>AP028435.1:4996471-5548971 GCA_036509395.1 Antheraea yamamai | reverse complement strand
ACATTTATTTTATTGTATAAAAAATGTTTGCTAAACAAAGGTGACAAGAATTTTTCCTAAAACATAAATCTAGATAATAGTTACATTGCATTGTAGAAGATGAATCTCAACTAGAGTTCTATCAGTACGTGTGTTGTTTCGATATTTGATAAAATTCGTTTTCTAAATGTTGTTGAGTCTTGAAGTAGTTGGGTTCAGGTTTGTGAATCTAAGATTAAAATAAATCAGTTGAGATGTATGCAGTTATTTTTTTTTTCTCGAACTGACCACGCTATTGACCTAGCAAGGTCTTAACAGCTTCACCGGACTACTGTTTGCAGTTACTATGTTGTATTTATACTAATATTATAATGAGTGGTAAAGTTTTGTTTTCGAGGAATGCTTGGTACCTACTACTGGTCCGATTTCAAAAATTTTTTCACTGTTAGAAAGGTATATTATCCCAAGTTCAGTATCTCAGTAAAAAAGGTGGTGTGTATGTCAAAAGTAAAATAAATGTGACCAAATTAAAATTGAATGCAGATTTCACGTATACTTTACAAATTCTTATAAAACAAACAACTAAAACAAAATGGAAATTTAATGTAGATAAAATTCAACTTTTACAGTATGTTACGTGATGAAGTTACAAGGGGTACTGGGAAGACATTTATCGGCAATATATGTAAGTTAGTTTTGATCTTCACTTTGATGACACTACTTTAGGTAATGCTGCGAACAGATTCTAGGCTTATTTTAAAAGATTTCTCACATACCAACTGGGTATATTTTTGAATGAGTCCCTGGATAGTTTGGATTCACGATTGGAAGTGTTGGATAACGCAGCAATAGGGTTTTAGGTTTTTTAAGATTATTTGCATTTAAAAATACAATTGAAACCGGTAATTACTGATTTGGTGCAGACGAAGTTGCACGGGTCAGCTAGTATATAATAAATTGATCGCTTAACATATTATATTAGGATTACATCTCATTTATTATTATATACTTTAATATTTATTAATTGCTAAGAATGCATTCATCTCGTCATATTTATGACCTTTAAAAGAATTACGGGTAATAATCATAGGCTATTAATTTTACAACGAGATATTGATTTAATTAAAATTATTTGGGAACATTGCAAAAAAAATACTATTTTGTTGGGATTTATAAACGTAGGTACTATTAACAATTCTTATAGTTTAGATCTAGATGAATAATGAGAAGACCTGGCTGACAGATGCGTTTGTTGGAAACACTTATAGTTATTTGGTTACTGACTTTCAAATTTAGGGTGGTAGTTAGCTAGGCGGGCTTAAAAAATCTGAAATTCGATTTTCATTTTTAAATTTTAATCACTATTATTTCCGACATCGCAAAAGTCTAGCTTATTTCAGGGTGCAAATCAACGTCATTCGACACAGTGCCCGAACATTTTATAATTGCGTCACCATCCTCTCATCACTGTATTTAAGCTTGTTTTTTTATAGTTACAGCCAGTGTAGCCCGGTTAGATATGTGAATTTTCTCCGCTACCGCTAGACATAAGGTATGATATTCGTCATAGTAGCAAATTTAGGGGTGTAGCGTTCAGGAGTTTAGTGTATATTCAGCTATCGAAAAGGTTGCAGACCGGCATGACAGTGACTTTGGTAGGACTTTTTTAGTAGGTGGTAGAGCCACGCTGAAGCTATTACTGGTTTCAGCTTGAATGGATCGGTTCGTCCGGGGTAGTAACACCCTCTTACAGAAAACCGACGTGATGTAACAGTGCAATTGTTGCGTTTCGTTCGGTTAGTGAGAGCGCCGGAAGCCTACTTCCTTTCCACCTCCCCTTCCCCCAAACACAGGTTGGCAACGCACTTGCGACTCCCCTGGTGTTGCAAGTGTCTGTGGACGGTGGTGATCACTTAACATCAGGTGACCCACCTGTTGGTTTGCCTCCTATGATATAAAAAAGACTTCAGATAGATTGTAGATTGAATTATCCATATCATAACGCATAGTGCAGTCAATTTGTCATGGTACAGTAAAAAAAACATGTGTACAGTTCTGTTCACACACTCTAAAAGTGAAATTTTCAAAAAATGATAAAATATTCATACAAACGATACACGTGAACAATAAACCAAGTTGATTATGACGTATTTTCTCAAGACTTCCAAATACCCAGTTGCACACACACGCGTACAAAAATACACATGTACAAAGCTCGAACCAGAGCAAGTATTAGTACAATATAGAATGAGAGGACCGTGTAGAAAAGAAATATTGTACAATTTATTTTATCTCATTCTCTCACTCGTTAAATCCTATAGATGGTATATATTTGTCTCTGTTTAATGTAGCTCTTTCGTTTCGTCGAGTTCAAATCACAACAGGGCTAAAAGTTTTCACTTCAAAAACGTATTAGCTGTTGCACTCGATTCACTCAAACTCACTCAACTGAAATTTATGTCAGATTAATCGACATAATATGGAAATCGGATAATATCCCAACTCTCGTACTATGGAAATATTGAAATCTTATTCGAAATACAGTTCGTGTTGCGGATTTCGTTTCCGAGACACTAAATAATGCTTGTCACGTAACAGCAACAGCTGCACAAATGCATTTTACGATTTCATAACCGCATTTAGATATCGCAGCGTTGTCTGTTACCAATAAACGTATTGGAATCGAGTAAGACATTGTTCAAGCAGACAGTTACTACGTTTAAAATTTCTTATTTTCTCGATTATTATTATTTGTGTTTGTGTAAACATTGTATGTTCTATTTAAGTTTTTTTGCTGAATTTTTATGAGATAACAGCAAAAAGACAACAAAAATTTTGGGTAAAAATAACTTCAGTGACCCGTATAAACTCACCAATACAAGTTAAACTTTTGCCGCAATAGGCACTTTTGATGATTGTTTTATTCTGAGTATGTCACTACTAAGAACAACGTGAAAGCATAAAATGCGGTTGAGATACAGGCTTTGAAAAAATTGGTATACGTGTATTGATGGAAAATATTTTCACACTAAAGCAAAATACTTAAAGTTAATAATAAGGTATGGAACTTTCAGGATTTTTCAGGAAATGCAATAAAATTTCAAGTCGTACCGAAAAATCAAACTAATTGAAAAAAGTCACTCTAATACAATATATATTATTATGTTGTAATAATATTCGTACTCAGTCGCATTTATCTATAACAAAATTAAAAAGAAAGATGAACCGTGCAGACAATTTTACTAATTGAAATTAGTACACGTATGCGAATTCCGAAACATTTACTGGTTCATACTGGGGTTTAAAACTGCTGATATCGACATGAATTTCCACTGGCTAAATCATTCATTCACTGGTAACTACTCCGTCTATTTGTGTAAATGATAGAGGTCTAATGTACTCATCGCTCAGAAATGACTACATAGCATACTAGATTTTTTTTGTTTTACTTTTTACACACGTGGTCATTATCTAAAAGACAGAATATCACAATAACTGCATTTAATTTAAAGTAATTAATATTTTCAGAAACTACAATTATTGTTTTAAGGACTATAAACCATATTGTTAAGGTAATAAACAATGCAGATAAAGTCACGGGTATCAGATAGTATATAGTATTTATTCGATTCCGTTGCGCTCAGTCTGTCCGTAACTCAGTTTAAGGTATGCTGTCGTGTTCTGATTGAGTTAGTAACTTCCTTGCTATAAGGTGTGAGTCAACCTGTTACGAATAATGCCTTGAATAAATTGGAATTTATAATACGATCCGAGTTTTATTTAGTTACTACATAAGGAACTTCTGTTTTTTCTTCGATGATGTGGTGGTAAAAGTCCTAATATTATGGTACATATACTATATTTTCGTAATACTAGCACTATAAAATGACGGCATGTGACAATGAGCAGAATGGAAGCAAAAATCGACAATCGCCTCTCGACAATTGGGTATACAGCAGAGAAGTAGAGGACAACAGCTAATAAGTATTTCAAACTTATCATTGCAATTTACAAAAGTCAAAAACACGTAGGAAAAGAAAATAAGCGTAGAAATACTTACAAAACAAGGTGAATAGCAAATGACCCTTCTAAACATAGTATCTACGTAGTCACGTACACAGCCGGCACCGGAAGGAAGCAATCTACTGCAGGCGGAGCTACACTTGTACTTGTTATACGGTTGCTGAGTTCTTTGTGGACAAATTCCTCACGAAATATCGCGTACGGGATGCTTTGAGAACTTTATTGTTTTGTTGGTCTAAAGTAAGCGTTTGCCGAAAATGTAATTTCTTGATTTATTTATAAATGGATGTTGGATGAATGTTTATGCATACTCACTACTCTTGGGGAAAAGGAAATAAAAGTCCACCGTGGTCTACTTTTTTTTTTCGAACTGACTACGCTATTGACCTTGCAAGGTCTTAACAGCTACATAGGACTACTAAGGCGAGCGCTTAAGGCACTCAGCCGATTTTATTTGACAACTAGCTCAAGGTTGCACGGCACACCTCGGCTTGGGCTGTTGCCTGATACATGCAATTCGCGACCTATCTGAGCTAAACTAATCTAAGCTGACTATTCATACATATATGAGTTGTTGAAACATATATGTGTACCAAGCAGACATACCTCAAGAACTCTTATATATATTTCGTATCGCATAATTTTCTAAAGTCTTTCAGTTTGATAAGGGAAAAAAATAAAACCCTTCCACTTTCATGTGTAAGCGTGTGTGCGTGCACGTGTGTGGAGGTCACATGTGTAATGTTGTCGCAGTTATCTAAGATTTTGTGCCGCTGTATCGCGCGAGCAGTGCACTAAAGGACTCCACGCCGAGGGAACGGTCCTAGGCTTGAGCCGCTGCCGAGAGGGGCCTAATCTGGTCACCGTGATCTACTGTTTCCCATGTTAATGGGAGTACCAGATGTAATTAGCATGCTTCGCGACTCGGCGACCTGGCAGCAAGGCCCAGTGTAAATCAAACTGTCTTCCTGTCCGCCGAACCAAGGCGATGGAGAATAAGGATACCAGTTCCATCTCCCTTTGGTTCAACCCGTCAGTACATGCCTCATGCAGCTGACCTACATCTTTTGTTTTCTAAGAAATTATCTTTTCTAACGTTGGCACACTAGTTTGTGGTTTTCTCCCATAGTTAATATCTTATGACGCTTTTTTCCTACATCGAAAAGAAATCTATAACATGGTTTTCTTCACGGTATTTTGTAGGAGGCTTTCTTCCTTCACTGTCCATATCGAACAAGTCTTAGTAGAATAACCTTTATTCTATTCCTGTTCCCTCTAGTAATCAGAAGAATACTGGGAGGGCTTTATTACTTTTATTGGCTGCCAGCAAAAACACATACATTGTCTGTGGTGTAACAAATAATTGATGGTGTGCACTTTGGACATTCTATAACATTGCCGTATCGTATAAGGCGATCTTGATAGCAACCATGCGGTCGTCGCCTTGCCTCCTGGATTTTAAGAAGCACTACATAGTAACTGGAGTATAGATAGAATATATTTACAAAAATCAACGTTTACCAAATATTCAATAGTTGTATTTTTAAAAGGCGGTTCAGTTCTCTTTATGAATTGTTAAAATTGTGAACACTCTTTAAGCCAGTTACCCGCTGGGCGCTAACTGCTAGAGAACTAGCTAATTGTGTAGCCAAAGCTTTAGTTAACAACAATAGTGTCGTTTCTAGTATATACATATAGATAATCGTTAATATAAAGATTCATGTTAAAGAACGTTTACAGTATAATATATATCATCAACTCATTTTTTTTATTAAAAGAATTTAAAATTCCATTATATAATACAACTAATAATATCCTCAGGACTTCAAGAAGAAAGTTCCACGAAAACCAATTACAAGTAATAAAAATAATCATATCAAAATTCAATAGTGTAAGGTAACCTTATTTATGTTGTATAACGACAGCAAAAAAATCAATAACAAATATTAATATAAAAAATGATGAAACTTTAACTAGTTCAATTATCATCAAACTTTTATTACATTCATAATTTCACTTATTTACGTTCACCGTCGTTAATATTTACAAGAAGTCTCGACTCTATGTAATTTCATAAAACGAAATTAATATATTTTACTAGACAAACTTAATGTTTTCTTGACTTAATTTTCTAAGAAATTAAATTTGTAGTGAGAATGTTGATTTGTAAACATAGTATCGCTAAATATATTAAAAACTTTAAGATAATAAAAACTAAAAAATCCTAAAAGGTATTTTTATTAAAGGTTATGTGATGTATGCCGAATAATATCACGTTACATTCAAGGCAAAATATGTAACGCACGTCACCATCATTACATAGTATAAAACAAAGTCCCCTACCGCGTCTGTCTGTCTGTCTGTTCGCGATAAACTCGAAAACTACAGAACTGATTGTCATACGGTTTTCACCGATAGATAAAGTTGTTGATGAGGAACGTTTTAGTATATAATTTGTCAAGGATTTTTCCATAATCATGGTGGGACAACGTCTGCCGGGCCCGCTAGTAATATATAAAAAAGATGGCATATGATAAATATACACATGAAAGGGAAATGAGGAAATAATCAGAAGCTTTATCCTGTACTGTAAGCTCGCAAGAAATATGTTAAAAATTCGTCATAGGGATTTAAATTAACGTGACGCGCGTAGGGTTGCCAACATCTTTTCGGGTCATTGTAGTATTTTCTAGGAATATATTAAAAAAAAATAATATTTGATAGGAAAAAGTAAAGAAATATATCCACTTACTCCTCGAGAGATAGAGAGGAAACCACAAACAGCTTTCGCAAATAAATGTATGCAATATCAAAGTCTTTATTTTGATGCTGGGTCTTTGGATAAATCTAACCGAAATATACAGAATTTTTGCCTACTATACACTTATATATATAGCAGGCAAAAATATAGTGCAATACTATTATTATTATATCATTACAAAACCTACTGGCTCGTTCGGATGGACATATAACAATGACCATGGTACATTCAGTGTTCGTGCATGACTTTTGGCCATTTATTGACCATTTCAACAACGGCTAGTAAGTATATCATATTTCAATATTTTCAATTATGTTTGCTATCTTGTCTTTTTCCAATATGTTAATTTTAGTCATCATAAATGAGTTCATTTTCACTTTTTCGTTTATTCTTTTTCTATTTTTTTTCTTCTCTAAGTTTAATGTTTCTCAGTATTTACTATTATATAATTTAATTATTTTTTATTATTATTATTAATAGTGTAAGTTAAGTTAAGTTTCTATGTGATAAAGCGTTTTAGGTCTTCAGTTTAGTTTACTATTTTTGACTGTTGACTGTTGCTATATCCACATGTAAATAAATAAATAGAGTTAAATCCTTAAGCTTGATATCAACTCCTATCGTTTTGGCGAGATAGGACAATAAGTTTATATGTGGTAATTATGCGTTAAATGAGTAAATATATTGCTGGAAACGAATTTTGTTTACATATATGTCTATAATACTTGTTCACCAGAGGTAAGCAGTGACTATTACGTTTTTGTTTTTTTTTTCAGTTTAACGTTTTTCGGTTACCAACTAATAATTTCCATTACTCGGGAATATTGACTAATCTGGTAACACTATCAGCTAATGATGAAAGAGAACGTAGTGAGAAAACACGAACCTCGAGAAATATTCTTGTAGTACTATCGTCTGCGGGAGAATATAGAATTATCTTTATATATAAATTTCTTCTGTACGTGTGTATGAACTCACTGAACTGAACTCCTCCTAAACGGCTGGTCCGATCTTGATGAACTTTTGTGTGTGCGTTTCAGTGGATTCGAGAATGGTTTAGATTCACAATTGGACCCGGTAGGTGGCGCTGCGGTTGACTTTTAGGATTTTTTTATTGCCAAGGCAGGACAACGTCCACCGGGCCCGCTAGTAGATTTATATAGATTTAAAATTATGCCTATGCTTTCAGGAAAATATCTTTAGTCTTATTAGTTATTATATATTTATTTATTCATTATATATAATTTCACAGCACTAAAACATACATAGCATCATTTGATATTTTTACAATCAAAGATGCCAATTACAAATTAATTATTATATTACATTTCTTTCTATTATTTATATTATATTTCTCTTATTATCTCTTGAAATTCATATGTTCGTACATGTATACATATTTGTGTGTGTTTAAGGCTTAAATTGCGGTGCCTTCGTATATCTATCTATATATGTGATAGTGTATCTTTGTAGACAGCTGTATTTTTTTCTCAGGAGTGAATGCTGTTTCTTTTCATTAGGTATTCATAATAGCTACATCTATTTATTTGGTTTTAAACATGAAAGAGATCCGGGTTGGTTGATATAGTCTATTGTGTAAACAAGCAAGAGTTTGGAGATATTTCCGTACTTATTATTTCTTTCCATTATTGGTAATCTTCTATACATTTAATAATAATATAAATGTAGCATGTCTGTACTTTTTAGATTTTTGTAAAAAAAATGTTGCAGGTGCCTAGGAATAAGTAATTTAATACATTTCAATCATTTTTAGAAATGTCTGTCTGTCTGTTTGTTTGGACACGCATCACTGCTAAAGTTCTAAGTTTATGATAAAACCTCTTCAAGAAAATCATAAAATATACCTACCTTCGAGTAACATTTAGTCTTTGTTTCATTAAAATTGGTTCGGTCTATCAAAAGGTATTGTAGTTATAATGATGACATGACTTAAGTACGAGAGAAAAGTAGATAAGTCATCAGTTATCACTCATCACTGTTTTTTACGAATGGTTCCACATGGACAAAGTCGCGGTCACAGACATTTAAGAATAATGTAGGTAACAAAGGTAATAGACCATAAAAATTCCGTTCAAAATAAACTTGAAAACAAAATTAGCGACTGTCCAAATTATGGCACGATAAAAAAATTAAACCCCTATTTGCGTTGGGCTATGCAATTACGTTGACGATAAGATTAAACCCATTTTAGACAACGCAGTCTCATTTGCATGAATTAATTTCAGTTGGCATAACGAAAAAGTAGCGAAGGACCGGGCCTCTGACGTGACGGGCAAACGAATTGCGAATCTCGGAATGCTGAGGGATTCAAATGCCTTATGATACTGAATAAAATAAGAGCGAACTGAAACTCTATTAGCTTATTATAAGAATGTCTTTTTTATGTGATTGTACTACCAAACCGGCAAACAGTCCACCTGATCTTTAGTGGCCTCGCGAACCATGCTCATTTATGAGCAACCTCAGAAAGTACCAGAGTTGGGTCATTCTAATTGAGGCTACTCTAAGGACTACATTAGGATGATATTGTTTTCATTAACTGTGTACCAAATGTGAACGTATTGTCTCCAGCAATATTAGATACATTCTTCTGTATTTTTATTTTGTAACTTGTTCAGATTCTTAGGATAGTAGACTGATTGCTGCCAGTTAAGAAAGCTCCAATTTCAATTGTCGACCGCACCGGATATTAATGAATTCACAAACTTACTTCTGGTTTTGGTTGCTCGTACGTGCAAGTTCTCTAAGCCTGTGGCATACATAGCGAATATGAAATGTCTGAGTTGAAGGGTACTGGGATAATTTAGTATTCTCCCGAGTATAATATATTGTACAGTTAACAATATTCGAATCTAGATCTATGCAGTAAAGTAACCGATATATTTAGTAAGATAATATAATATTAGATGGAACATTGACTCAAGATAAATAAGCAACTAATTCGCTAACGAGATGATCGCGGACATTTTCCTTTTCCAGTTCTTCCTTCGCTTTGTTAAAGTGACTAATGATGACACATTAATCAGAAACGTTTTTCGTACTTTCTGTTACTTTTCACGATAATTGGAATGGTTGCAACAGTAATTAATCAAACGCTGGACAGCAATATTATAAGCAATTTTGCTACATTAATGAATATAGATATTGTAGAGCCATGCTGAAGCTATTACTGGTTTCAGCATGAATGAGTCGGCTCGCCCGGGACTGTACCACCCGACCCACAGAGAACCGACGTGAAGTAATAGTGCATGCATTATTGCGTTTCGTTCGGTCAGTGAAAGCGCCTTATGCCCACCTCCCTCCCTCCTAAACCGCTCCTTCCCGTCCACCCTAACACAGGCTGGCAACGCATTTGCGACTCCCTTGGTGTTGCTAGTGTTTATGGATGGTGATAACTTAACATCAGGTAACCCATCTGTTCGTTTGCCTCCTATGATATAAAAAAAAAGATACTGTTTAAAATTACGCAAACGGCGCATTGACGTATTTAGATATAGCAGTTTTGTATAAAATTCGTGGTCATTATTTTATGCAAATCGTTAAGTAAATGTCGATGTCGAATTTTAGTATTTTATTCGCGAGGGTCATACTGTATTTTACTTAACTCACTATAACGTGACGTGATTTACTGACCATTGTAACATAGTAAATCGCTGCTATATTGATCAATTTCTTAAGGCTTTGAGGTATTTTTAGTTGATATAGTAAGATTTACAACTATTGATATTGATGCCTTGATTTATGATTTGTGAATATTTATAATTGATTTCAATGTCCTATAGCCAGTTACAGTTTACCGCAAATATCAAGTTTTTTCACTATTATATGTAGGTTTTTTCACTATTATCTCTACATGAATTATGCTTGTATTTTCGGTATTTCCGTCTGTTACTTTAGAGATAGTAGAGTTTTCCAGTAAACATACTATTAAGCATTTTTTGCAATAGTTTATCGAAGCGATATATAAAAATATATCGTGATAAAGGAAAAGTGTTTTTCCATAGAAAAAGCACCACGTTCTACTTTCACCGGGTTGCGATCTTTCAAAATATGTAATTCATAATGTCCGATAATTATCATAGTCACCAATTGTAATAAAATACACTGTAAAACTCTTCTAATTTGATCTATATTATATTTTCTATATTTTATGATTAAAACAGTTTTGGTATATAAAATATAATATGAAGATAAAATTACTTTCACTAAAGAAAACGATTAACATAAACTCTGTCCAAAAGGATTCCGTTTAAGCCGGTCTGTTTATTAGGAATGCTCATTATAAACGCGGCCCTAAACTACTTGACACTTGTTTATGTTTTCCTAGTTAATTAATTCAGGTTTAATTAGTTTGTCTCGCGAAATTATTCTCCTTTAAATTATCTTGTACAAGACAAATGAGGTTTTAGGGCGTTATGTGAACAATTTGCAAGGCGTCAGCGGGTCCAAATAAAATATGCGAGGGCCTAATGAAAACGGCCTCCGTTATTAACCTAGGTAGGGTTCCTTAACAACCCTTTTAGCCTAAATGCTTCTTACGGACGATCTTATGTTTGAAAACCTCAAGCACTCTCTAGAATTAATAATGCCTTAAATAACTTACTTTTCCCGTGGAATCTAAAATAAACGTTAACACTTTACTTCACTTTTTCACTGTTCTTTGTTTGTTTTGGAACAGTTGTATTAAGTATTCGTGTATAATTAACGGGAACATAAGTATAACGTGTAAATGCTTAATAATAAAATTGGTTTATTTTCAATAATACAACAATAATAAATTAAGTAATAAGACAGTTCATTATACTGGACATTCGTATTTGATAACACGGTTTCTACGAGGGTGCTATTTATTTATTTAAATTTGTTTTGTATTTGCAATCGTCCGAAACTTTTATCGTGTTAAATTACAATATGGAACGCAATAAAATAATAACGATAAATAAGAAACAGTAAAGTAATAAAAACCGTCGTGACAAAAAAAAAAAAAACACTTATTTGTGCCAACTTTCATGGTCATAACAATGTGGTTGTTAATGTATCTTAGATATACATCTATTTTTATGTACACATACAGAAAGTTGGGTTAAGTTTGAAACAAATTTAACTGAGCATTTATTAATGCCTCGGCTGAGTGACGCGACGCATGCCTGCGTGAACCCCTGGTCGCCATTAGCGCGGTAGACCCTTCACCGTGGGGTTTTAGTTGGTTTGAGACGCTGCTCACCTTTACTCTTCGGGAGTTATTATAGGAATGTAAGATCTCTCCACGTTAAAAAAAGAGTTGAGTGGTAGAAATTGTCACGTAAGGAAAAAACGTTATACCAAGTGAATTTGTCACTCTCTACCTGTTTCTATTTTACATGGGATGGTGTGTGTGTGTTAGAATTGGAAATTCGAGCAGATGAATATGGTGTGTTGCTGGTTGTATATAACTGAACGCGTGGAAATTTCATTATAACTAATGTCTTAATTGTTTAGTATTTGTTTATATGATTTAGACAATAGCGCTATCTACCGGATCCGATTATAACTAAGATAAGAAAACAGATATCTGAAAAGTGCAATAAAAAAACATTAAAAACAAATATGAACACATACATGCACACTGAAATTTTATATTTTGTATATTGATTTGGTTAGTTTTTTTTTTGCATTCTTCCAGTTGATTATTAGTGCCATTGTTGAGTAGGTAATTATATTACAGGTTTCTTGCAATTATTTCAATTAACTAACAAGATGATGGTTATCTTGTTACAACTTTCCAAGGAGTTTTTGTGGCAAGTTAGAATCCATGCTCCGTGATATTATTTCCGATCCACTTCACTTGTGAACAATAACTAAACTATATTACGTAAAACACCACCAATATTACAAAATATAGGGCCAAATAACACAAGATTATGAATATCATATAAAAACCACTACATGATGTTCTAAGATTCCACCAAATACTTCGATTAGGGCTTAAATAGAAGTGCACAAAATATACACGATAACATATTCTATATGCTATGAAGACATTTGGAGATTTTAACATTAAAAACACGCAGAACTATCAAATACTCACCGACTCCTACTTTTCATAATGGCACGTGAAGGGAGGTTTTTAAATCGTAACGTATGTCAGTTTGGGCAATTCTAGTGTGTTACGCGACCTTTATGTTCCATTATACACTCGTGATAACGCCTAATGTACACGGTAGGTATTTATATTGGCCCCGGAGGCCATTCCCAAAAATCATAGCAAGGATTCACCTGACCTAAATAAAATAACCATTGTTCATAATAAAAAAGAGGTCGAATAACACGATTATATTTTATATAACATATTTCCGATTGACCGGTCGCGTGCGTTCGATTTTATTGCGGTTATGTATGCTTAACTCGTTCGTGATTTTTCAATAAAGATTATATTCATAACTGTTATTTTAATAATTCTCGATTTATTTACAACTAAAACTTAAAATAATAAATACTGTTTCGTATTTAAATTCATATTTTTACAAAGAATAGATTATTTTTTAATTCAATTCATTGATTTAATTTTAATATAACGTTTCTATAATGTTCTTGTGAGTAATGGCATAATAAGTAATGCTAAAGAAAATCACAGTATGTCACGTAAATCATTAAGACTGTCATGTTGTTACCTGGCTATTAATTTAGTTATAGATTAAGTTATTGTTTAATCTATGTGTGTAAATGAAATTGAAGAGTCTGTTGTTTTGACAAGGTTAATTTCCGAAACGGGTGTATAGAATTGACAATACTTATTCTGGCAGATATATGGAACTTCATATTATTACATATCATTATATCATTATGCTTATTCATATGTGTGAAGCAGTAATGATAAAATTTTATAGTATTGACTTAAAATCAATAAAAGTTATAGGGCTTAAGTAATATATAAATAGAATTAAAAAAAAACCCAATCAACAATTAATTCAGCCGAAAAACATGTAGTTCCTATTATAAAGTAAAACAGTTTTCACGAGAATGAAGCCGTATGCACTGGCTAGGTTATTTTTATAGTTGTTATAGTGTGTTATTGTGTTGTTATAGTGTTTTAGAGTTTATTTTATAAATATATTTTATAAAAATGTATATGGAATTGTTTCGTTACAAAATTCCCAAAAAAGCTTTGTAGTAAGTAAATATTTAGTGATCAGATGTAAATTTAAAGTTAGATTAATTATTTTCATAACAATATTTAGATGGAGGCGTGTTTCTAATAAACTAATAAATTACAGGTATATGTATTCCTTTGTGTATATTCTTTGTTTAATTTTGCAGTTTGGCACATAGTCGTAAATCAGATCCGTACAAAGTTTTAGGTGTTCGTTCTCTTCAACTTCACACCAACGTTTTCCGTTTAATTGTTCTAAATTCAAGGGCTTTTATAAATTACCCGACTTTTACGAATAACAATAAATATATGTTACGTATATTTTTTAAATTTTATAATCAGAATATTGTAATCTTAATATTTCAATAGCTAATCGTGTTTCAGTTTTTACCTTTTTCAGGAGTGAGCATTTTATTGTAAATATTTGTTTAAGCCTTTTTTTTTCTCCACGTGGAAATCCCTAACGGATATCCATCTCGCCGGGCAGCAAAGGATGGATATGCCCGAGTCGCACGGACTAAAACCCCAAGGTACCTTCTTACACCTTTTGGCGGGGGGAGCAGGGACTGTCTAATCGACACTACGTCTGTTCTTCCGACAGGTGTTGTATCTTCCTAAAGGGCCCCAACTGCGGCCTGAGGGTCAAGATGGTGGACCCTTCAAGAGGGAATGGGTGTCACCCCCCTGACGAACTGTGGGAGTGGCATCGGCTTAATGCACCTCCACTACATGGGCCTGTGCAGGTTAACTACCCGAGGCGACGGGCAATGAAATTAATTTGTTTAAGCCTATTAATTTGTGGTCCAGATAATATTTTGATAAATTCTCTATATTGAAGATTGATTCATATTAACGACAGACACTTCAATTTTATTTGTCTATATACTTAAAGAGTATGAAAATATGTTTTACTTTTGTGGTATTCTTATATCTAATCCCCAGATTAAGTAAATAAGAAAAACGTATAATGCTCGGTTCCGAAAATTAATTACCCATATTTTATATCAATTTATGTTAAGAACGTGGTCCACTCTCTGGAATATGGGTTTCGGAGATAATGAGGACAGTCCACCGGGACGGGTCGAGCGTCAGTTGATTATCACGGAGGGGTTCCTTCTCATACATTGTGTCATTAACTCTCGTATGGTATTTGGTTATTATATATATGATTGGCTTAATGAAATCTTATTATCTTTATTACGTAGGAAAATTCCTATGATCATTTTGAAATTAAAAGTGACGTAATAATAATAATATAAAGTCTTTGTTTTCCGAACATTTATAGTCGGAGGAATAAAGAGTAAAATATAAAAACAAATTACAATATAGGTATCTCTTGTTTCGGTGTGCCTAATGGCAAAGGCCTCCTAGTGTCTATAATACTATTTTTATTCATTTGTTTTAAACCTAGCATGCTCCTTTCCACACCTCTCTGACATTTTGCTAGTTTGTCCCTATGGTCTTTCGCCAAAGCCCAGGTTTCACAGCCATATGTGATGCAGGGTAGGATACAGGTATCAAAAGTCTTCTTCTTGATTTTAATGTCCAGTTCCTTGTGTTTAATGACTTCTTTCAGGGCCCAGTAATTTTTCCATTCTGTCGCAATTCTTTTGTCTACGCTAACACGCAGCGGAAGCTCTCACGAGGAAAAAAAAACCCGATATTGAAACATTCTTCATTGGGGCTCCGCTCCTATTGTTCTTAGCGTGATGATATATAGCCTATAACCTTCCTCGATAAATGAGCTATATAAAACTGAAGAAATTTTTTAAATCGGACCAGTAGTTCCTGAAATGACCCCCTACAACGTCACAAACTTTACCTTTTCATAATATTAAGTATAGATAACTAGCGGGTCCGGCAGACGTTGTCCCGCCCTGATTATAAAAATAATCCTGGACAATTATATACCAAAACCTTCCTCATGAATCACTTTATCTACTGGTGAAAACCGCATGAAAATCCGTTCAGTAGTTTTTGAGCTTATCGCGAACAGACAGACAGGCAGACGCGGTAGGAGACTTTGTATTATACTAGCTAGTTAAATATATATTTTTCTTCTTTTGTTGATTCATATAAAGTAATACAGACAACAATAAAACTTATATTATAATTTATCGTTTCTATTTGACGAACATCATATATAGAAATATATGTTTGTGTTTTCCTGTTATTTGTATTCGTGCATTATATTGAATTGGTATACAATATTATTCAACACTATATCGATATATTATATAATTATTATTGACATCTCTCATCATCTGAGGTAGTCTCTGACTGACTCGTTATTTTTTCGATCAACATTTCGACATGAGTTGTTTGAACAAGTGACTGTAATTTAGTTTTAGATATTTAATTTTCAGGGTTGAAACCGATGTAGGTTCTTGATTACTTGGTATTACGTTTTTCAATACTAGCCTTTCAATACTAGTCTGTAGGTGGTAGAGCCACGCTGAAGCTACTACTGGTTTCAGCATGAATGAGTCGGCTCGCCCGGGGTAGTACCACTCTCTCACAGAAAACTGACGTGAAGTAACAGTGCTTGCATTGTTGCGTTTCGTTCGGTTAGTGAGAGCGCCGGAGGCCCATCTCCCCTTCCCCTCTTTCTTCTCCCCCTGCCCCTCTTCTTTCCCCCAAACACAGGCTGGTAATGCACTTGTGATTCCTCTGGTGTTGCTAGTGTCTATGGACGGCGGTGATCACTTACCATCAGGTGACCCGCATGTACGTTTGCCACCTATAATATATATAAAAAAAAGCTAAGCCTGGTATTGATTGGTTGAACATATTCTAATAAACATTTATTCTTTGTAGTTACGTATCAACAGAGCTCAACAAGGTTCAAACGGTTTTTGTCGTTTCATCTACTAACGTTTCGCGATTTTCAGTCATTTTACTATACTTTCAGACGTATTTTTTTCAAGTACAAGCGATCAAGTAAAATCTAACGTTTTTTGTTGTAGTGAGACGTGGCAGCGGCTAATCTATTCTAGGCGGAAGTGCAAAGTGACATCCAATCAAGTACTTATGGTGGATTTTCGCAAAATTAACACCTTCATCAAGCAAATATTAGAGAGTTAACTATTGACCTTATTTGATTACGGTAAATTATTAAAAAAATATCACTTGTACGAAGTCGTGGGAACCACCTAGTGTTATATGAAAATAAACAATTTCTCTCATGCCCCACAAATAACCAATTGTGTACAAAACTAAGGACGTATAATAGGCAAGTAATTTCAGACAAATTGTAAATAACAATGCAAATTATAGCCCATAACACCTTAGAAAGAATTTATGAGCTCTCACTGCGATGTAATGGGCAATAAACAAAGTCGAAAAGTGGACGTAAAATATTTGTTTATTCGTTACAAAATTAAGGCGTTGGAATTCCTCATGACGCGCGCCAGTCTTCGTTGATCTTACAAAATGGCGCTTAACGCTTTTCCCCTTTATTGAAATCTCGATAAGTATCTCTTCAATATTATAAATACATTTAAATATTTCATTTAAGAAAACAATAAGATGAGTGGATTATATATTTACAATAACGACTACCTAATATTAAATTATTGTATTATTGCATAGCAATTGTTATTTATTAACTGTTGTCAATTATTTTGCTGTTGAGCATTTGCTATTTTATATTGTGTTATAATTATTGGTAACAATAATTCGATGACGAACATTTGTTGTTTGTATCATTAGATTCAGTGTAAGTAACATAATGTATACTTCTATATCTAGTAGCCGTTTTCTAATGCTTACTTATTTGCAAGTTGCGACAGTACCGGCCGTCTATAGTTATTGTCAATAATAATAACCAACTGCAAAATAATGATGTCTCCTATAATTTGTTATACATTGTTTATGAATAATGCGTTACGTTATTACTTTTATACAACCTATAGTGAATTGTAACAAGTTGCGTGATCAATTCCTTATAACTAAATCAACTGATATTAATTATTTTTCATTTTATTTTTGGTAACCAGTCTTCTAGATTATTATTGCTATTGTCGAGTATGTAATAATATTACAAGTATATTGTAACAATTTCAATGTTCTAACATTATTAGAAATTTCGAGGGAGTTTTTGTGGCTTCTTAGAATTCATGCTCCGTGGGTTTATTTTCCATCCACTTCACTCGTGTACAATAACTGAACTATACTATGTAAATGGTCAAACAATGTTTCGTAGTCCGGTGAAACTGTTAAGACCTTGCTAGGTCAATAGCGTAGTCAGTTCGAAAAAAAAATCTAAACAATGTTACTACATATAGAGTCTAAGATTATGAATAAAATATAAAAGCCACCAACTACATGACCGACTAACATTCTGCGAAAAACTCCGATTTAATTTTTTTTTATATTATAGGTGGCAAACGAACAAACGGTTCACCTGATGGTAAGTGATCACCGCCGTCCATAGACACTAGCAACACCAGGGGAGTCGCAAGTGCGTTGCTAGCCTGTGTTTGGGTGATAGGAATGGGGAATCGAAAGGGGAAGTGGGGGAGGAGAGGGAGGCTCGAAGTGAGGAGACTGACCGAACGAAACGCAACAAAGCAAGCACTGTATCTTCACGTCGGTTTTCTGTGAGAGGGTGGTGCTACCCCGGGCGAGCCGATCCATTCATGCTGAAACCAGTAACAGCTTCAGCATGACTTTATCACCTTCGCATTAATGAATTTTCTAGATCTTTCGAGAAATTTAGTATATTTTAATTATGAAATCCGCGATACAATCAGGTATCGTAGTAAGGTAAAGTTGTTAACGTAAAATGTATTTCGTTTTATTTTTTAATTTGTCACTTTATGTATTTAGAATGTTTACTAACATTACACAAAATATTAAGACACTTTAATGAGTCTTTGATGGCTGTTGAGTGATATAAGTCAAACTCTTGAATTAATAATACTGTTCTCAGAATCGGAAAACAGTAATTTTCCACTCACTGGATAAATTAAAATATGTAGGCTCTAGCAGTGTTTTCATTGAAGCGGTCGAAATAATTAATTATTTTCACACTTAGTGATTTATGGGCATAATATTAATTAATTTATACTGCGTGTTCGCTTCGCCGTATTCTAATTTAGTATCCAATTAAGCATATTTTCAGCGGTTTTTTACTGAAATAATAATATCTAAAATAGGAAATGATCATATCATTTGTTGCTTTGAAAATCGGATTTATTTCTTACATTTTATGACTTTATGAATATAAAGAGTTAATAAATGTAGAAATTTCAGGACGTATTTTCAAATGATCATCATCTTCTCGGCTAATGTAAATGAACCTTTTAAATTAATTAATATAAACGAGACGACGAAGGTATTTCATTTCGTTTGTAATAACACATCGAATAATTATTCAATTAATATGCAATGAAAATTGATCCTCTGCGTTTATATAAAATAACGATGTGGCTGATAACAGAATCATGTTTTTTTTTAAATATTTCATAGGTTCTAGTGAACACAAACTCTTCTGATATTAAATGATTATGTGGTGATGATGATGAATACGTTAAGCCTTGAGGAAAAATGATTCTCAAGTGCACTACGAACTTACCAAAACTATATTAGACAATATAGGCTATTGGCTAAAGTAATGTACTACATGGTAGCTTTTCCAGCGTCTTTGTCTAAAAGTTTTACGGCATGAAAGTAACTTATGTTCTTCTTTAGATCCCGGACTATGTTTATGCCAAATTTCATCGAGATTCAGAAGTTTAGTCGCAGGTCAAAAGATCACAAAGAGATACATTTACAATTATTTTTGCATTTATTATTGTAGATGGAGGACTGGTTCTCAAGTCCAGCTGGGTTTTTGGTGACAGATTTTCCTAGAAAAAACCTACCACAATACTATGGTTTGATCATAGCCAGCTTAGAAAGAATTTTTGTTGAAAACAAACAACTGTCGAGAGATTTTTTTGTTACTGAAACTTATTAAGCAACAGATTATAATTTGTTTCTTGAAATGAAAATCATAACTTTCATTTGTTATTTTAGCCGTCTAGTTCAATGTTTGATTATTTTGAATCCTCTTACAAATATTGGGAAACTTGTTGAAGACTAAATAAACAATATTCCAAATTACAAACGTAATACATATTGCTTGAATAAATTTTATTTGAAATCATATTGAGATTAGAAATTGAACCAATTTGAAAATATTATTATTTATGATTTAGATAATCTTTTGTGTTCATGATTGGTTATTTAAGGAAGCGATTGATATTGTTACGTCCGAAGGTTAATACAATACCGTTTGTCTTTGAAGAAATTCATTTCATACTATTACGGACAAAAATCAAGTAGACTCACTATAGCGGAATTGTGTTATGGTTACATTTATACGTTACAAAATAGTACTCGCAGCCCTCTTGAGGATTGCTTGCTTCTCTTCGCTTTATTCGCTGCGACGTTTACAACAGAACTCTGCTCGATCGTTTCTTTTTTTTTTTTTTTTTTTTTCCAACTGACTACGCTATTGACCTAGCAAGGTCTTAACAGCTTCACCGGACTACTAAGGCGAGCGCTTAAGGCACTCAGCCGATTTTTATTTGGGCAACCAGCTCAAGGGTGCACGGCACACCTCGGCTTGGCTGTTGCCTGTTCGATGCAATACGCGACCTAACTGAGCTAACCTAAGTTAAGCTACACTATTAATACATATATGAGTTGTTGAAACATATATGTGTACCAAGCATACATATCTCAACAACTCTTATGTGTATTCTGTATCGGAAAATTTCTAAACTATTTCAGTTCGCTCTGCTCGATCGCACCGCGGTGTGCTTTATATACCGCTCATTGAAGGAGGGTGGACAATTCTGGAAACCTGAATTGATTATTCGAACAATTCGATGACGTTTGATATCATCTGATTTAACGCCCTATTGTATTGTGTTTCCATATCTTTATATATAAATTTCTACTGTACGTGTGTATGTCGCTGATCTCCTCCTAAACGGCTAGACCGATTTTGATGAAATTTTGTGTGCGTGTTCCAGTGGATCCGAGAATGGTTTAGACTTACAATAGGACCCGGTAGGTGGCGCTGTGGTTGAATTTTAGATTTTTTTTTTATTATCAAGACAGTACAACGTCCGCCGGGCGGCTAGTTTAATATATATTTCTTTATTTAGTTGTATCGAGGTGAACACAGCATTTAAAATTATTTTAGCTAGCATGGAAATCGCCTATGAGTTGATAAGTTTGGTTAAACGCAAACTTGTATACAATAAATAAGTATGTATCTTAGTATAGACATTTGTTGAAACAAGAATACAATTTTTGAAATAGCTATTTTTATGTCATGAAAACTACATTGGGTAATTAATATACAGGAATAAATATGTAACATATAATAAAAACGTATATCAATTTCTTTCCATAACCACTTCCAAGTATTAAAGGTAGTCTATATAGTTTTTTAATTACAATTATGAAAAGCTTTTAAGAACTTCTTTCAGATCTACTAGGTGGTAAGATATGCCAACTGTGTCGAAATGGATCGCGACTACCATACAACACTGAAGGTGGTAGAGCCACGCTGTAGCTATTACTAGTTTCAGCATGAATGGGACTGCTCGCCCGGGGTAGTGCCACCCTCTCACAGAACACCGACGTGAAGTAACAGTGCTTGCATTGTTGCGTTTCGTTCGGTCAGTGAGAGGGTCAGAGGCTCACCTCCTTCCCCCCTTTCCCTTCCCCTTTCTCCTTTCCCTACCCCTTCCCCATATGCAGGCTGGCAACGCACTTGCGACAGCCCTGGTGTTGCTAGTGTCTATGGACGGTGGTGATCACTTAACATCAGGTGACCCACCTGTTCGTTAGCTTGCTTATGACAAGTAGCACGTTTAGGCGTTTCACGTCTTGCGATCAATTGACATACAGTACACGGTTTTTAGTTTACACCGGAGAAAAGACTGACATAGTCGGATAAGTACAATTTTGTATAGTGTTATCTTTATCTTTGCCTAGCACAGTTATCGTGCTGTACGATAGAAAGAACGCTATACAACACCGAAGCCGATCTTAGCTGGACGTCTCACTCTTCTTTACAACGTGCTAAATCAAATGCTGGGTACTGTATATTCAGTTATCAATGACTCTCTTTTAGTTTACCGCCTTTCGGTGTCAGTCAAACTACTCAGGAGCTGCAAGGTTTGAAAGCCGGCAATATAGCAGTGATTGCAGATGAATTAAACATCTCGGTGCTCATCGTTCTTCTGTGCTTATTATGAAGTAAAAGACAGTCACTTGTTCATCATATAATTAAAAAAAATCGATACACCCATTCCAATTACTGTATTCACTCGATAAGTATTTTATTCCCTCCACGTGTTGTGTGCACGTATAAATTTCAAATATAATCTTTGAATAATAACAGAATAACATTTATCGTGAAATTTATACAAAGTGTACAAAGATAGAAAATGTTGTGAATACATGAAGGTATGATTAAAAAAGATTTTGTGTGCACAGTTTGTTGATATTTCATCTACTTTTGCATGAACTTTCATTTAATTTACATAATTATAGCGCAATGATAAGAGTTTTGAATATACCTGCATGTTTTGAATGATCCGCGCGTGTAAGGGTCTCATTATTTGCGCTTCTAGAAACATCGCTTGAGACTAACGAATATTACTTGTTTATTAATGACCATGAGTCATGTTTATTTTGTCTGAATAAGTAATTTATTTAATAAAAGTAATAGTGAATATTTGTATTCATTAATTTGTTTTTTGTTTATAATCTTAATAAAATAATTACATTCTATGGTAGATGGTGATTGTTGGCTAGAAGATAACAACTATAAGAACTATATAATATACTTCGTCTGCGTCGTATATTATCTTAACAATATATATTATATAGGCAAAAAACACAATCAGCACACCGCTTGCCCCATTTTTTCATAACAAGAAGACACACATCGTTGAACGCATATCGTATTATAAAATTCGTAGTTACTTGAAATTTAATAACCCTATAAAAAATGAAGTCTCGAAGAAATTAAACTAAAAAAAAAATTGATCGAAATCAATCCAGTAGTTTTCGAGTGATGATACTTTAGTGAGATATTTTAAGAAGAAAAAGTTTGATAAGATAATAAGATATATTTACGTCAATATTTTGAGTCGTACATTATCTTTGAGATATGATACATGAAATGTTATATCATATATCAACGTAAATAAATTATTTTATCAGATATATGAATGTTTCTATAAACCTTATTCATATACTACTTATGCGAACTGCTCCACACGGGATCATTATTGTTTAATTTAGTTATAATGAAATGTATAGCACGAAGATATTTTCCGTGTCCAAATATTATATCTACAATACATCGGTATTCATGGGGATCAGCTGAGTTGTACTAAAGCTGAAATGTTGCGGTGTCCCTTGAGTTGTACTAAAGCTGAAATGTTGCGGTGTCCCTGAGTTGTACTAAAGCTGAAATGTTGCGGTTTCCCCTGAGTTGTACTAAAGCTGAAATGTTGCGGTTTCCCCTGAATTGTACTAAAGCTGAAATGTTGCGGTGTCCCCTAGCAGTGACGTATAGTGAATTGGATAGCATTATCATTTTTAATAATGATCGTTCAAACGCTGTTACATTTATAAGTCTTATTTATAAACTAGCAGTGCCCGTGACTTCGACCGCGTGGAATCTTAAACAGTGATTTATAAAGTCATCTGAATGTATCATTTACTTATATACTTTTCTCTCGTACTTACGCCGGGTCGTCATTAAAATTACAATAACTTTTGATACAGTGGACCGATTTTAACGAAACAAAGACTAAGTTGAATTGTGAACCCAATGCTTTATTCATACAAACAGACAGATAGACAAATAGACAGACAGACATTTCTAAAAATGATTGAAATGTATTCTATTACTTATTCCTAGACACCTGCAACAATTTTTTCCCGAAAATTGAAAAATTCAGACACGTTTGATTTACATTCTTATTATATGTATAGAAGATAAAAGATTATATGTGTAGATGATACCAACATCCATTCTAAATTAGTAATTGTTGTCCAGTGGTCAAAATTCGACCATAAATAATTAATTATGTAAGTTTAAATATTAAGGAAAAAACGAACTATTTCGATTTTTTTATATATTGTAGATACTAATGCTCGTCAAAGACTACTCAACACAAAAAGAAACAAAGGTTATTAAACAGAAGAGAAGAAGGTAAGTAACTGTTTCGACTCTTCATATTTTTGTATAGAGGTACCTATAGATCGGTACCTACTTTATGTTTTAAGCATACCTTTATGAATTCTTTTTTTATTAACCGACTTCAAAAAAAGGAGGAGGTTATCAATTCGACTGTATTTTTTTTTTTTTAACCGACTTCAAAAAAAGGAGTAGGTTATCAATTCGTCTGTATTTTTTTTTTTTTTTTTTTATGTTTGTTACCTCATAACTTTGGACTGGATGAACCGATTTTGATTATTCTTTTTTTATTTGGAAGCTGGTACTTCCCGTGTGGTCTCATTTTAATTTGGTCCAGTTCCGACAACGGCATCCAGTGCAAAACCGTATAAGTTTTAAATTTGCATTAGGTATGTACACGATAAATAGACGAATAACTCAATATCACGCTAACCGATTTTGGATGATTCATTTTTTATTGGAAAGGACGTACTTCAAGGGTAGTTTGATGAGAGTTTGGTTAGGTTCTGATTATGGGATCCGTGACAAAGTAAGAAAATGCAAAACCGTATAAGTTTTAAATTTGCATTAAGTATGTACACGACAAATAGACGAATAACTCAATATCACGCTAACCGATTTTGGATGATTCATTTTTTATTGGAAAGGACGTACTTCAAGGGTAGTTTGATGAGAGTTTGGTTAGGTTCTGATTATGGGATCCGTGACAAAGTAAGAAAATTTCAAGAAACGAGCCTACTCCTTTCTTAAGGGCCGGCAACGCATCTGTGTTTCCTCTCGTATCGCAGGTGTCCATGGGCGGCCGTGATCACTTACCATCAGGTGACCCGTATGTTCGTTTGCCACCAATATTATAAAAAAAAACTCTTCAATTCTTAGGAGCCTATTGTGCTTATGTTCGTTGCTGTGTTGCAACATGACGCAAGCATTGTAATTACATTACTTAAGGTGTATTATGTGTGAAGCGATGGTAGCCGAGTTGGTGGTAGTAACTATCGCGGATTATTGATAAGGTTGCGTTCGTACCAAACGTTACTTATTGTACAACCAATTGAAACCATATCGCATACCATACCGCAAAAATGCGCATATTTTAATATACTTAAGGCGGAACGGAGTTCGCGGGCACTGCTAGTAAAATATATTTATGTACACTAAAAATGGAAATAAAGTAAATTTTCAAAAAAAAGTATTAACCGACTTCAATATCAATCAAAAACCCATAAGGCACTAAAAAGCGGAAAATAAATAGTTTATCAAATTAACCAAATTAAATAAAACATATGAATATGTGTGCTACCTAGAGATGTATTGGAAGTCGGTGCCAACCGAAATTTCAAATTTGTTCCAGGTAGAAATGTATTACAGAGACGCGAGAGTGGACTTAAACTTTGTACCTATGTAGATGATATGATTTTCGGTTCGCACCGACTTCCAATACATCTCTAGGTAGCACACATATTCATATGTTTTATTTAATTTGGTTAATTTGATAAACTATTTATTTTCCGCTTTTTAGTGCCTTATGGGTTTTTGATTGATATTGAAGTCGGTTAATACTTTTTTTTGAAAATTTACTTTATTACCTTTCACGTGCGTTCGGTTTGTGGTCAAACTAATAGATTTCATACTGGCGCACTACGTATTGTTGTGACTGGTATAGATTTCAGTTGCTTCATGACGGATCTTAAAAAAAATACCTAAATTGGAGTTAAGGCGGGATCTTGGAATGTCATGTAGCGGACTTTATCTTTTATTCATAATCTTGTGTTACTGGCTCTATATTATGTAATATTGGTGGTGTTTTACGTAATTTGGTTATTGTGCACAGTTGAATTGGATCATAAATAATACCACGGAGCATGGATACTGACTTGACACAAAAAGTCCCTGGAAAGTTCTAAAAAGACGGCCACCATCTTTTCAGTTCATTGAAATAATCAGAAGAATCTTGCAATATAATTACCTGCTCGACGATGGCGGTAATAATCTACTAGAATATTGGTTGACAATAAAAAAAAAACCTAAAGTAACAGAAAAAATTGTCATCCATTTCTTGTATTGTGTTTCGTGCGCTTGGGTGGGTACACTCTTTATTTAATTCTAGGCATCAAAAGTACTTATACGTAGTCGATTTACTTTCTTTGAGAGACGTCGAGAAAGTTCTATACATCTTTAATAACGCATATATAATGAGGGGGGGGGGTGGAGTCGAGAGTTCAAATAAATGGCAATAGAGATTTACTGCGTCTTTGCATTATTCCTTTTGTAGAATTAAATATTGCTGTCTCTTTATACGGTATTTTAATTGACTATGTTATATAACAATAATAACGTTTTATTAAATCTTAAACAAGCCCTCTAAACGTGAATCTTGTAAGTCTCTAAATTTAGTCAGGCAATGACGTAGATCCCGTCGTGGTTGGCATAATATATATTATTAATCACGTTCTTACAGAATGTCCAATATTTTTAAAAATTAGGACTGAATTGGAACTGGAATTTGGAATCACAGTATGCAAAAATGAACTCAAGTAGGAAAAGCATTAGAGACAATTTTATAAAATTCTGTTTACAAATTGTAGAAAAGTTAAAAATATATAACAAATAAATTTAGGCCAATAAGCTTTTGTATATCTTTATTATGAACTTACAAACTGGAAATGAAGTATTTATGGTTTTTGTTTATTTATGAAGTAGTTATATTAAGTTTTATTTTATCCATGTTTAGTTTTTGTTTAAATTAAAAAAAATAAAAATAAAAAGAATGTACCTATACATAAATACACAAATAACCATTTCATTTTTATAATTTCCGTTATTGTAAGGTATATGTCTAATTAAGTTCTGTTATTATTGTCAACTTAGATAAGGTCTTTTTCTTTTGTTAAGGGGTTTACTTATCACGCAATAAATAAATAAAGAATATTAAAAGGAACTGCGGCCTTTAAGAAATTTGAAGAATAAGTTTTCACATGAGTCTCTTCTGTACGAACTATCAAGTAGAGCGTGGAAGAGGCAACTGTAGTCCAGTTGATTTCAATGTATTTTTTATATAAATAACATGGTAGAAGTTTGCCGTTGTGCCCGTATCACACAAAAAGTGCTTGTTAGATTTCCAATAATTTTTTAAAAGTTTTACTATATAAAAAATCCTCTGTCCTTATTTTTATAAAAATATCACAGTATCTTCATTTACCCAACTCCCAAAACCAGAATAGTTATTTGCAATAATTTTAGTACAAATGACGTTCAAAATGCCGAATCGGTGTCCAAAGATTATAAGGAGTGTTACGAATAAAAAATATGCCGTATCATATTGTCGCTAATATTCGCAGATACTGACTTATTATATTGTACTCTATTCCGTTTAAAGTCAATACAATTATATTAAGAACTGCAATAAAAATGAATGACAAAATGTTATAATAAAATTGCATTGAAAGAAAATGTATTCTTACATTATGTCTTTAGCGTAGTTTTATTTTATTCTTTGAGGTTAATTATATATATCATTACATAGTATAAAACAAAGTCCCCTACAGCGTCTGTCTGTCTGTCTGTTCGCGATAAACGCAAAAACTAGGTACTGAACGGATTTTCAAGCGATTTTCACCAGTAGATAAAGTGATACATGAGGAACGTTTTGGTATATAATTTGTCAAGGATTTTTTTATAATCAGGGCGGGACAACGTCTGTCGTGCCCGCTAGTATATATATATATATATATATATATATATATATATATATATATACACATATATATTATATTAAACATAAGATGTACATACATATAAATCTGGATACTATAGCAAACTAAAAAATTGTAATTGTAAACATTTTATTTATTATCTGGAATGTGTTCCTTGTAAATAGATAAATAAATAAAACAAAAAACCAACAAGAGAAAAAAGGCAAACAATAAGTACTCCTATTTTGTTTGTAAGTTGTTATGGTTTGCTCATTTTATCGGATAAAAACAAATACCGTCCTTGTTGAAGATTATCTTTATATATACCTCACGGACTGTGAGTTAAACCGTGTTTGAGAACATTGAAGATGCTTTAGATAATCTCAAGATATTTAATAAATTGATAAGTTCGGATATAAATACAATTTTGATGGTACAGAAGCGATAGTAATAATTCAACTGCAAATAAGATTAGGAGAACATGTTTCTTATAAAAGTAAGAAGTTTATTGTGAGTATTCATTGTATTTAATTCATTTTTCGATATTACTTTAGGCGTATAATATGTATATGTTTTATACTCCGAGTGTCTGTCAGTGATCATGTAACTTCTAAACGACTTGACCGATAAATATATGTTTTAGAAATATGCTAGGATTCGATAGATGGCTCTTTAATTGTTATATACAAATTGGATATTTAGGAACCAAATTGGCACGTATTCACAATATATGTTAGTTTAGTTACAATAAATGGGAAATTAAAAAAAATTAAACCCAATCAAATGTTACGCTGTGCTCGAGTTATCAAATACTGGAAAGGACAAAACAACGTCTATCAGGCCAGCAAATAATATGCAAAATTGAAATAAACGAACGTACTTTAAGAAAAATTAAAAGTATCCGATCTAGAAATTATACAGTTTATAATTAACTTTTATTAGACTTTTATTAGCAACAAGTGTAGTCAGTTTAAAATCCTTAGAAAAATAGAGTTTAATACTTACTGCAGTTTGAATATATAATGTAATATAACATTTCATAGAAATCATGAAATAAAATTCAAAGCTCCTTATTTTGTCAACTATCTAGATTTAAAATTATAGAACAATTTAACACATGTAATATTGCATAAATAAAAATATATACAATTTTCGACTATAATTTGCAGAGTCCTCCTTGTTAGCTATTTAGTTGTTTGCAAATGCAACGGCCATACAGTGCGATATTCAGCAAGGAAATTTCCAGATGGATTTCTCTTCGGTTCTGCGACTGCGGCATACCAAATCGAAGGAGCTTGGGATGAAGATGGTACTACTAATTTTCTATAATAATCGAAGTCTTTTACTATTTTTTTCTATTTACCCTTAATATTATTTTGTTAGTATTCATTTTATTGTCTGTATCTTGTGCAGTACTAGAATACTGTAATTATGTTTAAATTAATGTCCTACTACCTATAAAACTATAGTTCCTTCGTATGTTTTCCAAATTACCGTTGTACCCTAAACATGTCTCTGTTTTGTTCTTATTATCATTCTTTTCTCGCTTGCTTTAAATAGTGATTTGCTGGATTAATTCATTTCTTAGACGTCTGATACTTTAACTTTAGAAGTATAACAGATAGTTTTGAACTATTTTCTTAAAGGGAAAACAGAAAGTATTTGGGATTACGCGTGCCACAAAGTGCCCAGTCCTATTGCTGATGACTCAAGCGGAGATATCGCAAACGATTCATATCATTTGTACAAACGGGATGTCGAAATGATGCGAGAACTAGGTCTAGACTATTATCGGTTCTCGATATCGTGGCCCAGAATTTTACCAACAAGTTTTCCTGATCACATAAATGAAGCAGGCATCGCTTATTACAACAATTTGATTGATGAGCTCCTTAAATATAATATTCAGCCAATGGTCACTATTTACCATTGGGATTTACCACAAAAACTTCAGGAAATGGGAGGTTGGACTAATCCCTATATTGTTGATTGGTATGCGGATTATGCCAGAGTTCTCTTTGAGCGTTTTGGAGACAGAGTTAAAAGTTGGATAACTATCAATGAGCCCAAAGAGATTTGTATGCAAGGTTACGGTAGAGGTACCTTAGCACCTGCGTACACTATGTCGGGAACGGCAGATTACCTATGTGGTAAAAATGTTTTACTTGCACATGCAAAAGCGTACCATATCTACGATGAGGAATTTCGTGCAAAACAGAATGGTAAAATTTTCATTTCTATAAGTGCAGGATACTATCATCCAGAAAGTTATAGGACAGAAAATATCATAGCAGCGGAGGAGGCCAACTTGTTTGAAGTAAGTTTTGTTATTATTAGAATATTATACGAAAACATTTACGCGCCTCAATCTTGAGTAGATAATGTAAATTTTCGTTATTAATCATCACGGCTTATAAGTTTTTAAATGCTTACATCAATGTTAATTTTTAGTGGGGTCAATATGCTCATCCTATATATACAAAAAGTGGAGACTATCCAGAGATAATGAAAAAGAAAATAGCAGAAAAAAGTGCCGCTCAAGGGTTTCTAAGAAGTAGATTGCCAGAATTAACTCCAGAAGAAGTCGATTATATACGAGGCACTGCAGATGCTTTTGGGCTTAACCATTATTCTACCTATTTGGTATATAGAAACGAATCGGTTATCGGTTCGTTTGATTCTCCATCTTATTCCGATGATCTTGAAGTAATATCTTATCAAAGAGATAAATGGAGTTTTGGTTCTCATCCTAGAGTGAAGGTAAATATTTTGTTTTGCCCATGTATGATATTAAACGTCATGTAGCAAAGGTTTGGCTTTCATATACAAGAGTATATGTAGTAATTTAACATAATCAGTACTTTAAAAATATGAGCAATTTTTCTGCCTTGGTTATTCTTTTATAGTATATATATCATGGACTCGCCACATATTAGCGATGGCTCACTTGTATTTATGTGTATATCCTTAACAAAGGCTAACCAAAAAATAGCAATAAAGACGATTAGCGACGCAGATCGAATTTATATTAAGATTCAAGTATGGTTATTATACATACCTGTCTATACCATTACCTAAGTATAGCAGTAAATCCAAAACAATATTAATTAGACAATATATTGAATATTAGGTTGTCGATTCATGGCAATTGCAACACAACAGTTTGACGTCAACAATCATAGACCAGGTGTGACATCACTATATTGATACGCTTAGGCATGTCACGTTCTGGGATAATTCCCATCCCACCATTCATATAGGGATAAATTTGTGACATTGTATTGTGTTGTTATGTTCCGAGATTAGTCAGTATATATGCAGTTCACAGGCTGGTATCATAGCAATAACTGTCAAGGGATTAGTCTTGGTAACTATAGTTGTTTTTTGGTACATTGTACTTGGTGATACATGCCTGGTGTTAGGGTTTTTTTAAGCTCGCCTGGCTAGCTACCACTTTTAAGTTGAAATTCTGTCGTCAAGCACTTATAGGTGTATTCCGGCAGCTATACTTGAGAACCAGTCCCCTTTTCTAGGTTTAGCGTGTCTACCATCTTGAATCATATCATTTAACATCAGATGATATTATGGTCAAACGTTAAAACCAATAAAGTATAAAAAATACTTACCATTAGTTTCATTGCTATCTCTTTGTCTGGATATAATAAAAAAATCGTCCTTACAGACCACTCCATGGGGGTTCTACAAATTGTTAAGGAAGATAAGTGAATATTACGACAATATACCTATCATAGTGACTGAAAACGGCTATGCCACTATCACAGGATTAAACGATAACGACAGAGTGCAACATCTCAAGCTGTATCTAGACGCATTATTGGATGCGATTGACGCCGGTTCAGATATAACAGCGTATACTCCATGGAGTCTTATGGATAACTTTGAGTGGTTTTCGGGATACACGTAATTATATATTATTTCTAATTAACTTTAAAATTACACATAAGAATAAATTGTTTTATACCAGAACGGAAGTTATAATGGTCCTTGATTCATAAATAATGCCTGAAAGCTGAGCTCATTCAATTCCTTTGTTTGGTTACGTAAAGGATCAAGTTTGTTCAAAAATCTTTGTATTTCGGATCACATATGTATATTCTAATTTTAATTATGTTTGACCATTTTTTTTGTATCAGCTTGCTTCGTTGAATTTGCCTTCGGAATATTAACCTCGTTTTCTTTTAGTACCACACTTGAGTTTACTTTTAGATCATGGTCTTTTTTATTAACCACTCAGTTTGAAAAAATAAGTAGTTAAGTTTCGGTTACTTCTTGAGTCGGTTATTTTGGTGACTCAAGAGGTGTAGAAGTTGTAAAATTTTCAACTGAATTAGCTGAGACATAAAATATACTACAGCATACAATAAGTGAATTCAGTTTGCATAATATAATTCTATTTATTTACATTTCAGACAAAGATTCGGTTTTTATGAAGTTGATTATGATAGTCCAGAACGTATCCGCACTCCCCGTAAATCTGCTTTCGTCTTTAAGGAGATACTCCGCACAAGGACGTTGGACTTCGACTACGAACCTGAGACTGACGTAATGTCCATCGACGAAGGACATTAAAGCTGAATAAATTGTATATAACAAATAATATTTTATTCTTCCTACTCTTAAACGATATTTTGCGTTTCTACTATATCTGTGTAGAAAGTCTCACTGGTCCGTACAATTATAATTTATACTCAACTTTATTTTTGTTATCTTTTGTGAGTGTTTTAAAGGTAGTAAATATTATTGTAAAGGAGATTGCAATTTAATCTTTTTAGACGGAAATATTAGAGACGCGAACGATACTTACAAATATCTGGAGGACCATCTATAACGTTATTGATTCTGTCAGAAATGTGAGATACGCATAAAATTTCTATAATAATGTTATCTAAACGTGTTTATAAGAATTGTATCGTAACATAAGATAAGAATTATTGGTAAAATTACATAACAATAGTCAGTGCTTCTAGATACTTTCGTAATGATTTCAATGTTAAAATCGATTGTTATCTAATAATGTATTACTAGCCGTGTAATCCCTATAGGAAACTTTATTAAGTTACCGACTACCAATAATAATGACTCTAGGGAACCGGCCTCGCTTGTTCATCTTTGTTCTCATCGATATGCCAAACCTTTTCCTTATTTTAGATAACAATGTTTATTCTCACTATTTTCAAATACTTTAATCTCATGTCATATAATGCCAAATATCGCAGTGAATATGAAGTTTAAAAATTACGGAATCAGGTATTTAATATCTTATTAGTAACTCGCCTCCGCCTCACGCAAATGCAATGTGATAATTAGGTACATAGAATCAGGGACATATCCAAAACAAAGAAATCCACCACCAGCTAACCTAAAAGACCTCAACTGCATTGATTGAATGAAACGTAATGACACGTTTTCTTGACAATTGAATGAAAAGGATGGGCCCCGAGGGATACGGACGATTTTGACAGCGACAGGATGCAATATCTTTACACAGTATAAAACAAAGTCCCCTACCGCGTCTGTCTGTCTGTCTGTTCGCGATAAACTCAAAAAATACTGAACGGATTTTCATGCGGGTTTCACCAGTGGATAGAGGGATTCACGGGGAAGGTTTTGGTATATAATTTGTCTAGGATTTTTTTATAATCATGACGGGACAACGTCTGCCGGTCCGGCTAGTTAAATACTAAAATATAATTAAGACGATATTCAAGTTTCCTTATGTTAGGGCAAAATTACATACAATTAAAATATTGAACACTCATTTGTTTATTTTCTTGTTTAGTCTACCTTTTTTTATATTTAAAAATGTTCATTCAATTATTTGATTATATTCTAGGAATTTTAGAAGCTTATGTTGTGCAAAAACATTTGGTTGCACATTACTTTGTTCATTTTTATTGCGTTCATCCAAACATGTCTATGAGGTATATAGATATATATAAATTTCCAAGGAAACTCACATATTTGATTATACTAGTGGGCGCCAGTTGTCGACATTCGACTATAATTCATTGATTTTTTAAAGTTTGAACTTTATTCAGGTTCTTTTGTCAAAAGGTATACTTCTATTATCATGGCTACTCAGTTATTTGCCACTGTTTTTTAAATTGTATAAACATAAAAAAAAATCTATGTCTAAATGAAAATCAAAATTAATTATAAATTTGAAACAAAAACAGGCGGTTACATAAGGTGGTAAGGCTCTCAAATTCTAAATAAAGATAACTTTACGAAAATAAAGAAATTTATCGCAATTTATGAAACAATTATCAATTAATTTTACACGATATCATGGGTAGGTGGTATTTCTGGGTGATATTGAATTAAATGTAGTCTGTACATATAAGGAATAGTGATACATGAAGTGAAAGTAGTAAGGTACAGTCGCCAAATTTCGTCCCCAAACCTAATTTCGTCTCCTTCAATATCTACTGTTTTAAAAACCGCTGTCTATTATCAGTAGCGCGAACTGAAAGCTAGTTGCATCAGTCGGCCATTGTGTAGAAGCGAGTGCGTCACGACGTTCGTACAGACAGAAGTTCGAAATTGAAAAAAAATTTTCAAGGTGAGTTTTTCATTGGAATGTTCTCGGATTCTATAAAATATTGAGACGCCTGACTTATTGATAAAATAATTTTGTCAAACCAACTATTAATAGCTCAGATGTTAAACGATTATGTAAAAGTTTCAAGTTATGACACGGTTTTTTGCTTAAACGGATGCGACAAAACAAATAGAAATTTCCTAATATCGTCCCTTTACGTGAACCTTATATCGTCTCCAGGACAATATTAGGATCTCGTATAGTAAACATAACAGTCACGTCACTTATTGCCAAGACAAAAGGGGGGAAAAAGGGATAAGATGCATTAAATGTTTCCAATGGACGCACGAAGATTGTGTTTAAAATCAAGGACCAAAATTTGTGTTCACTATTTGTTTGGAGAATTAGAAGTACCTACTTATACCTTACCAACGATTATAATAATTAAGAAAGGCTGATTAGATATTAATATGGTAGTAATATTCAATTGTATATAACAGACATGGGTAAGAACAACTCCAGTTTACGTACTGACTATTGTGATCTCAATATCGTCCCCGGGACGTAATTAGAAGCCCAAAAATATATTCTAATGATTTGAGTATTTTTGTTAAAGACATTTTGTAATTTTTTCTAACAATCCTAACGCGTTTTTGACTATTTTTAAGAACAAAGGAATAAAGAACCTAATTTTAGACGTTTCATTTAGTGCCGTGACGTTTTATTTTTCTTTTTAAGATTTGTTTTACAAAAAAGGGACGATATTTGGCGACTCTACCTTACTGTCACCTAAAATTTTTGATATTCAATAAGACCAAATAGAATAATCATTATTTCTGTAGTTCCATAAATTTACTAAAGATAATTATTTAAATTGTGAATTTACATATTATATTATTATAAAATTAACCTACAATTTGACCGGTTGATTTCAAAGGTCATGTAAGGAATGCAACGTCAGTCATGTTAAAAATATTGAAAAAGTAAAATATTGGAACGTAAGAGTGACGGACATTTTGACATCCGTAAAAATGTCTTTTCCATTTGTATGTGTGTATATGTTGCGTAAAATTCGAGCAGTTGTGTGAGTAATGTATATTTTAATTAATTTAATATGCAATGCATTTTATATACAAAATAGCTTTCTGCACTTCTCCTCCATATAAACTTTAACTATGCCAAATTTCACGTTCATTCATTCGTCCAATTCGTTTAAAAAGGGGTTCAAAGTTTTAGCTTCACGTATTAATATATATGATAAAATTGTATTAATTTTATCTTAATAGCTTCGCAAATGGCTCATTAGTTTTCAATAATATGTTCAATAATTAATTACTGCGAGTTATTTTTAGGAGATAACATATTCCATCGTAGACTTTCTCGTATGCCTTTTTGAGATATATAATTTTTAGTGAGTTATTTTGACGTACCCCATTCTAGCGAGCATTAGAAATAAAAGCTACAGAAAAATAATATTGAAGAGATTGACAATACATCAGATATATTCTAATTTCTATAAATATAATATGCATGTATTGTACATATAAACAATCCAAAAGAAATTCTCTAAAGGTTATTGAAAGTCGTATGAAAATCTGTTGCGTAGTTTAGCAAAATTATGAAAACACATAGACAAACAGGAATAGCTACTTTATTTTGTCTTATTAATCATGAGAAAATAAAACATATTTTTAAGTGTTAATCTTAATATATATATTTCTTGTGTGCGTGTGTATGTGACTGAACTCCTCCTAAACGACTGGACCGATTTTGATGAAATTTTGTGTGCGTGTTCCAGTGGATCCGAGAATGGTTTAGATTCACAATTGGACCCGGTAGGTGGCGCTGCGGTTGACTTAAAGGCAGGACAACGTCCGCCCGGCCCGCTAGTAAGTTATAAGTACGAAATTGGGTTTGGTATTAATACGTGTTTTATATGCTTAAATTTTTATAAATATGCATGTTGTATACATGTATGAAAAAGATTTGTCAAAGCGACGATACGCAGCAATGGATGTCAGGGTAACATTCCTTTACATTTGGTCGTATTCTATATGCATTGCTCCTTAACGTTCGTCTGGACATAACCGTCTTTATGCAGCGTTCAAAGTGCTCGTAAATGTCACATCTGATGCAATATTTCTTGTATGTTTGTAACAAAGTCGATCTTAGAAACCATTTTTAAATAAACAAGCAATTCATGCAAACATTTATGAGTTAAACATATAAAATGATCACGAACAAACTTAATGAACATATTCATCTATAATTCACATAAAATAAGAGTGAAATGCCCTTTGTTAATAACTGACAAAATACTCTGATGTTGTTTTTAAATGTTACAATGTATAGAACATCGTACTATTTGTAAAAGCTCCGTTTATATACACAGAACAGTTTTGTTTCACGCTCGAGTTGCGTTATTCTCCTAATTTTCCGCTATAATAACTAGAAATTATTCCAGCGGATGCTTTTCAAGGGGGAAATATCATAATATTATTACAGCTACATCGAGTAAAAACGTTTAGTTTCGTACGTAGTTTGGGTTTTGACATGAATACAATAAGTTAATTTCGTATTCAAATTACAATTTAATTTAAAGGGGTCATGAGAAGATTTTGACAATACTTCTTTTGCGTTTTTTGGAAAACAATTTTTTTTAACAAACACATGCATATCATTGGTGTCCGAGAGATTAAAATTTCATCCAAGCTCTGCGTACTAATTCCAACTAATATTATACACGCGAAAGTAACTTTATTTGTTTGTTTGTTACGCTGTCACGCCTTCACGTAGGCGGATATGATGAAATTTTGCATATACCTTGTCAGGAATAATTGAAAGAATGTACTCGTACTGTTTCCGGGGGAAAGATTAAATCCACAATATGCGAGTAAAGCCGCGAGCAAAAGCTAGTAAAGTAATATTTTATTGAATAATTTCATTGATAAGTTTACGAATATTTTTTTACAATGAATTTGATTTTTATTTTTTTCTATAAAGTAATCAATTAGTAATCAAGTAGTAATGTTGAGGAGTAAAGTTTAGTTATGCATTTATGTAATATATGTAGGAGATACTCTCTTGTATTACTAAACTATATGTTTCTGAAAATTCTTTCATTGATTATAAAGCTATATGTCTTCTTTAAGAAACATACAAAGTAGAGGTTTTTTTCTAAACTCGCCTGGATAGCTACAACCCTCAAGTTGAGAATCTGTCGCTAAGCATCGGTTGGTGTGTTCCGGCAGCTGGACTCGAGAGCCACTCCCTCTAGGTGGTAAGAACGACTTAGACTACAACTTTAATTAACAATATTAGCATATGGCATCATCATCTTCTTACCCTTATCCCGTCTAAGTAGAATCGGCACAACTTACACTCTTCCCAATCAAATGCCATCCCAGTTTTTTTTTCTCGAACGGACTACGCTATTAACCTAGCAAGGTCTTAACAGCTTCACCGGACTACTAAGGCAAGCGCTTAAGGCACTCAGCCGATTTCATTTGGCAATGCCACCCCAGTATTCACAACTTTTATACATTTAAAAATATATATGTGTATATATTTTATTGCCATTAACTCTTATATTATAAAAGTCGCGGATGGCCGCTAATAAATTAAACACATTATATAATACGGTTGTTGCACAATATATAGGGCTGGCTGCCAAGCACTAGTTTCGGACAAAGACAGAAATGCACCTTATGTCAGCAGGAATACAGTAGCGTTCATTATAGTAAAACCACTTTTCTTCTATCGTTCTTACTAAGGCAAAACAAAACGAATCTTCAATGATTTCAACGAATTTTTTAAAGTACGTCAATAGGAAAAGAATGAGCTTTTGTGTAATATTTCTAGCCTAATCTATATTAATAGTTCAAAATATGTTTTTTTTGTATGTTTGCAATCGCTAATTTCTGGAACTAGTGTTGATCCCCATCTGCTTACCCTATACCCTATGTAGAGTTGAAATAACATGTCGTTCGTTTCCATTCTCCCAGCCAGATGTCATCTCAGTATTCGCATATTTTATGCACGTATCATTTTTTACACTATTTATACCTTTTTCGTCCATATTCATACTTAACACTTTTCTAGTTACATGACTTTTATTTCTCGTATCTCTATGATCAGATTTAAATAATTCCTTATGCAGTTTATAGCCGATTCATTGAGAAAACTTATTAGCTATCGGATATCATGTTATAAACTTTAAGAGAGTGATTACTATTAACAGGGGTGGTCAGGAAGGATGATAAGTCAAAATTAAGTCGTTGTTTAGGAAAGCCATGAGGTCGAGAATTGAGAATACTGAGAAATTCCGAACAGTGAATGTTTATGTCCGCTAGATACTACAGTTCTCGTTTACCTTTTTGACAGCTTTGAACGTAGTCTTAAGTTCGGGCTTGCGCATAGTACAGTCTAGAGGTTAAGTGGTAAAGTGTGCTCCGCTTGAACCTTCTCCTAGATACGACAGATATAAAAATTTGTGTTCTGCGCATTTATTTTCTGTGCATTCAAAGCGTTCGGAAACATTGGCAGTACTGTATGTAGTAGTGGACTGTGCACTAGTCCTGTGAAGTCGTGTTACATATGGCATCTGCCTAAACTTACCTAAATGCGTTGATAAATAATATTTTATTTATTTATTTAATAAGAACTTCACAGCACAATCATGATATTTTAAAAACATATGAATATAATTACAGAGTGCCAATTATGAAGTAATACGTTTTACATTTCGTATATGAGAGATTACGTGTATGAGTTTATTTACAATATTGTATAATAATTAATTTTGCGCGTGCACGCGGCCCCTTCGTATGTGTATGATGTGCGTGTGTGATGTGTGTGAGTGTATGTGTGTGCGTGTGTATCTGTGTGTGTGTGTGGTTATTGTTTGTAAGTTTTTGTTTTAGTTTTCCTGTATGACACCTGATTGTAATTTTGTGCGAACCGACTTAAGAAACTGATTCCGACTTAAGTGAAAAATATCAATGTCATTGAAATATTTATTGTACTCTGTAGTGCATCTATAAATGATGGAGTTTTGAGCATAAGTATGCTTTACGACAGGAATTGTGAACAAAGTGGAGTTTCTGATAATTTTGCTGGGCACTCTAAAATTTAATTTGCTTAAAAGTTCTGAGCTATCTATACATGAATTAACGAGATTGTACAGAAATTTCATATCGTTCATAGTTCGGCGGTATTTTAGTGATAACATGTTATATAACTTTAAGTTGTTCTTATACTCACAGGGTTCCTTCTTACTTTTAAAATTGAGGTATTTTAAAAACTTATATTGTATATTTTCCAACCTGTTGCTATGTGTAGTAAAAGCAGGACACCATATTGACAATGCATATTCTAGGCTACTTCTAACGTAAGAAAAGTAAAGAATTTTGAGTGGTTGAGTTTTAAAAAATGGTTTTGTGACTCTGAATATGAATCCTAACATTTTGATGGCTTTTTGATGAACGAAATCATAATGATAATTATAAAGAAGCTTGGAGTCCATCATTATACCTAGATCTATAACATTTTAATTATAAAATTAAATTTAATTGATTAATAAAAAAGTAATGCTAGTAAATGGATGCATTTATTACAGGCCACATATTATCAGCACGCTTTTACTTGTAGTGTGTAATCTATATATATAATAAGAATGTAAATCTAATGTGTCTGTACTTTTCGATTTCGTGAAAAAAATTGTTGCAGGTGTCTAGGAATAAGTAATAGAATACATTTCAGTCATTTTTAGAAATATCTGTCGGTCTGTCTGTTCGTATGAATACGCATCACTGCTAAAGTACTGGGTTTAAAATATACCCCCAGAAAATCGTAAAGCATATCCTCCGGAGTAGTTTACTGTTTGTTTCATTAAAGTTGGTCCACTCTATCAAAAGTTATTGTAGTTTTAATGACAACGCGGCGTAAGTACGAGAGAAAAGTAGACAAGTAAATGGACTTAATACATTCAGATGACTTTATTAATCACTGTTTTTTACATGAGCTTCCACGCAGGCGAAATCGCCGGCTCAGTTGGTATTAAAATAAAAAAGTAGTCCACTTTTAATTTGTACAAAACATGCAGTTCCAGTCGAACGTGAAAAGCATATTAACGTGAATAAAGTTGGACACAAGCTTCTTTTAAATATATATGGCTTATCGAAACTACTTGTAAAAGTTTGAAGTACAGAGTGCGGATACGTATTCATTCGAGAGGCTAATTATTTCTGAGATTTTGTGAATTTGATTAAATATTCACCGTATTTTATTTTACCTGAGATTTTGTTCACATGAAAATGATTTCGTCTGTTTCATGGAAACCACGTGTTTTGTCTGGAGTAATTGTCTATTATTTTTGAAGTGAAAAGGGCCAGCTAGCAGCCAATCAGAAAAAAGAAAACCAGACTAGCGACGCGTAGTATAGCGACCTGTGTAATGTAATATCGATATTATGTATTAAGCTTTTGCAGCCTATCATATGTTTAAACTAGTATATCTTTTATATATACAATAAGAATGTAAATCTAACGTGTCTGTACTTTTTCGATTTTTGTGGCAAAAATTGTTGCAGATGTATAATGATAAGTAATAAAATACATTTCTATCATTTTTGGAAATGTATGTCTGTTTAGATGAACACGCATCACTGCTAAAGTACTGGGTTTCACAATAAAACATAACACAAGAAAATCATAAAGCATAGGTATCTTCGAGAGTAACTTAGTCTTTGTTTCATTAAAATCGGTTCACACTATCAAAAGTTATTGTAATTTTAATGGCGACACGGCGTATTTACGAGAGAAAAGTAGATAAGTAAATGGACTTAATAAATTCAGATGACTTTATTAATCACGGTTTTTACATAAGGTTCCACGCGGACGAAGTCGTGGGCACAGCTAGTTAATAAATATATTGGATAACAATGCATATAATTATTACTCGGAATCCAATAATTGTTAAAATCAAAGTAATGTTAATAATTACAATTCACAAATATTTAAATTTAAATTAACTCAGACTATAATTTATTTCAAAATTCAATAAAGAAGACAGTTATTCCATTGCTTTGAGTTTTCCCTTCTGTTGGCAGTCTCTATGACTACCTCGATTTTTTATTAAATAATCACTACTTAACCCCTAATAACACTTTTATTGATGGTGAGTTGCTTCTGCTCAATTCTATCACCATCTTGCTGATACTTTAAAAATGTATCTATCTGTTAAAAAATTTATTTATGCCAATAGATTTTAGTTTAAGAAGCCAACAAAAAAAAAGTATTGGTAGCGTACCGATTTGTGTAAATAGGTAAAAACATTGTATGCATTTACTACTACAAACCGCCCGAGACTATGTTTTCGTGTGACTGTAGTCGGTGAAGATTTAAGACCTTGCTAGGTCATTTCGAGAAAAAAAATTTAACTGTAACAGTTTATGCAGGACATGTCGAAATATTTCTCAGATTGCATGATTTATTTCAAACTTACTTGTATAGTCGTTTTGTTTTGGACAATTTACATAAAATCGTTACAATTCAGGTATACTCTTTGTCTTCTTTCGATGTAGAATATACCGTAAAGTTTTAACAAAATGGGAACAGTAGTTTTTCGTTTTTATGATTAAAAAAACATCGAGTAATAAAAATCGATCCGTTCTCACAAACTCGAACAAAATACGATTTGTATTTAGTTTTGGATATTTTTAATTTGCAATACTTATTAATGCTCAACTGTGTCATGTCTGACTTACGACCCAGCCAGATTTCGGTGATGGCACGCTCTGTTTTGCGGTCGTGTTGAATAGACGGATCTCTGCAGATTTATGTATACCTAATGCAAGTACCGTGTAACTCAGTGTGTTTAGGTTCTTGTAACTTCACAGGTTTAATTAATTATTAAAAGATGCATGGCTGACGTACATCCTCTTTGTCTATATATATACATATATAAATAAAATTATGTCGGTTTATCTGAGATCGATAATAATCTTTGACATCGTTTGACTTTATCTACCACATTATCTAAGTTGTAATTTATTTGCTTGAATAATTATATAGGTATTAGGTTTTGTCTACCTACTTTGATGGACGATAAAAAAGTTGAATTATTGTGTTTTATAACTTAACAGATTTCTATGCCTTTAATTAGTGTACGTTCACCCATTTGTATATGATTGGTGGACAAACGTTTAAATAAACGTATTTTTTTATATTTATAACAAACGTATAGTGACGTGCGGTGCATGTTGCAGTAAAAAGGGTGCTAGCACATAGAGAATAGAGTTACTACAGGTCAATTCGAATTCGAAATATAAGTAGCGTAGAACCTCTATCTGTGAGATGTATGAAAAATTTAGCATCGAATGGTCATTATCCCTTTTACGTGGAGAGAAATCCTACATGGTACAACCCAGAGGCTCGGGAAAGCGTGGGTATTGTTGAAGGCTCCTAACGAATAAAAAACTCTACGATGAACAATTCATCGCAGTAATAGGAGTGTCACAAGGTAGCGTAAGCATGCTCCGCGACAGTCCGATGGCCACACCAACTGAGGCAGCCAGGTTCTCAGAATGCTTCCCTGTCTACCGAACCAGTGCAATGAAAGATCAGGTTTCCCGCCCCTTCGCCCCTTGGTTCAGCTGGACAGTGGAGAAATCATGGTCGTAGTTTTGGCGTGATTCCGCCTCAAAAGAACTGATTTTGATTAAATCAATACACATATATTATATATCGGGGGAATTACCATTAACCAGCGTTCGTGCAATATTGAGTCGTACTAACGACTGTAGCTAGTCATTGATCCCGTTCTGGGGGTATCATCATAAGCATCTTGATTATTATTGGTTGTCGGCTTAGGCTGAATGCCTTGAAAGGCTATGGAAGACTATACAGCCTGGTGAAGCTGTAAAGGCCAGTGAGGTCAAAAGACTAGTCGGTTCGGAATTGCATTCTCACTCTAGTTGGATTATTCCAATCTACGAATAAGTAGTAACTATATTCAGTAATGCATATTTGCCTGATCTTGGTGGATTAATCGATCAAATCATAATCATGTCGCCCTTATGGATAACGTCATACTTTTATATTGAAGTCATTTTACCTTTGCTCCAACAGATATCTTTTCAAAAACAACTAATTGACTCTTACTAAACATGACGACGCTGCTAGTTCGTCTTGTCACCGTTCGGGAAACAAGCCTTTAATCAAATATGTCACGTGCATAGCGCCGTGCGAACCCTCGAATATCTTTCTTTTATTAGTTCCAACTGACTATCACTATTGACTTGACGGTCCTTTTCAACTTCGCCGGAATTAAACCGCAATACATTCCCTAGCTAATAAAATAAATGATACTGCATTTCACTCCTGCACACACATACAGTAAGTACATAAGTTTTGAATATGTATTCTATGATTATTTTTACACATAAATATATACAGTATTATAAAAAATCATGAACGCTTTACTAAGTAACAGATAAACTATATTTATAAGCTGCTACTCAAATCGGATTTACGTCGAGAAAATAAATTGAATAGTTGATTAAACGTATATATTAAATAGGTACATGTTACTACTTATGAACAGGAGATTAAATTAATGCTTTAAACGCTCCGATTATTTAAATAAAGGTTACTGCCGGTTTAAATTTAAATTAATGTACATGAGCGGGTAAGGAAAATCCACTTTAATCGTTCAACCTTTATATCTGTTTACTGAACGTTTCAATTGTTATGAGCCAACAAAGTTTTCATTTCAGTTCAACAATGCATACAAGAGGTTTGCTGAAACATGGACGAATTGGTTTCGTTAGGGTTGTCATGCGAAAACTAGCGATGATTTTTTATAAATTATACGTTTCGACAGCAGCATTAACTTTTGTACTCTAAGCATTCTTTTATTGAAATTTATAATTTAAATTAATACTTTATTCACCTGGGAAGGCTCCTATGAACGACAAAACTAACACCGGTTCGGAACCGTACCCATTCATCGAGAAGAACCGGCAAGAAACTCGATTTGGTTTTTCTTTTCATAATACATAACATATTTTTACAAATATAGATGCACAGTGAAGGGTTTCATTTCCCGACGACACCATCGTTCACATATTTATTCATCCTATAATAGCCTTTAGACGTCAAAACCCGCATGATATGATACCCGCTTATGATACCCGCTTACTATATGGAACTCGAACTAACTTACTGTTTAGGGTTTTTAATAATAACAACTTGCATTTGCAATAGATAAATTTGCATATATAAATAAGCTAAGTGACTGTTGTTTGTGTGAGTTTATATATAAAGCGGATTAGCCAGTTTCTGCTTCACTTCCGCTGACGATATATTATTACGTATAAGCGTATATAGGGGATTAAGCAGTAATTTAAAAAAAAGCCGTCGTTACACAAATACTTTTGATGGTAGACGGGATATTTGCTCCGACATATATAATTTATTTTAGGTGGACAGTATATAGACAGTTTATAGTCTGTGATGACTCACTAAATATTACGTCTCCTGTAGTAAAGTATGACAATTGTCTTATGTGAATTTTGTTAACGAGAAATACGGAACTTTATACGCGTGAAAACGTCCAATGGAAAAAGTTTATTGAACTCTTTGCATCATTACACAAGGTTCTTATTTAGTATTTTTGTTACATTAAATGTCTAAGAAATAGGTAAGTAATAACTGACATATTTCGCCGAAAATCTGATTCATTAATTTATCTTTGTTGCTAATTAGAGAAGTGAGATCATTGTGGCGGAAACAACGTAAAATATGGGAAGAGAAAAACATAAACCCTAAATACGAATCGCGTAATTTAATCCAAGTGTAAAATTACTTTTAATAGGTAACTTGACAGTATTCCAAATATGATTATTAGTGTACTAATAGTTTCCTTTTCCATAAAATAAAAAAAATCTAGGACTATTTATGAAAAATCCCAGATCGAATTGTCATATCCCGCCGATATACGTATAATGATGTACGCGATTGGATCTCAAAATAGCTGTATTTTCATTATATTCATATTTATGAGCAATTGGTATCAAAAGATATGATGGTAATGATAAATGTATTATTTTTTGGTACTTGCAAGCCTCGTGGCAGCTAGATATCCATATGCTGATCCAAGAATACGACGCGCTTAATCGTTTCACTATTTTGGTAATTTATAACTGATAGATGGCGTTCGCGAAATTATAAATATATCATTAAGTGAATTTAAGCTGTGGTCTTTAAGTCAATTGCAAAAACAGTTAAAATCATAATCATATTAGAAACATTTTTTTTCGATAATACAAATTATTGTTATATGCGGGATTAGAACCTATAATATACAATACAGAGGTAGCAACGAGACGATCGCTTACTATGTTTAGTGAAAATTTATTAGCATTACATAATAATGTTATTGGATATTTAATAACATATTTACGAGTTTCTACGAAATTTCAGATGTATCGTTAAACGCTTTATAATTTATGGTGTTTCTATTCACAACCGTATTTACGTTTTAAACTAAAATTGGATAGCAATTGTAACTAAATAAATTAATTGTTTCCTTCAAAACGTAGGTACAGTTGTCTATAAATTATTATTTAAATATTTTAAACACTAACATTGACAGGTTATGTTTTATACAATGTCTTTTTCTTACTATTTTATCTAGTTCTTGGTTTTGTTGTTTAATTAAAACTATTAGTTTTATTTGGGTTAATGGTGGGCATTCTTTTAACTCTAAACTGTACCTCCTTAATTCTAATAATCTTTTTATGTAATTCAACTTACGTCTCAAAAAGTTTCACAGTTTAATTACTGCTTAGCATACATCAGAAAGTATAATGATGCATTGTAGTTTATATGATCTGAAAGGTACTCCACCTACCAGCAAAGACTTGTTACAATCACGACAGCTGTTACAAAGATTAACTTGGACAAACAACGTTCATTTTAATTTTATTTATACCTATAGATTTGGTACTATATTCATGTTAAATAATTATGTATATTTTATACGATAAAGGAAGCAGTATAAAGTTTTCACATTATATAAGATCTAAAAAACTATACAAAGCACTACAAGAATAAAAAGTATATATAAGTATGGTAATATCCGTAACACTAAGTTCTATAATAATAACCCCATTAAAGTTATTTAAAAAATTCATCATTTGTAACGTCATGCCATGCCATTAATATAAAAGGATTTTATTTAGATTTTTAATCTACAAGAAGTTTGGTAATATCTATACGTACGTTCACGCATATTTAAAAGTTGCTCAAAAGACTCGCGCCCTTTGTGACGTCATGACATGTCATTAAGCTAAAAAAAGTATATATTTTTTTTAATCTATAAAATTTTTGTTAATATTTAAACACATTCACGTATGTTTACAAGATGCTCAAAAGATTTTCGCCGTTTTGTAACGTCATGGTGTGCCATTAAACTAAAAGCAACTAAATCAATTTTTAAATCTTTAAAATTTTGTGAAATATCTAGTACGTAGTTCACGTATACACTTATAAGTGTACCATCTCACGACTTTGTCATAGTAAACAATTATTATTCCAATAACGTAAAAATATAATGTGTTAGGTGCGTGAAGTATTTTTCTAAATTTAAAATTATACATTTTCACCGCATGCTTTTGTAGGCATTATTCATTGAAATTTCTTTTTAAAATGAATTTTCTGTTCTAAGCAAATTGGTCTCATTTATTTACGTGCGTGACTGTACCGGTCGCGTGTTTTCGTTACTATAAACATACCTTTTATTTAAAATGTAAACGGGTATAATTTTAGGTAAATAGATCATTTCCGCGAAAGAACGGTTCGTTAGAATTTTGAGTGGCTACAATTTCTTGTTTAATAGCAACATAATAGCTATAGAAAGCTTCGAGCGTTCATTAAATAAGAATGTACATATAAAAGAACGCGCAAATAAACCTCAAGATCGTTTCGCGAAAAATGTACTTCGGGTTGAATAATAGTAAACATTTACGATTTTAGTTTAGAATTTTAATTATATGTGTTATGAGTTTAGGTAAATGTTACATCAAAATCTGCCTAAAATGCTAAATGTTTTTACATATAACACTCGATTTAAGATTAAACGTATAGTCCAGGAGTAAGAATACAACTTATGTTATAAATTATATTATAATGAACTTTATAAATAAATTTCTTCTGTACGTGTGCATGTCACTGAACTCATCCCAAACGGCTGGACCGATTTTGATTAAATTTTGTGTGCGTGTTCCAGTGGATTCGAGAATGGATTAGATTCACAATTGGACCCGGGAGGTAGCGCTGCGGTTGACTTTTAGGATTTTTTTTATTAGCAAGGCAGGACGACGTCCGCCGGGCCCGCTAGTTATATTATACATTTCAACAGATATACGTATTGATAATACGAAATGAAAATCTGCTTGTTATAATATTTTGTTCTAAATTGTATATGCAAAAGCTCAGCATGGGAAATTAATACCTTGTAGTTGATTTGATTTAATAAAACAGTTCATAGCATCTTAAACTGAAATAATTAAAAAAAAAGAATTGTATTTTTTTTTATATATCAAATGCGAAGTACACTTTAAAATTTATAGCACACTTTAAATACCTAGTGTTTGTAAAAGTTGATTATTGTCGTAAACTCACCGCGTGTGTCCCCCAGGACGTAGTACAAGTAATTACTCTGTGGGAGTGACGAATGTGATGGCACTAGAATGAAACTACTACTCTGCGGCTGCGCGTATGGTAATTCTTTTGTTATAAATAAAAACCTCATAACGTCTAGATATTACTTCTGACTCAGTTGGCAGCTTTAGTTTGTCCTGTATTTTGTATCAAAAAGTTACTGTAATTCGTTTGTAATATCTATTTATTAATTTTGTTATCTACCAATTACTACTCGTAATTCTATGATCTATCTTGCTTTAATTGCCAGATAGTCTTAAATTATTAGACCATTGTGGGAGCCAATTGATGTCTTATGTTGTTTTTAGAAATCCTACCCAAGACTATGCATTATCTATTTCAAAGAATTCGAACAGTTGTACACTGACATATAACATTGATACATTATACATTACACGTAATACATTTTTGTAAACTCAGCCAAGTAAAAATTTGATATTTATTTTCTTATGTACCCACCTCGGGTGTTATTACAAAAAAGTTAAATACGTACTGAATACTTGCTTTAAAAAAGATTGGATATTTATGTATTAAATGCATCGCGCTCGTCGAACGTTCGACATTTTGCTCTTCTATCTCTGTTTGGTTAGGTTAGGTTAGACTTGCGAAAAAGGATAACACGATCGTGCCGCAGCAGCCGTCGGCAAGCGCGGTACATTTAATACGTAAGTATCCAAAATTGTTTAAAGCAAGTATTCAATACGTATTTAACTTTTTTGTAATAACACCCCTTATGTTTAAATCTAAATAAGTAAAAATATCAATTAATTAATGTAAGCCCATCACTGCAGAACGGGTGCACCGCACCTATTCGTCTAATTTTAATTATATGATAAATCATTGTTGATTTAGCACATCAAAAGTAGCAGTGATGCATGAACTTTTCGATTCGTAATATGTTTATAAAAATATTCAAACATCGTGCTCTGTATAACTTTATAATATCTTAATTAATATAATTCAAATTCTCGTGAAACAAGTAGACTATACAATTCATATAACTTTTGTATAAATGTAACTTTCAACATTCCCTCTGTAAACACAACATTATAAATAATCTATTACAAGACTGATTGTGTGTACGACAATCACAGACATTGCGCCCTGAAGCCATGTTCCAAATCCCAATTTAACCGCTGATAACATAGGGTTACGTTTATCATTCGCTTCTACATCGGAACAACCAATTACCAACAGAATTGTCTTAATGTTACAAGTATTTTGAAATTTTGATGTTTACCTTTTACATACAGATATTAATAAAATAGATTGATTATGATTTTACTCAGTATGCGAACTCATTACAAATAACAAAAGAATGAATCATCACCTGTAGGGACCAGATACAATGGTGTTCTAATAATATCTAGCATTAAACTTTGTCGAATCATTCGACTAATGACGTCACCTTTCCAGAGCTTTTCACCCTCTTCGAATACGAAGAAAATCAAAAGAAAGAAATCCTCAAGTGAACTGTGATTATAGCATCGTAGTAGTGTCTTTACGAGTACAAAATTATTTCTTTCGACGAAAACGGTATTTAATGTACCTACGGGTGTTATAGTAATACTAACACTTAGAAGGATTAAAAAAAGTAGTTGGCCTTTAAATTACTTAGGATTTGATTAGATTTGATAGTTTGATTCACTAATTGCTCTACAACCCACAGTTTAATCTACAGTATAACCCATCTACGCTAATATTATAAAGAGGTTTGTGTGTTTTTAGGGGGTAATCTCAGGAACTACTAAACCGATTTTTACAATTCTTTTACCAATAGAAAGCTACGTTATTTGTGAACGTCATAGGAGCGTCATATATTAACCCGAAAAACGTTTGTTACTAGTAAAATATACTTGTTTGTCGTAGTCGGATTTGCAAAGTAAGTCGGAGAAAGAACGTTCGAAAACGTTTCTTACGAACGCTGCCTTACCAATGAGAGATATATGATTGATTTCTAGAGAAAAGTTGTAGACCTTGATAATACCTACAAAAAGTCACCGATAGCATATGTCTAACTTTTATATCTAAGTCACAAAAAGCAGTTATTTATAAACGTTTACCGCCCAACGAAGTGTGCACGGGTCAGCTAGTAATCTATTATGTAAATAACTTTATCTGGAGAATAATTATCGTAAAGAACTTAATTAAATTAAATTATCTTTCCACACCTGTTTAAACAGTTTTTTTACTGTTCTTTTTTGTAATTTATTAGTATAGTGTTTTGGTTATTATAAAATATTCCTTTCCTTCCTTTCCTTAAGTGCTCCTAAGTGTGACTTGAAAATTTTCATAACCTTTATTATATGGAAAAGAAAAATTATTGTGGTAATGTATACGTCAAACCCGAAGCCACAAAAAGGCCCTCCGTGAAATGAAAAATATTACTATAGACCTTGGAAAGGTACTAAAACCGTTATAGTGAATAATGTCTCTATAATCATTCAGAGGGTTTCCTTTGACATTGTTATTTGAAAAATAAGTTTCTGCCAAGACATTTCATATACCATACTTTTTAAATTTTTAGCGAAAGAAAAACATATTGTTATAAATACGAGACTCGTTTTTAAGTTCCTCTTTCATCGAAAACTACACGTAATGGGAAGGAAAGGGAATTAATGCCACATTTCAGAGCCATCTAATAGATGACAATAATGGCTTTATGTCAGTTATGAATTACTATGTCTTATTTTTCCTACAACAATTCTTATAAACTGTTGTAAATTATACTGTTATTGACTAATTTACTGTTTTGAATCGTATCTGCAATAATGTTATAATGATGAAAGAAACAATAATGTTTTCATAAATTGAAACCAATCAACTAATTATTATCGAATAATGAATGAATGACTAAAGTCTACGTTATTCTAATTGGCATAAAGCACAAATTTGTAACGTTATAAAAGTATATGTTACTTAGGTTAGTAAGATTTGTAATTCGGAACGTTCATTATTCGTATCGTGAATTTAGGGCGTGAGCAATTTGAAGTACTCTCCCTTCCACACCTATTGGTGCTTACTAGTTCAAATGTTACAATCAGATCAGATTTTATATATTTAAGGTAATGACATAATCAGGTTTGGTATTACGTCAGGTGTAATGTTTCTTCATAAACAATTTAACGCCGTGAAATTACTTTTGTAAAATTCCAGTAAATACATAGAATACCATATATTATTGTAGCTAAATAAATTTTAAATTTCTGTATTTTTATGAGTACATGATGATCTATACATATACATATAATAAGAATGTAAATCTAACGTGTCTGTACTTTTCCGGTTTTCGTGAAAAAAATTATTACAATTGGCTAGGAATAAGTAATAAAATACGTTTCAGTTATTTTTACAAATGTATGTCTGTCTGTTTGTGTGAACACGCATCACTGCTAAAGTATTGCGTTATATAAAATATAACCTTATATAAAAAATCATAAAGCATATACTCGAGAGTAATTTAGTTTTTATTTCATTAAAATCGGTTCACTCTATCAAAAGTTATTGTAATTTTAATGACGACGCGGCGTAAGTACGAGAGAAAAGTAGATAAGTAAATGGACTTAATACATTCAGATGACTTATTAATCACTATTTTTTAGATAAGGTTCCACGCGGGCGAAGTGGCGGGCACAGTTCGTCTTTAATAAGGTGTTAATGCGTTTGTCAGTTACGGTTTGGACAGTTATCACTCTATAGTTGGTAATCTGTTGCTAAACATCTAAAGGTAAGTACGCTATATTTAGTCGTCTCTAGGCGTTGCGGTAAATTAAGCGAACATAATAACGTTATGTCGAAGTAAGCTTCTTCATGAGGTTAGCGTATAATATTATACATATGTTCATCCTTATTTATGTTTATTTTAAAATTAATGAGGTGTTCTTCTTCTAAATTATTATCTTTTACTTTAAAAATACCTTCTTTCTATAATGTTAGTTATTTCCATTGTCCTACCCTAAAATATAAAACGATAGCATATTGTACGGCGAGTAATGCTAGTAGAAAGATAAAAGCAATTCGATGAACGCCTACGAACGTCATATTATCGAAAGCTACAAGGTCGGTCTAGTCTAAAATATTCAGGGAGAGCGACCAGTATGACTAAGTACCTACTTACGATTCCATCAAATCATATCGGAACACCACTTACCCTCACTCCTGACCGTTGAATACTCGTATATTTTTTTTCATGCCGAAAGAAAATATTATTCAACAAGCATAAACCTAGTCGACATGATAAATTATATAATTTGCAACAGACTCTTGAGGCTAGTGATGTCCTTTTACTTATTATTTATTATCGACGTTGTAATATTTTTAGTGACTATTAGTCACAATTTCTTCGTTTGTTTTATTCAAGCTCAATAAAATTACTGTATTATGGTGATGCCCGGGAACGAAAGTGACTGCCGGTTAAAAGGCATATCACAGAGAAAGTATTAAGATATTAATTAGATATTTCAATAAGATTATGATATATTACCAAATTCATTACCGTCATCAATACATCAACCTATAAGAAGAGATATAGGCCTCTTCTCGAAGAAAGGTATGGGTATAATGACCATGACAGCTAAGGACGTATTGGCGATTTGAGCTCCGAGATATCCACGGTTCTATATCTCCTCACATCCCGAAGTACTATAAGAATATTTTTCAGGTCCAGGTTTTCTTGCGATGTTTTTATTCACCGTCAGCAGATAGTGATATCAATTTAAAGTTGTAAATGTACGCGAATTCTGAAAAATTCGTTGGTAAATGACGGGGTTCGAAGCAGCGTACATTTAATTTAAATTCCACCGGTCAAACCACTCGACTACCGTGGGTTAATATACCGAGGATTTGCTGTAGGATTAGCACCGAGCCTAGATCCGAGGATTAGGCTATTACCTAATTGCGATAAACAAAATGAATAACGTTGAAAGAAAGTATTATACCATGTATACTTATAATTAATTATATAGACCACGTTTTTACTTGCTTAAATGGCTGTAGTGTAGACTTGGACGTGATCATTCACATAGATATGCTATGAGAATATTAACGCTGTTAGCTTTGAAACTTCATACTCGATTGTTTCTTTGCAACTTCTACTTATAAGGTCTTTTTCACTTATTTTATCAATTCGATGTTTTCCTCATAGACGTATGTCAAATAAATTCTTTCTTTCTAATCACGATACACAAGGAGATGAACTAAGCCAAAATGTCAGGTCGTTTCTTTTGTAATGGTTATAGCGACGCACTCGTTCAGGACTCTTGCACTCTGTTACTACAATCGAAGAACCAACTACCGTTCTTCAGGTTAGTCTGGTTTTATGGTTTTGGTATGAATCACTTACAACTCAATATTTTTATTGCGATATTGCCTTGAGTTGATCTATTATAAAATTATTGCCTGCCATAACGATATTTATACTTTTATCTCCCAACACTAGTCTGGCCCGAAGCGACCGCAACGTCACCGCAAATAGAGTGGCATCCGAATGCCGGGACGTACAGGAAAAATACTCGATGTATCGGTAGTATTCGCAATGTATTTCTCGACGTTTGAAGTTTCATGCTACGTAAATTCGTCGTGCTCTCATATTTCGGATTCCATTTCTGTTTACCTGCGCAATATTTATATGCAGGTTAAAGCCTGTTTGTATTCCGGTTAAAGTTTTATATTCTAATATAAAAATTTTAAAACAAATTATGTAAATAAAAGGTTCTCTTTGAATAAATGAGTGAATCAGCATTTATTAAGGTTTTATTGAGGTTAAGAATTCGACGACTATTTCGTTATTATTTTCCCTCGATACTGGAACTTAATTTCGAGATTATAAAAAACAGAGCGTTGATGTATCTATGAAATATTACAAGCTTATGTACACTACATTACAAAACTGAAGAGTTTTTGTTTGTTTAAATGTACTGCCTACCTGTAACGTTGCCTTTGCATTTTGTAGCCTATTGAAGAAGGTTAGAAGCTTAAGATTCTTAGGAACTGAGCAATTATCAAATAAAGTATAAATTGGAAAGTACGGTAAATGACAACAAAATAATAGTAGGCGCGAATCGTGTCGGGTGTCGATAAATTATAATTAACCGCGTGGCACATCTAGTATAAATCAATACATATTCTAAAACAAAGTCCTCTGCAACGTCTGTCTGTTCACGATAAGCTCAAAACTACGGAACGAATTTTCATGCGGTTTTCACCAGTAGATAAAGCGATTCATGAGGAAGGTTTAGGTATATAATCTGTCATGGTTTTTCTTTATTATAACGACGGGACAACGTCTGCCGGGCCCGCTAGTATTATATAAATTTAAATCAGTTGTATATTCAAAATTACTAGTGTTATATTATGTTACAAACAAAATATATAATAAATAAATCGATTGTTAATTGTGATTGTGAAGGTCGAATGAAAGCTAAGGAATTTCCTTTTCAACGTATAAACTTTCCGAGATGAATACGTTTCAAATATTTAATATTTCACGTCTCTATGAAACATTTGACTTCCAGTTTCTGCAGCTTTTGTTAGAAAACTCTACATATATAGTGATGAAAAACGATTGTATTTTAAAAAGGATAAACAAAGTTCACATTTACCAGTAAAGAATCGTAGTATTTTGCTATTATAAAAAAAAATTGTAAAAAATAAAACGAGGGCTCAATGGCGAATGCTTGTCTTGTATAGGAATTTAAAAGAACGTATAGTGTAAGAAAAAACCGAACGGAAGATTATTTGCGAACGCTATAAATTTCTCAAAGCCCAACGTTGAAGTCTTGAGGAGGCGTGCTCCGCGGATTTTTCCTTATAAATTGCCTTTTGTTTTCACGGGCAATTAAACCTCCGGCTGGTTAACATTGTTTTAAGTGTATTTTATTAATAAATATATTTCAGTAATAAGAGTAATTAATTGAATTGACTACAGATTACATTCTTTAAATGACTAGAAATTCATTCCACACATCGTACTATATATAATTAGTAGTGATTATTATATTGTATAGCAATTAGTTTAAGATGAATTTCAGTAACAATTTTATAAACGATAAATCTGATATAATTATAATGAATTAAAAACGAAATACTAAAAATATTGATTTTATATAAAAAACGAAAACAAATAAAGTATACTTTACTTCGTCGAATATAATCAAATGTCATTTTCGTAAACGAAAATGAACTACATTAAAATGCATTACATTGGTTAAACATTTGGTTCTTATAACTAAACTAGCGGGCCCGGCAGACGTTGTCCTTCCCTGATTATGAAAAAATCCTTGACAAATTATATACTAAAACGTTCCTCATGAATCACTCTATCCATAGGTGGAAACCGCATGAAAATCCGTTCGGTAGTTTTTGAGTTTATCGCAAACAGACAGACGCGATAGGGGACTTTGTTTTATACTATGTAATGATTCGTCTATATCAGTCATTATTGTGTATTTGTTATTTATTATTATTATTCTGTCTATGAAGTACTAGCTTCGTAAGCCTCGTTGAGCGATTTTAGGTAGAGTAAAAGCTTATGGTTTCGCGTCACCAATAACTTAGATATGCTAACAGACAGACAGACTAACTATGCGTATAGCGATGTAACGATTTTTATTGATATTTTGTACTGAGCTTGTACAGCCCATCATATGTTTCATTAATTCATAAACTCTATAACATATAAAAGTTATGATCAAGTTATTTAAATATTGTATATATTAGGGTGTGCCAAAAAACATCGATTTTTTTGCTCTCACCCCATAATACCATTGTATATATCCAAACATAAATTATGTCCAAAGGACAGCTCTTGATTTCAATTTTAACAGGTCCCCCAAATAATATAGAGAAAAAAATATCGACTACTTTTGGCACATCTTATTATATATTATAATTATTGCTAGGAGTTCTAATAAATGAGAAAACTAGAATAATGTTAATGATTTGGATTTAAAAATAACGATATTTAAATAATTCAGAATATAGTTGATTTAAAAATAAAAAAAATAACACAAATATTCCATTGTCTTGAGTTTTCATTTCAATCGGCAGTCCTTATAACTGACGCGACTTTTTTTTTCTATAGCAAGGATTGCTCATTATATTTAGTTATTTCGTTTAACGGTAAAATATGACAAATCGCATTTATTCATTACAGTGCGTTTTTTAAGTTGTTGTCATTATAATAAGATTTATGTTGCGCGAAATAAAATTAGCACTTTCGCACTTAGCGTCCTATGTAAAAATCGCAATAATTCTCATATCATTACATAGTATAAAACAAAGTCCCTTACCGCGTCTGTCTGTCTGTCTATCCGTTCGCGATAAACTTAAAGAGCACAGAACGGATTTTCATGCGGTTTTCACCAGTGTATAGAGTGATTCATGAGAAACGTTTTGATATATAATTTGTCAAGTAGTTTACAGTTATTTACAGTATTATTTTGCGACGAGTTATAGCAAAATGAATAAATGAAAATGTGTTCCATGAAAAAAACAACACAGTGTTTGAAATTTCATGGGGATTAGTCAGTCGTACCTGGATTTTATCAATATCGAATATGTACTACCAATATTCAGATACTAATTCAGAACTAAACCAATATTACATTTTTCTTGGCATTTTTCTCATCTTCTTTTTGTATGCAATTTGGCCAATTAATATATACTATAATAAAACTGTAACTAGGCAAAACCTGTACATTAAATATTTTTTGAAAATTATAATCGGGATAGACTTTGTTATTTTTGTCTGCCTGTCTGTCCCACGTACGCTCACGTATCACTCTGAAAGTACTGAATCAATTTTGACGAAACTTGACACAGTGATAACTTTACAAGGTTACACCTAGGATACTTTTTGTACCATAAAACGTAAGGGATGCTCCAGAATAATGGACGAAAGTCAAAAATTTTTAGTTAATGAAATTCTTTATGGATTGTGGTAAATTTCCTTTGTTCTATATATAACAGACAGATGAGCTAAAAATTTAAGCGATATTTCATCACCCTATGCTACTTAAAAAAAAAACAAATAAAAACATCGTTGGGTTCCGAACCGACGCCTCCGTCGGTCCGTATAATGTACAGTACGTATTAACTGAGCTACGGCTACATGACGTTTCTACCCGTAATTATCAATCAGTTAGAGAATTAGAAGCACAAAATATACTAAGTAGGCTAAATGCTATTAATATACGAGTATGTTTGTATTTTGTATTTGTATCTTTCTCATGAGTCATTTTTTTTCCTTTAATTTTCAAACCATATGATTCTTAACAAAGTTTACTTCAATAACCATGTCGACATAGTTGAAAAATATGTGTAAACGAAACTGATACTTATATGTTGTTACATTTATTTTATTATATAAAAAAATGTTTGCTAAATAAAGGTGACAAGCTTTTTTCCTAAAACATAAACTTACATAATAGTTACATTGCATTGTAGAAGATGAATCTCGATTTAGCGTTCTGTCAGTGTGTTAGAGCTCTCTCAGTATGCATGTTATTTCGATATTTGATAAAATTAGTTTTCTGAATGTTCTTGAGTCTTAAAGTAGGCTCTACGCCAATAGAGAACGGGCGCGAAGTTTTGCGGCACGAGATCAACCCACGGGGTAATGGGAAGACATTTATCGGCGACATGTATATGTAGGTTAGTTTTTATCTTAATTGGACTCGCTAGGTGATGTTCCGAACAGGTTCTAGGCTTATTTTAAAAGATTTTTCACATACCAACTAGTGTATGTTTGCGTGAGTCCCTGGATAGTTTGAATTCGCACATGGAAGCGGTAGATGTCGCTGCATTCGGGATTTTAGGTTTTTTAAGATTCCTTGTGTTTAATAATGTATGTATTGAAGTCGCTAATACCCGATTTGGTGCAGACGAAGTTGCACGGGTCAGTTAGTGTCAAATATAACTTTTAAAGTTAATCGCCAAATATTCTTTTTGCGCCGGAATGTGCATTTCAATCTTTTATTTTCATCGTGAAAATGCCCTGCCTGGACTATGGCCAAAACACGCGTAACCTGGGGCATAAAATAAACAAGTGCTTCAGGTGGTTTTCGCTGCACGGTAGTCGAGAGCAGTCCGCATAACGTCATTGTAAATTAATTTTCTCCGTTCGCAAAAACTATATTAAAAAAATTGGCTGCCTGTAACTTCGGTTTAGGGACGATAATTTTACGTGATAACGACTCGCACTCGCATCGGCCAATGGAGTGGAAGAGAGATAGATGCGTCACAAGCCGAACCCTTAGGCCGATTGCGCTTCTCTATCGCTTGTTCCGCACTCTCGTTTGCATGCTCGGCTCGTCGGAATGTGATGATGAGTCATGCTTTTTCATGCGTGCAGCCGGCGTTCATCGATTTATAAGACGTTATCACGTCAAAAAGTTGCCAAAGATGTTTATTTCTGGTGGTGACCGGTGGTAGAGCCATGCGCAGAAGAGACGTGTCAAGTCGGGATTCGGCTGAGTACCGTCTTTTTCACCTGACGACTATAGTTCGGGGCCTTTTTGGTGCAGCACGCTTGGCCATATTTCAAAATTAAACCAACAAGAAAAACATAATATATATAAGTACAGTCCACGTAGCCGTGCCCCTACATATTCAGTATATTGTAGAATAACCTAACAACACGGAACGATTACAGAATAAATAATATTGTGTTACAGGTTCCACAGGCGTAATATAACGTTTTATATTACACACATACGCATAGTTATACAAATACAAACATAAAATATGTTACAAATCATCGTCTTTGCCTCGAGGCTTTTAATCCTTGTGTTGTCATTAGACAGCCCTGGGTTGCAGACTAAAACTAGCAGAACATGTAATAAAATAACAAACAAATAATGCTGCTGACTGAGTATGGTAATCACTTTCAGATCAATGACATAAGTAAAAAAAAAGCTGTGGATACGTTACCTGCATGATATTTTGACAAAACAAATGACACGATACGCACACATATGTAAAGTAATATTGTAACGCCACGCTGTCTTAAATAAAATGTGGAAGTAAGATGGCATATTCTCAATATCGGTGGTGAAAAAGAAATAGTTATAATATCATTGTTTGAGATATTATAAACGTATCCACTCTGAAACATATTATAGAAATGAAAATTACAAAATGTAATTCTACTGTTAACGTAATAAGTCATATTCATACCTCCATTTCGAGGTATTATGAAAAACTCCACCGCTGTAATCATTCAGCGATGAGGTCAGGCGAAATTTGATCACATAAATGTGAACCCTTCCCTTTTTAAAATGTTCATTTTTCGCTTAACATTTTATTATGCAAACTCTTTGGATAAGCAATCTAGATTCGCTCTAGGGTTACCGAATTCTTTTTTCGATCTCAAAGGATAGAAAAGTGTGAAACTAAAATGACCTTAACTTGGGACTAAAATTTATATTTTTAATATAATTTCGTTTTATTCAGACTTAAAACTATATGATGCTATCGAAGTGTTAAAAGATTAAATGATTATCATGCTAACTTTTCGTAACTAGTCAATCATTATCATTCCATATTTACTAAAGTAATGTATTTAGTCTTTCCTTATTTAGTCTATCTTCCTCAGTAAGACGTTGAAATTAAAACACAAAATGCGTGATTTTCTTCAAATACGGAACGGTTAGTAACCAAACTGGGTTTTAATAGAATCATTGGTACCGTAATTTGTATTTTTCAATTTAAAAAATCTTATGTTACCATATAAAATACCATTCTGTATGTAATAAATACAATTTGAATGAATACATTTTAAATATATACTAAGACATTTATTGAAATGGTATCCCGTAAGGGACAATTTCGCTTTATATTCAAAGCCTAACGGAATTATGCTATTTCTTTATATAAGGATTGATATTAAATTAGTCAAAAGTAATTCGCGAATAACGTAATATTTTTTAATAATACATGACAGATAAAAATGATTTCTGTGAGTCGACCGCAGAAGATAGGTATTGGCCAGATAAAATTTCCTGCAGCGTATTATTTTGATGTATCCATAAGATTTATATGTATAGCGTTAGCGATATAAAAGCCTAAAAATATTTTAACGATTTACATCCAATTTTTATCTATACTAGTATTATAAAGAGTTAAAGTGTGTGAGTTTGTGATGTTGTAGGGGTAATCTCAGGACTGAGGGCGATCCGGGCGTACCGGACGGTGTCCTCAGCGGCGGCCTTCACGCTCGCCGGCTCCCTACCCTGGGAGCTGGAGGCAGGAGTTCTCGCCGCCGTGTACCAATTCACGGCGGCGAGGAAACGAAGGGGGGAGCCTCCGGCTCCCAGGGAGGTAGAGGCGGAGAGACGGCGTCTCAAAGGAGACGCCGTCGAAAGGTGGCAGCAGGACCTGGCGGACGAGCGGTTCGGACGGTTTACCGTAGACGCCGTCCGCCCGGTCCTGCGGGAATGGATAGAGAGGGAGTGGGGCTCCCTGACGTTCCGACTGGTGCAGGTACTCACCGGACACGGTTGTTTCAGGTGGTACCTGCACCGGATCGCACGCAGGGAGCCGACCGCCGCCTGTCACGAGTGCGGCGCTGTCGAAGATACCGCGCAGCACACTCTGTCTGAGTGTGCTGCGTGGGGGGAGCAGCGCCGCATTCTGGCGGCGGCGGTAGGACCGGACTTATCGCTGCCGAGCGTGGTCTCGGCCATGCTTGGCAGCGAACAGGCGTGGCGAGCGATGTCCTCCTTCTGCGAGGATGACATCTCGCAGAAGGAGGCGGCGGAGAGGGCCCGCGAGGCAGACCCGCTAAGTGGCCGTCTCCGCCAACGGAGGATTGGCAGGAGGAGGTGGCGCTTTGCCCAACTCCTCCTGCCACCGTAGCCGGACCTGAGGGGATGGGCCGGGGGCCCATCTCCTCATTGCACAGGTCCGGCGGACGAGGGGGGGCAGCCGGCGTGTACCCGGTCTGTCCCTCTATAGGTAGGAGCCCGGCGGTCACCTTCCGCCGGGCGGACCGTGGGGGCGGCTCTACAAGGTTGATTAGCTTGAACGATTCCTTGCCGCCCCCACACAACGGTCTGTCGGTACACCGTGGGGTTTTAGTCCGTGCGAGTCGGACATAACCCACTCTCTCCCCCGGGAGGGTGGGTATCCATAAAGGATTTCCCCACGTTAAAAAAAAAAAAAAAAAAGGGGTAATCTCAGGAACTATTAAACCGATGTTGAAAACTACGTTTTTTGTGAGTGTCATAGGCTATATATCATCACGCTAAGACCAATAAAATCTGGGTTTTTTTTCCTTTTGAGAGCTTCCGCTGCGCCTTAGCACAAAATAACTATTCCACGCGTACGAAGTCGCGAGCAGAAGCTATTAACTAATTATATTATCTATACTAATATTATAAAGAGGTAAAGTTTGTGAGGTTGTATGGGGTAATATCCGGGGAGTTAGAGAAAAAATAGTCAAACGAAAACGTTTTTTACGAACGCTGCTTTAACGATGAGAGATATATGATTGAGTTCTAGAAAAAAGTTGTAGCTTGATAATGCCTATTACCGCCCAACGAAGTGGGCACGGGTCAGCTAGTTAATATAACAAATGTGTATTACATATATAAAACTCCGGGAAGTTATCCTCCAAGTTATAGTGAAAACCGTGTCAAAATCCATACTGTAGTTTAATAGAATTAAGAGTAGGTAAATATAAACAAACGTGCAGTTGGTGAATTGTGGGGTGGTAGGGTGTCTGTACCCGACTGGATCGCGCCCACCGTACACCAGGTGGAACACCCGCTATAGTGGCACGTTTGGGCGTGTCGCGTTCCGGGATCAGCCGGTGTATATCCAGCAACCGGGGGGGGCTGTCCCTGACTGGGTCGCTTTCAGGCCGGCATGACAGCGGCGACCGGCGATGGATAGTATGTCTTTCGGTGGTCGCCATTGTTTTTGGATTGTACTGTGCTTACCATTAGGCACAGTACACTCACTTTGCCAAGCTACTATAAAAAAAAAAGATAGTAAATTTTCTTTTGCTATATACTGATTAAAGAGTTCTCTAAGCACATATATTTTATTGTGAGTAACTGAAAATCATTTTTTTAATATTAGTAGCTAAGTGGTTTTATTTAGCACCATTCGTTCTACTGGTTTAGATGTTTTTGACCATTCTTTTTAATTTAACGGAAGATGCTACAGATACATTAAATAATAGTTGATATCTGCGACTTCGTCTGCTTTATTTATTATCTTAACAATATATTTTATGTTTAGTGTATAATCGTAAACAAAAACTGAAGGAAAAGAAATATTGTGTTTAAAAGATTTCTTTGTAAACAATGTTACACATTTATTTCCTCTCTCTTGCGCTTGCTCAATGCCTCGATGGCGAGAAAACATACGTCGTTAAATGCACATTTCTTATGAAAAAGGTTGTTCAATAAAACTTCAATAACTTCATGTTTATTGAAGATATTGTGAAATATTTATTTTATATAAGTTCCAACTGTGGCCGAACTTCGACATAGAAAAAAACCCAAATATATTATTGATAACAAACACTAAAGCTCGTCAATAAATACTAAAGAAAAAAGTAGTGAAGATTATCGGCTGAGAAACAATGAATGGACGTTCTTAACCATTTTCCCACTGCCCATCTATATAATATATATAGATAAGATGTTTAAATTAACTTCAATGCCCAGGATATAACTAAAAAGATTTCACGTTGAATTCTTAAAACTTACGTTCAATTCGTTTTTAGTTTTGATTTTCAATATCCTTGATTTTCCGCCCTTACCGAAACTGGGTTACTGTCGGAGAACGATTTGAATCTGCATCGTATGTTTTGTTGAATATTTTATAGATTTTATTCAGTGGGTGCGGCCGACGGAATGGACATTTATTTTATCGTATCGCTTTGTGGACTTCATTGTGGGGTGTATACGAGATCATCTCGATTTATCTACATTTCCTAAGCCTTCCTGACATGCGGTAGATTTATTTTCATTTAGGTTTCCTCTATATAATATACAGTATTTTTTATTGCAATTTCGTGTATTATATAAATTCATTTTTGTAGAATTCTTAATAAGGCCTACAGAGCTGTTAGAGAGATTAATTTAATTTTGGGAAAAGCTGGCAATTATTGTGGCAAGACTATTTTTCTCCACTCCCAAAATATGAAAATCAAGTGTAAAGGTATATTAATTCAACTGAGATATCCTATGAAGCTGGCATAGTTATCAAGAATGTGTCAAAGCTTCATTAAAATTGAAGAAAAAATACATATTGAAAAATAAATAGCTTCTTTCAAGTCGTTTTCATTAACTCGACTTGCGGATGGAATTTTATAATTGATTTTTGTATAACTTCCTATTTCTGTTCCTTATAAATTTGGAAACGGACTCAAAACGTGTATGCATACTTTTATGTTTATTGATAAAGTAGTATTAAGTAGTAGGGTATTAGGGAATACTATAGGGTATAGTATAATAACATTTTTGTGATTGAATATAAATGCGTAATCAAAAGCTCATACATTTACATACATACAGCCTGTTTTGTTATAAACAATTAAACATTCGTATTTATAACTAGCTGAACCGTGCAACTTCGACTGCACCAAATCGGTTATCACCGGTTTCAATTATATTTTTAAACGCGAAACTAATTAATTAATAAACCTGAAACCCGATTGCAGCCACATCTATCGCTTCCAATTGTGAATTCAAACTAATAAGAGACTCACTCAAATATATACCCATATGGTATATGAGAAATCTTTTAAAATAAGCTTAGATCCCGTTCGTAGCCTCATAAACCGGGTTCAATTAAGATAAGAACTAACCAACATATATTAGTGGTAATGAAAAAAAAGCTTGAGGGGTCTATGGACCCACGGTTGCAACGAAGGTTTTTTCCTTTTTTTGTAGACATTTTCTATAGAGTCAGTATAATTTACATTATAAAATATCAAGTTGATAGAGTTAAATTGTAAATTAAACAATAAAATACGAACGACAATACGTAAAAATAAAATTTAATAATCATCTCTACCACTTACTTTATCATAACTATCTTCAACTTGTATTAAAACTTTTTCACACTCCATTGTATTGAAGAAAAATATAATTATGAAAAAGATATGACCATCGCGTCGACTCGACGTGAAAACTGTCATTTGCCTGTAACTATTCATCTAAGAGCTAGCAACGGTTTCGAGAGCGAATTTTAATAAGCCTATTTTTTATATATTTTTATGTTCTTCCGAATAGCGTGCGGGCTACCTGGCTGCTGGAAAACGTTGCGTTTATTAGTGTATAGGGCACCTTTACAGGCAAAGATATTGATTTTTAAACAATTTTAGAATGTTTTGTTTTTCACTGACTTTGAAACGGTACTAAAACATAAAATTAGTATTGCCAGACATTTTTGTTATTAACAATAATGTGCTCGATGCTATTTTGTAAATAAAAAAGTATGTTAAAACCATGTTAAGATAGCTGTAATTTTAATATTATTTTACTTAGACATAAAAAGGGTAAATTAAAAATAATATGTATAGAATAACTTAGCTATAGCTATAGTTTGGCGTAACACTGGCTGTATAATAAAGATAGCGATAATTGTGGAAGCGCTTGTTATAGACGCATGTATTCAAGAGGCGCCAGTCCCAAGTCTAAGTCTACGTTTATCGTTGTTTCTCATTGTTTACGATGAAATCTCAATATCATAATGGTTAATAAAATGAAATATGTTCTTTGCAGTGGAAAAAATAAAATGGTTTGAAATGAATTATTTTATTTATAAAGAATATCATCGAGCACATTATTCTCAATAACAAAATTGTCTGGCAGTGATAAATTCATGTTTTTAATAGCGTTTAAAAGTTACTGAAAAAAATGTTCCTTAAATTATTTATAAATCAAAATTTTGACCTGTAAAGGTGTGATGCGCATTAAGAAACACAACGTTAACCGGCAACCAGGTATCCTGAATCCTGTTTGGAAGGGCATAATATATCTTCATATTAAAGAACCAACTTTTCTAAAATTCTCGTTCTTCCAAAGTTGCTGGATCTTGTACTAAGGTGTCACAATAAAGTCTAGTTACATTAACTACAATTTTTTGTCTTTCGTTATCCTGGAGAACCCTGGAGAAAAGTATCCTAAATGTAACCTTGTAATATTAGTTATTACTGTGTCATGTTTCGTTAAAATCGGTTCAGTACTTTCAGCGTGATGCGTGTTCACAGGGACAGAAAGACAGACAGACAAAAATTGTAAAAGGATTATTTTTGGCTTCTATATCGATAACAAAGTCTACCTCGATCAAAATTTTCAAAAAATATTTAATGTACAGATTTGGCTTTGCTACAGTTTTATTATAGTATAGATAGATAGATAGAAGATATATATTAGTTCATCAATGCATACGACAATATGTGTTGTTATTTGAGACCATCTCGAAATGGTTTATCCACTCATTCGTGATTGTCTGAGTGATTAGAAAGATAATTAACGGGTCATTGAATAAAAGTTGTGATGTATGTGTACTGAGTTGGTTAATTTCATTTAATTCTAAATCATGCATTTTAATATAACCGCATTCAATAATTCAGCGACAATAAACATTTAATTAAATATTACTAGTGTGCTTTGAACCAAAAATCGTAGTTCCATTCCAATGAGCTTATAGCCATGCCCGACAAACGATGGCTGGCCGATTAGTTGCGTGTTGCGACCATAAATCTACGAGTGGTGTGTTGCGAATTGTGATTCAGTTACTTTCACTAACTACCGACAATATTGTACGGACATAGATTAAAAGCAATTGTGGTTGTAGATAGGACACACTATTTTAAGCCGATTTGATATTATACAATTTAAGGGACAGGAACAAATTAGCGAGTGTTAGTCCATTAATTATTTGTTTGGTCCTAAGAGTGCCATAAACTATGTGACGCTCGATTGCCGCAAAACATATATGCATTGTACGATGGTAGGATTTTCTATAAGCCTGCCTGTCTGGCTATCACCCGCTAATAGAAAATCTCTCACCGAGCACTTATTAGTGTGTTCCGCCAGGTGTACTTGAGAGATAATTTCCCTCTAAGTTTAGCTTGCTTACCATTTTAGACAACATTGTTATCTAGCATCAGACGAGATTGTACTCAAAAGATACCTGATGTTTAAATTTATAATTAATTTAATATTAAAAACTTACATCACGCCTAGTTTGCTTACAAAGTCACATAATTCGTTACGATTCCTCAGACGTAGCAACATATTGTGATTGTCGCAGAACTGCGGCTTTGGCGTGGTTAGTTGTACATAGGCATAGGTTGCAGAGACCATTTAACTTCAGGTGCATTCCATGTCTGTTTGCTATTTCATAACATAGAAGAATATCATTAAATGTAATCATATTTACATAACATAGTTAAAGGACATAATCTATATCATTGAAATTTCACGAAATCTGGAATTCTTATATCAGATTTTGCCCGAGGCTTCGCTCGCGTTTATGGATATTAGACCGTCTTACCCCGGGAACATTTTTTTTTCTAAGTAAAAGATACTCTACGTCCTTTTATGTACACATGTACGCAAAAATTAATGACGATCGACTGAAAAATTAAGGCGTGAAAGTCTAATAAACAAACAAACTTACATTCGCCCTTATAATATTAATTAGGAATAATTAGAATTGTAAAATTATTTGCCTAAGTGTATAATTACAGAAGGGTAGTTTACATTCTTGGAAATAATGATCATGTCTGTTAAAAAATATTACTCTCCCAGATCAGTTGAGATAATCTTTACTTCGTTTGTTACGAGTTTCTAAGTCATCCGTTATTCTGGCGATTTATTTATTTTAAGGTAACGTGGTCGTCGTCAGTGGAATGTCACTGTCGTAAAATATTAAGGTTAAATATACGTATCCAGTTATGTCTATAGATGTCTACGGTATTATTGAGTCTATTTTGTTGTTGATCATTTTGAGCTTTAATACTTTATGCTTGAATGCGCAGGTTCATTTTTTTTTATTCAAGTTTTCCTAGAAATTGTTTCAGGTTAACGTTAACATTGCCAATATAATTGTTTAATATAATACTTCTGTGTTTCTTAGATTTATACAATTTAAATTTATATTGTACCATTAAATACCTCTAGTGTTTCGTTATCAGTCTTCACCAGTATACTGTCGAACGAAAGTTCCTTTTTTAAGTAATCTCCTATTTTTATACCGTGTTTTGTGAATCCAGTTACTTAGAACCTGTTCTTCGCAATTGAACTACTCAGAAAAATGTCTTTACGACTCCATAAGCCTATATTCTTTGATGGTTACCTTGATATATAGATGAATTTATTTTTGTTTGATATGGAGAATAAATTTTATTATACGAACGATGAAAAAATCGTGTCGTCCATATGAACCAAAAAATACAGGGATTGAGCTGAGAATAAAAATCTATTCGTGGTCTAACTGACTGGTATTGTAAAATGCTTATAAATTAATAATAATGAATATAAGCAAATCCTCACTCACTTTTGTATACCGTACGTTGTTTGGGAAACAAAAGTTAATGTAGATACAAAATGTACGTAAAAACAATGTTTCTGACATCATTATAAAATATGCTCGAGCGCTTTACTCATGAGAAAATTTAATTATTTGTTGTACACACATCGTATTCTTTAGAAGTGTTCGTTGACCTTTGTTTTTGAATATATCTGCTGTAACAAAGGACGACCTAAATATTAATCATGTAAAAAATAGCATACATTTAAATAAGAAAAATGGTTTTATTTACCATTTGTCTACCAGCATTTCAATCCACTATCTAGTCGTATAAATTCTCAACACATTTAGATTCTTTGTAAAAAAAGGAATGGTTAACATAATCATACTATCTTTTTATATAATAGAATTGTAGTTTGATAGCTAAATATTAATAACATAATTTGAGCTAAATTCCAGTCTATAAGTTTACTATAAATATGTATGTATATAGCTAGGAAGACGTGATCTATAAGTCTATATATAAATTCTCAAGACCGCACCTATTAGAAAACCGATAGCTGTTAGGGCAAACGAATTCCTGAGAGCAGTACTTAAGGTGAATAATGTGAACAGCCCAGCAACTGTTAGGGTAGGTCCCTTAACTCTTCAAGAGAAGCCTTTTCATTTATCTAAAATGACCTCGCGGAAATGAAAGTTTGTGGAGCAGTTCTGAAAACGTTAAGGGAAAACGAAGAAGAAGTATTGGAATTTGTATTCCGTAAACATAATATTTGTAAGCACTTTATTTTTTGCTAATTTAGTAACATTTGTATTAAAAGGATGAGTTAATATTTCTGTTTCGTAAAACAAGAATATCGAATCATTTTAGTTAGGCAAGTGCCTAACTTTATTTAGGTGAACCTCATAAACGCAAAACAATAGAGGCAGAACTTTTAAAATTGTCGGTAATCTTAACCCTTACTTAAATTGTAGAAATTTCGAAGTAAGTTGTTTATCAAAACCTCCAAAGTGCCACCGAAAGCATTATGTTTCGCCGCAACTGATGAATCGGAACTTTGTAAGTTTTAACGAGATTTTTGAGGCCGTAGCGCGGTCTCGGGGCTGACGTGAAATTCGGGTCGTAAATTGACTTAACAAAAGTAAGTTCAGCTCGCCTGGTCCCAGGCTAATCCTCTCGAAGGCAACAATTTACTCAAGAAACGGTGTTGTGTGTCGAGGAAAAAAAAACGAAAAAGGAATTATGAATATTTGGGTGCCGGTGCTAATGCCTTTCTCCTTTTTGCTGTAATTTAGTTTTCGCAGACAATACTTTTAGGTTTTATTTTAGGCTTATTATGTTTACCGACGTACTGGTAGGTTTTTTTAGATCTCTAAAATGTTGAATACTTGATTTGGGCGCTAGTCAATACTGTCAGATATCTAAAGTTTTCATTTTATTTATTTGCAACAATTTAGGACTTATCGTGTCCTACTGGATTACGACCTTAATAATAAAAAACCTCATTATTAAAATCTATTTTCTTGGTTTAATATTTTGTTCTTTGCAATTAACTAGTGTGATTATGAATGGTTGACCTCTTATAAATAAATTTAAAAGCTGCGCTCCAGATAATGAGATGTGTTTCTGGTCTGTACCTTATTGATCGAGTACAGAGCATGCAGGCGCTATAAAGGACCTTCCTGACTGTTAAAATTATCGAAAAAGAAAAATAATTTGAATGAGAGGAAAAATGGAACAATTGAAAAATTTCACGCACCGCACCGATTTGTTTTTCATGATAGTTCGCTTCATACCACCGTTGACGAAAGCATTGTGCTTTATTTACGGTTTACGTTTTTTTCTGTGATTATCTTCAAGTTACATAGTATATCATATCATCGGCTCCTCTTCACCCGCTCATAACTGGAGAACAATCCGCAGACACCGCACATTTCGCCTGGGACGCCACTGCTCCATACGAGGTGCTGAGTGGCATGTCAGTCCACGCTTTTATTTGGGGTTCTTGTTATTTTATTTATTTATAGGCAAGGCCACCAACCGCTCTTACGCTCTCAATTTATTTTTACCGCATATCCTGGTGGGGGCTATTTACACGGTCCCATCAGCCCCTTCAATGATTATTAACTGATTTATCAAGATATCTTTAACTGTGGTGTTTTCAACTCAGTATGATGGCGACGACTATTAATGAAAGTTCTTATTCCAATTATTTTTTTCTTTTCAGTAACTATTTTCACCCAGTAAATATTTTAACATGAAATTCTTTCAACCGTTGGCAACTATAAAATTCATTCTCTCATAAAACTTGTCACTGGTGAGAGACCCTGTGACCCTCATAGGAAATGCAAGAGTTTATAAATAAACTTACAATTCGCTATAGATGTTCTCACTTTCACAGTCAATCCGTTGAGATAAAAAAAATATTGCACACACAAATATTTTAATAGAATATCTAATAACACTCCTTTCTTATTACAAGCGTTTATTTGTTATTATTTATTAGCTTGTAATGTTTGTTAGTTTAGAAGTTTAGATCAACGAATTTGCAATTTTGCATGTTTGTTCAGTCCCAATGACAATACACGAAATTGAAATAAAATAAAATGGCCGCCATACACATTGACAAAAAAAAAATCCGATTAATATTTTTAGCGCATTTGTATAAAAGCTCTCTTCTAAAAATATTTTGTAAAACTTAATATTTTGTTAGGTATCTATCAGAAGTCACAGTAGATTCCTATCATTTGAATTAATTTCTGCTGACCAAGAAAAAACTTGTTACGGATTCCCCTTCGACGTGACCGAGGGCTTAAATGAGCCCACTCTCCGAATAGCAAAAATAATTATTCCCTTCTCGGAGTCCACCGTTATTCCGAATGTCTTTCGCAGTGTACCGTTCCTTATTTGAACAAGTTAATTTTCACTTAATTCCCAAAAGATAAATTTCATTTTATATTCTTTTTAGTATTTTATTTAACTTTCTGCGATGTATCAATGTAGTATTATTTCATTAGTTTCTTATTTCACATCTATACTAATATTATAAAGCTGGAGGGTCTGTTTGTTTGTTTGGTTGAACGCGATAATCTCAGGAGCTACTGGTCCGATTTGAAAATTTCATTCAGTGTTAGATAGCTCATTTATCGAGGAAGACTATATATTATCACGCTAAAACAATAGCAGCGGAACCCTAATGAAAAATGTTTTAAAATATATATCTTTCCTATTGAGAGCTTCCGCTGCATGTTAGTGTTAGCCTAGAAGTAACTATTCCACGCCGACGAAGTCGCGAGCAGAAGCTACTATGACATATTTATAGATAAATTAGATATTGCAAGTAATGAACGTAGTGATGAGAACATAACACGGCGTATTGGAAGCAAAAGAAAAAATGTCGCGGAACGTGTTCACATAAAAGGATTGATAAATAAAAAAGGAAGCTTCACTTCTAATTGAAGTACTCAGCCGGAACCAAATTCAATTTGTTCCTACCAATTACCAAGCACAATCTATAATAGAACCCTTTAAAATCAAGAAGACTGAGGAACTTCAGAAGTTTCGACGAAAATTCACAAATTTGAGAGTATTAATTAAATTGTGAAGGTTCCTGGACAAATGTCTGCAGTTGGAATAGCAGACGGTATTAATTTCACTAAGGTTTTTAGTACAATTAATGTGAAGTTTGAATCGGTGAATTATATTCCTGAATTCAATTGCGATGAATTGCTTTTTGAAACTTTTCGTAACGTCTGTATTATACATTTATTTGATTTCTGTGATTTAAAATAACTGATAATTGAATACTTTGGTTAACTCACATTGAGTTTACCGATTTTATGTTACGTTCAAATTTTTCGGTATTAAATAAGCCAAATGTAATTCTATTCTAAACTTTTTTTTTTATATCATAGGGGGCAAACGAACAGGCGGATAACCTGATGTTAAGTGATCACCGCCGTCCATAGACACTAACTACACCAGGGGAGTCGTTAATGCGTTGCCACCCTGTGTTTGAGGGAGGGGACGAGGAGAGGGGACTAGAAGAGGGGACGAGGAGAGGGGATGGGAGTGGAATTGGGCCTCCGGCGCTCTCACTGACCTAACGAAACGCAACAATGCGAGCCGACCCATTCATGCTCAAACCAGTAATAGCTTCAGCGTGGCTCTACCACCTACAAAACAACTATGCTTTAACTTTCTATGTACAATATTATATTAAAATATGTTGACAACTACTCAAATTATAACTCTTTAATGCTTATTTTTTATCATTTTCAAAATAGTATTGATAATTACCACACGCTATATATTTTACATAGGTATATATTTTGTTAAAAAATGTCAATAAATTCTGCCGATGATAATATCAAATCATATTCGGTCGTTTTTGTAAGATTTCTAAACGACTTACTTATAATACTCTATCAACTGACAAATAAAATAATGTTTCATTGTACAAAATCCCATGAAAATCGTGTGTAGTATTTTGACCACAATCTCTCCTGATGTTCATTAAATGACGATGTGGTTCCAGATAGTAAACACGCTAAACTTAGAGGGAGACTCTCAAGTGCAGTTGCCGGAACACACCTACAGGTGACAGATTTTCAAATCGAGGGTTGTAGGTAGACAGGTTGGCTTAGAAAAGCCCTAATGGTTAGCCTTATGGCTTCATCGTGATATTTTCCTTCAGCGAAACTTTCGGGTCATTAGCAAGCATTCAAACCTAGTAGGCTGGTAGGTGGAAGAGCCACACTGAAGCTATTACTGGTTTCAGCATGAATGGGTCGGCTCGCCCGGGGTAGTACCACCCTCTCGCAGAAAACCGACGTGAAGTAACAGTGCTTGCATTGTTGCGTTTCGTTCGGTCAGTGAGAACGCCGGATGACCCACCTCCCCTCCCCCTTTCCCCTTCCTAACTCCCCCTCTTCCCTTCCCCACTCCCCCTCCCCCAAACACAGGGTGGCAACACACTTGCGACTCTTCTGGTGTTGCGAGTGTCCATGGACGGTGGTGATCACTTAACATCAGGTGACCCACCTGTTCGTTTGTCTCCTATGATAAAAAAAACCTACCCAACTGACGCGGTACCAAATATGCTTATCACTAAGCTATCATCGCATCGTTTAATAAACAGTATTATATGATGTACGGGTATATTTTTATTCATATACTCCGATTCTGTTAAAAATTCTTTTACACTTTTCTTAGTTTATTTTTTATTTAAAACGCTAAAAGCGGAGCACATTTATCTTGCCTTTTTCATTTTCCTTTTTATTTCATACAAAAGCCGAGGGCAGACTTTTATGTCTATATAAATCATAGCGTTTAAGATCCCTTATGGACTTATAAAAGAAATGTTAATTAAACCTATATTTAACATCAACCTATGTCCGCAGTTATTAAATGTAAGTTCAAGATTCGATTATTTAATCATTAAATCTGATTCATAATAAATTCTTATATAATATCTTGAACGTAAAGGTGATACAACTGAAAGTTGCTATTTTTAATTAGTGAAAATAATAAACAGGGACTTCAATACGTTTTAAATAAAAGAAGTAGCTTTGTCCGCGACTTCGTTCGTGGAATTTAATATATATAAAAAAATTACAAAAAAAAATTAACCGACTTCGATATGAAAAACCAATAAGGCACTAAAAAGCGAAAAATAACCAAGTTATTAAATTAATCAAATTAAATAAAAAATATTGAAATTTGTGCTACCTAATAATATATTTGAAGTCAATGCCAACTTAAATTCATATCGCAATCGAACAGGCGGGTCACCTTATGTTAAATGATCACCACCGTTCATAGACACTTGCAACATCAGGAGAGACGCAAGTGCGTTGCCAGCCTGTGTTTTTGGGGATAGGGGGGAGAGGGGACGGGGAAGGGGAGGGGAGGTGGTCCTCCGGCGCTCTCACTGACCGAACGAACCGCAACAATGCAAGCACTGGTACTTCACGTCGATTTTCTATGAGAGGGTGGTAGTACCCCGGGCGAGCCGACCCATTCATGTTGAAACCAGTAATAGCTTCAGGTTGGCTCTACCACCTACCTTCATCATCTATTATCTACATACAAAGTTTTGGTCCACTCTCGTGTCCCATGATGTATAGTATAGTATACATATTTTATTACCTGCAACAAATTTGAAATGTAGGTTGGCATCGACTTATATATTATTAGGTAGCGCAAATATCAATGTTTTTTATTTAATGTAGTTAATTTAATAACTTGTTTTCTTTCCATTTTTATATCCATAAATATCCATGTGTCCATAAATATACCTGGTTTATATTGGGTATAATAAAAGTATTGAAATCGGTTCCAAGTTGACGAAAATACGCAGAGATGAAGTGGGCGAAAATCAAATAAACGATATTTCTCCCCCTTAGGGGTTGAATATTTTCTTCAAATTTATATGGGACCACCTCTGAGTATAACCAATTAAAATATAAAAAGCATCATTGTAATCAGTTCACAATTGACGAAAATATCGATTAACATACATAAAAGAAATAATAGATACAACCGAACACAGTATCCTCTTCCTTTTTCGAAGTCGGTTAAAACAGTGATAAATAAAATCATTGAAAATAGGCGTATCCAACTTCACTATCAACTATTTAACTGGATCTCCTACTTTCAAAACGAGTCTTTTGCGGAGAATATACTATGATTAGCATCCAGTTATTGCTCACAGTTTTTATGTACTTATCTAACACTCGGGACAATTCGAATTTTTCTATATAGATAAATCACTCGGGTGCTATCTATTGTGCTATGATTGTACTAATTCAGAATCAGAGATATAAGTACGAACATCTAACAAAAATTGCAATTATTTATCGTATTAGGGGCTAATTAGGGGTTTTAAAAAGGATGACCCTAAAATGTTATTATCGGTCATATGCTTGTAAAATAAAAAAAATATCTCTTTAAAACTGTTTTGTATAAAAAATTAATTAATGATATCACTAAGACCGTCTACTTTGGAAGTTTATTATCCGAATAAAACACATTTCGCGTCTTTTCGGGTAATTAACTTAATAAATCAAACTTTACTAATCTAACTTGATTACTTCCCGAGACTTGTCCAGATTATTTGGTCTCTTCTAATACTCGTTTTAGTTTGACTTTGATCTTTATTAGGTGGTTTTGCCTTGTAAAACTTTATGGTACTGATTTTTGACATACACTTTTATTAGGTTATTATTTTGTAGTAATTTAAGATTTAAATTTAGTCTGTAAATATTCTTAGTGAATACTTACTACGTTGCTAAATTGTATTTGTTATTTTAAGGATCTACTCAATGTTTTTCACATATCATATATTTATACAGTAAAAGTAATGTAAATTGATAATTTACTTGCGTGTTTTGCGTATAAAGTTATATTTTTTTCTCTGTGATTAAATTTATAAAAAGAATATATTTTTGATTCTAATTGTAATGAGTTGAAGTGTGGTTTGTGGAAATGTTTATATTTTGTATTTATAAGTATCATATATCTATGTTTTAATACGTGAAACGAAAACTTTGTACCCCTTTTTAAACGAATTGCGCAAACGGATAAACGTGAAATTTGGCATAGTTAGAGTTTATATGGAGTAGAAGTGCATAAAGCTATTTTTATGATATAAAATGCATTAAAAATACTACTACTGCTTGAATGACACACAACACATACACACTTGTAAATGAAAAAGACGTTTCGTCATCATTCATTTTACTCTTACGTTCCAATTAATTTTTTTAACCCAAGTTCAATATTTTTAACATTACTCACGTTTGATACATTACATGCCATTTGAAATTAACTGGTCCGATTGTAGGTTAATTTTATAATAATATAATATCTAAATTCATAACATATATTAATAATTAATTGATAAATAATTTATCTGTAGTATATTTATGAAACCACTGCAATAATTATTATTTTCTTTGGTCTTATTGAATGTCAAAATGAATTATGGTCGGATTTCGAAGATTAGGCGACCACTAGTAATCATAAATCAACATAATTCATAATCTAGAAAATGATAAAATATATATAGAAAAAGCTATGTTCAAAATTAATTTCAATGAGTGAAAATAATAAAAAGTAGAAGCACCTTGACACCAGATCATTAACTCAATCAAAAATATATAAAAAGATACATCTTACATCTCAAAATATAAAAAAATAACGTTTATTTACAAAGTTTCTATGAAAGTTTATTTATAAAGTCCAATGTTTAGTCTGTGCTGAAGTCTAACTGCTTTAGATTACTATACTCCTGTTAACCATTTTAATCACTTATCTCTATTTTTTTAAATATTTTTATCTATGATTTATGAATGTATTAAAATTGTCGTATTTTACAATAAAACAAAGATCAATATAAAACGTTAGTCTCTTGAGAAATCGTTTGATGATTTATCGCTTGATGTTGGGTTATTACATAACCTAACTTCTACAAAATATCCCACAGATTGTTGTAAAATCTCTTCTTTCAGATTACCAAATGTGCACATTATTCAATGAAGGTCTGAAAATGTATTAATTATAAAAGAGTAAACAGCTTTGTAATTATGCAAGTACGGGAGAGCGAGTACAATATTTTCAATTTGCATAACAAAGAATATTATGACAAAGAAAAAATAAACAATATCAACATTATGTACACAAAAACACTTAAACTTTGTGTACTATATGAATTATAGTTGCTTAGTCTCGTTGAGTATGCGAGTTTCATTTAGTTCATTATATATGCAAAAAGCGTTCACGATGTAACGAGGTGGTTGCTTTTTGCTTAAAGTTTGATCGCGGGAGGTGAAACTGGTTAAAGTGTTTGAGAGGCGTAATATATAATAGCCTTTGGGCAGGTTCACTTGTCCACCTATACTAGAAGTGTTCGCTTTGTCCTGTCAGCGAAGTTGTTTATTGGCTTTTGTTTTATTTTATATTTTGCGCGTTAGATTAGGGATCTATACTAAAATTATAAAGCTGGAGGGTTTGTTTGTTTGGCTGAACGCGCTAATCTCAAGTACTACTGGTCCAATTTCAAAAATTCTTTCAGTGTTAGATAGCCCATTTATCGAGGAAGGCTAAAGGCTATATCATCACGCTAATACCAATAGGAGCGGAGCACCAATGAAGAATGTTTGAAAATGTTGAGAGCTTTTTAGCGTGTTAGCGTTAGTTAGTCCAAAGTATAGTAACTATTCCACGCGGACGAAGTCGCGGGCAGAAGCAAGTATAATATATTTGGAGTGTTTTTTCATTTGCGTGTTTATAATTAATCTGTGAAATACCCGGTATAACGTACTCTATGCAAATAATAACAGATTATGTAAATACTATCTGTGCTCGCGGTTCCACTAACATGAACTGCAAAATTAGCGTCAATTTGTTTTTAGATAAAATAAGAACATTTTGATATTCTTGTTTATTGCATTAGACTACAAATATATAAATGATTGTTTTTTCATTTCATATTAATTTTTCATATATATAAATATTCATATTTTTCATATATATTTATTTCATATTCATATTTAATCTGTGTTGAAATACCCGGTATAACGTACTCTGTCCAAATAATTACAGATTATGTAACTGACGTGCTCGCTGTTCTACTCAGTTGAACTATAAAATCCGTGTCAATTTCATTTTAGATAAAAATGCAAATTTTGTTTATTTGGTCTTGATTAGACTTAAAGTTTATGACTTCAAAAATAACAAGTGGAGAGACCCCGTTTTTTATAATATGCACGGATAAATGATATATATTTCGTTTAGGGTATTTTGTAATATGAAAGTAATGAAATTTATTATATTGGTTACATTACAATAAATTAATTTTTCAATGTGATTTTTTTGAGACAATCAATGTTTTCTTTTGCTGGTATTCTTACAAAGTACTCCTTATAGTAGGTCTATTTGAAAATCTCAAGTTTAAATACTCGGTCGTTTATATAATGCTCGCGGATATTTAGTTTTAGGGTATATATTGCTGTCATTCAAATCCCGATTAGTATCACTGTACCATTCAGTTGATAAATTTGTAATTAATCCCCACCTTAATTTACATTAATTAATATATTCATAATTTTCGAATAAGCTGCAAATCCCAATTAAAATTGTATTTAATATTAATGCTTACTGGTTACATAATAATATTCTTTGCATGTTTTGATAGTATGAAGTATTGGCATGTATTTTTGTACTGTATCCTTTTTGTACGTGATTGCATAGAAAGAGGCCAATTAGTATATGTTTATTTCTGTCAATCGCTATGCAGTGAAAATTAATTGATGGATATTTTTGAAATATGACATCTTTTTAGATTTATTTTGATTGTATGAGTCATATAGTGCATATAATATTAAAGTATGACGTCTGTGAATAAAATATGATTGCAATGATTTTCTTTATTAATAATTCCAATAATGTAATTAAGTTATTTTTCGCTTTAATAAAGATGATCCGACAATAATTGTATTGTGTGGATAACGATGCAGTATAATATGGACGTGTTTTGATATACTACTTTATTGACTTACTGATACATCAGTCCGTCTTTTCAAGTGAGATTATGGCTGAAGGTTAAGGTTAAATCTATAAAGTAAAATATAAAGGGCAGCTTTGAGCACTTTTGAGCAGCAGATTTTATGGTGTAAGATTTTGATCTTTATGGCAGTGTCGCTATCAAATACTGTTAAAGTGTTAGTCTAAATCTATTCCTCAGATGCACTTATCTTGTATACACAGGTCATAATCTTTTGACGCTTCTTATTAGTGACTGTGTTAAATTAATGTTCTGTATATGCTCGTTTGTTACATAAAAGGTATAAGTAAATTGATTTGTACCAAAATATAATAATATATTAATATTGCCGCATAACTAATTTGAATTGAAGAATTATTTTAAGTTCATTGTATTGAGAACTCTATAACAAAAAAGTATTGGGTGTATTTTCTAAGAGGTCCTTAGAAATGATTTCGATGTAAAAGTTTTCTTCTTGAAAATGTTAATGTTTTCGAGTCGTTTCTATTTTTATTATTGAGATATTTTTACATTAACTTCCTTTTATTTAGCTAGTTAGCTCATACCAGTTGGTGCTCGTGACTTCGTTCTAATGAAAATGGCCTTGTATAAATTTATTTTGAATATATTTAATATATGTATAGCTTCATTTAAATACCGATATCAATTATTATATATTCGTTTAAGGAAACCATTTGTGCACTTAATATTCTTTTATCTAATATAAATGTAATGAATTTATTACCGTTTACAGAAAAAAATTATAAGATCTACTTATCAAGGAACTTGATATTACTATAAATCAAATTATATGATTAACTTCTAGGTATCATATAAATAAAATTCAAGTGTCTAATACTTGTTTGGGCTAATCTTTGAAAAGACTGAACCGATTATGACGAGACTTTCACTAGCTGAGAGGGGATTTTTCAGAATATTATATATCCTACATATTATTACAACTGATAGCCAGTGAGCCAAAAATGCAATGCATATGCGCTAGAAGTGACATCTATAAGAAGAAAGTGAGAAGAGCGTATATCTCGCCGTTGTCCAATGCCCGAAAGCCCCGTACCGAACGCTGCGCGTTATAATAGACGTCCGCGACGTATTTTTACCGACCCTCTCGACAAAATACCGGCAGCAAACGACCAGTAGCAGCCTGTCTCTGCAAACAGAGCGTGTTCACGCCCACGCCCGCGTAACCACAGATCACGCCGCCGTGGTCTGGGGGTAAATTTCGCTCCCGCACACCAGATTAGGCCCCTCTTGGCAGCGGCTCAAGCCTAGGTCCAATCCCTCGGCGTGAAGCCCTTAAGTACGCTGCTGGCGCGATACAGTGACACAAAATTTTACATCATTGCTACAACATTACACATATCACCTCTCACACATCACGCACATATCACGCTCACACGCTTACAAATGAAAGTGGAAGGGTTTTGTTTTTTCCCTTATCGAACTGAAATAGTGTAGAAAATTTCCGATACAAAATACACATAAGAGTTATTGAAATATGTATGCCTGGTCCACATATATGTTTCAATAACTCATATATGTATGAATATGTAGCTTAACTTGGGTTAGCTCAGATAGGATGCGAATTCCATGAATCAGGCAATAGCCCAAGTCGAGGTGTACCGCGCACCCTTGAGCTAGTTGTCAAAATAAAATCGGTTGAGTGTCTTAAACGCTCGCCTTAGTAGTCCGGTGAAGCTGTTAAGGCCCTTGCTAGGACAATAACGTAGTCAGTTCGAGAAAAAAAATACCCGAAAGCAAGCGAGACACCGCTCCCACTCTACCCGACACAGTGTTTACCACCACCATTTTTTGTCACACAAAAAGGTTACGGATCAGAATTTCATAGCTCTCCTATAAAGGCTAAAATTCAAAAGTTCTCGAGTCTGTAGGCTGGTGATGATGTACCATTATTACGCTTTTCCATAAGGACCAACAGTAATGATAAACTTTTAAATGTAACTTTAATTCGGTAAAAAATTTGCAGGGGAAATGTAGTAATGACCACTTGACAAAAAGTAAATAAAAGACATAAAATTAATCAAAACTAAGCATGTGGTTCTAATGAAACGACAAAGCCAATTATATAAGAAAAACTAGCGGGCCCGGCAGACATTGTCCCGCTCTGATTAAATAAAAATCCTTGATAAATTATATACTAAAACGTTCCTCAAGAATCACTTTATCCGCTGGTGAAAACCGCATAAAAATTCGTTCAGTAGTTTTTGAGATTATTGCGAACAGACAGACAGACAGACGAGGTAGGGGGCTTTGTTTTATACTATGTAATGAAGTCGCGGGTATAAACTAATCATGATCTAAATAAAATATCACCGTAACTCTATCAAAGTTAATAGATTAGATTGTAGGTGGTAGAGCCACGCTGAAGCTATTATTGGTTTCAGCATGAATGGGTCGGCTCGCCCGGGGTAGTACCACTCGACACACAGAAAACCGACGTGAAGTAACAGTGCTTGCATTGTTGCATTTCGTTCGGTCAGTGAGAGAGCCGGAGGCCCGCCTCCCCTCCCCTTACCCCTTCCCTTCTCCCCCCACCCTCAACACAGGCTAACAACGCGCTTGCGACGCCCCTGGTGTTGCAAGTGTCTATGGACGGTGGTGATCACTTAACATCAGGTGAACAACCCGTTGCGTTTTTTTGGCGGAAAACAACAATCAAACGCAGTTTTTTAAGCTTAATGTATCAATTTGTGTATGTAAAGGGATGAATATTGAATAAATAATACAACGACTACAAAAGAAAATTTTATTTATTGACTGATTATTATTTACATACTTTATAATTAGTAGAAGATGGGATAAGATTCGTAAATTATCTATTCACATTTATTCTTTAATTTGTACGTAATTAATTGGAATCGATTTCTCTTTAAAATATCTATTATTATAACAATTGCTCAACTGTTCATTTAAAAAATTAATTACTTGAGGAAATAAATTATTTTAAAGACTATATTTTATTTACAACGCAATAAAAAAGAATATTATCATATATACACGCATTCTTACTCGTATATATACAGGATACAATTAATATGTACATTGAAATGGTATGTTTTTGGCTTGTGTCTCTTAATAAAATAACGTAGGCATGTAAATTAATATAGCTGAAAACTGAGTAGGAAATGCTCTTGCATCGCCTTTGTCTAGTTATTTATGCTATCAATAATACATTTTATTTAAAAAATAATTATTCTGATTTCACGATATACGTATATAAACGTATTTGTAACAGAATCTTTATTTAAAAAAAGTGTGTGTGTACTTATGTACACGCGTTAGAAGTTATACGTCTTTGGCGTAACAAGATAAGAATCTATTAAAAAATTTTATCTTTCGCCTTATTCTACGTTTGTAGAGAAAAACACACTAACAATAGAAAAAAGGTATTTAATACATTGAAAGTTTTAATACAAAGAAATATAAACAACAAATACAAAGAAACAAAATGTTGACTATAGCTAACTTCAGGATGTCGTTTTTTCGTGACGGTGTGCGCGCGCATCGTAAAAATTTGATCTCACCATTTTTCCTTAACGCGCCAAAAGAAGTATAACTTCAAAAAATATAGTGTAAATGTATATAAAAAAAATCTCTATAATGTTATTTATTATAAAAAAAACTTCCTATAATGTACAGACTGGTTCAATTTGGTTGGTTTAAATTAAAATCTATGCATTAATACACTCTTTATAGCGCAACAGATATTCTCTATTACGAAGTCAGTCAGTCAGCAGATATTAACTGTAGTATTATTTCTATTATCGGTTTACAAACACAAACAAGTTTCGACGAAGTTGTGACAAAGTCGCTAGTAGGTGACAAAATTTGGAAGAAAGACGCCTATAATTTAATCGTAGCCAAACGCTTTGCTTTTGTTATTATTAATTTCTAAGAACACGCGTTGTCTCGTGGATTGCAATATCTCTAGGAGATTATACACTCATCAAAAAAGTCTAAGCAACATGTACTAATTTAAATTACGTTCACATTATAACGTTGTATTTTATTTTTAAAATAATATCTTTAGGGTTCTATATGTAAAAAAACAGCTGTTGCTTTATAAGTTCTTTTAAAACAAAATGAACAAATTAAAAACTGTAAAACAAATACATAAAAACAAACTTTTTTTCTTACAAAATGAAATTTCTAAAGAAAATGTATTTATTGTGAAAGAATAGAACAATTTAATACAAAGTATGGACTCCTCTGCTATTCAGAACTTGTCGGCAACGATTATTCATTGAATTAATGAGACTGTTTATGTCATCTTGCGGTATTCGCTCCCAATGGAATTGTAGCAAATCCTTCAGCTGTTGGGTTGTTGTCGCTCCGTCCAAGTCCTTCAAAACACGTCTCTGGAGCATGTCCCATGCGTGCTCGATGGGGTTGAGATCTGGCGATTGTGCAGGCCAGGGCAATACCCGGATGTTCTCCGTTGCAAAGTATTCATTGGTTCGCCGAGCTGTATGTGAACGCGCATTGTCATGCATTAACCTAAAATCGGAGCCAAAGGTTTGTGCAAATGAGTAGACATAATGTCTGAGAATATCCTCAATGTAATTTTCAGCATTCATGTTTCCATTTACAAAAACGAGCTCAGTTCGCCTGTTCTTCATAATACCCGCCCATAACATAACTGTTGAGCCGCTGTATGGATGAACTTCCTGAACGCACCTGAGCCTTTCAGTATTTCCGGGCCGACGATACACTCGCACCCTTCTTGTATCAGGCTTAAACCCGAATCGCGACTCATCGGAAAACATAATTTTATCCCATTGTTCCTGGGTCCATGTTATGCGTTCTCTACACCATTCATATCGACGAGCGCGATTCCCGTGACGTATCGGTGGGCACCTGATTGGGCGTCGAGCTCGTAAGCCGTACTCATGCAGTCGATTTCGCACAGTTTGAGGACTTACATCAACACCACTTGAAATTTGTAGCCTCAAACTTATCTCTCGAGCGGTTAACATCGGCTGGCGTCTTGCAGTCAGTTGTATGTACCGGTCTTGCCGAGTGGTTGTACTCCTTTTACGGCCTGGATGCTGTTCAGCGGGTTCTCCTGTATTATTGTAGCGCTGCCAAAGACGACAAATAACACTTCTATGAATGCCAAAATGTCGAGATACCTGAGATTGATTACTTCCCGCATGCAACATCCCTACAGCTCTTTGCATTTCATCTGCCATCAAATGACGTCGCTTCATGACGTAAAGAATATCTAACAATTCAATTTTGTCGCTAACTTTATTTAAATGGTTGGTAAAATTATAAAATCAAGACTAAACGTAGCAATTAAAACGCACTTAAATTCAAACAAATTCGCAGTCATTTGAATTTTATGAAAAAACAAAACATAATCAAATTTTTTTTTTACAACCAGCCAGTATGTCATCAATAACAAAAAAGTTTACTTACCTACGCACTTTGTTTGAGTAAATACTTAGAAATTAATTAATATAAATGGTAAAATTTGTAATATCACGCATGTTGCTTAGACTTTTTTGATGTGTGTAGTTTCAGATACTAAACATACCAGGCGCCATTATCAGTCTTAAACCAACTTTAGAACTGTTAACATGGTCGGTAAGATAAAAGCGGTATGTGTTGACGAAAAACTTTTGATACATGCAATCGAAGAAAAGACAGAATAAAGGCGACCTTGAAAAATCTTCATGACGTAAAAAGATGCCGAGTCTCTTAAGTTTTGTTATAGATATTGTACACTGTACATTTAATTTTAAGTCTAATAATTGCTTATATTAGATAAGATTTATAAAAATGTATGAATTTGAATACTATCGAAAAAATTAAAATCAAATTCCATAAAACTGAAATTAAATCGCTTACATTGTAATGACAGTGTATTTACAGAGTTACGTTTAACTTCTCCAGTTCCAAACAAAAGTTTATGTTAAAGGTAATTTTAATTCGACTTCTGTATATTTTCATCTTAACTGGGTATCCATTATTCGTAATAATAATTCACACACACTGTCCTGTTAATTAAGTTTAATTTCTTATCCAGGAGTTTCGAATGTGGTATAAATTCTTAATATCATTTTTGGACTAAAATAAACGTATTATATCAATATTTATTTATATACAATATACCGTATTCAGGTGCCAAATTGTAAATTATTGACAGATGGTTCCGTGAGAACGTATAATAAAATTAAACAACATAATATTGAAGCCGTCTTGTCTAACGACGATTTCGCGCAGCCCTGTTGCATCGCTGCCGGGTGTTCGCCTAGAAAAAAATATATAATAAATTTTTCATAATACAGAACTTTTTCTGTAATAACCGATTTGCTGGACTGTGAGTTTAAGCGCCATGTCAAGCGGGTTTTGGTATCAAAAGGCTATTATGGAGTGGATCAATATGTGAACGATGATATCTGGAATTGACTCCTTTCTGTGCATTCACTAAAAACGATTGTAACGTGTAATGTATTTTAAATATACATATATTCAAAAGATAAATGAGATAGAGTTATTTGTCAGCTTTTCTCGATGATTGGGTTGTTTTCAGAAATGGTGGTAGTTTTGACGTTCATAAGCGCCTTCTCAGGGCCTAAATTGAATAAAGTATTTTTGATTTTGATTTTGTTATTTATATATAAAAGAAATATAATTTTAGGTATTATATGTAAGTACTTTCAAATACCATAAAATTTAGCACCTTTTTTTTTTTTTTTTTAACGTGGGGAAATCCCTTATGGATACACCACCCTCTCGGGGGAGAGGGTGGGTTATGTCCGACTCGCACGGACTAAATGGTAGAGCATTTATGATAGATTTCCAGCCTCAAGTTGGAAATCTATCGTTAAGCACCTACAACAGGTCCTGTGTGCTTCGGCTAACTCTCCTGTAAGTTTAGTGTGTTCGAGAAGTATCCGTCATTTAATATTAGATTTGATTGTGGTCAAACTTATAGACTATTTTTTATGAGATTAGGGGTAAACGAACTTCCGGGTCCATTGATGGCATGATCACCGTCGCCTATGGACACCTGCCAGACGAAAGGAATCACAGATGCGATGCCGACCCTTGAGAAAGGAGTAGGCTCGTTTATCGAGGGTTTATAAGTTATATCGGTCCAGAAACGCAGTCAGTGCAAGTTACTTCTAAAGAAAAAATGCTAGCGAAAATAGCACAGTAGAAGACTTCCGATCATCGAGATGACATGGACGGAATCTTATATAAAACAAATTCTAAGATATAAAACAATTATAAGCTATTTTTCAAACGAAAACGAGTATCACAGATATTTATTACTATAGGTTATTCGATCATTAAGGCTGACGGCGTCAAGTGCCTTTTGTTTGTAATATGTCAATACACGTGTTGTCGAACGTTGAAAAATGTCAGAGCGTGCTGAGTGCTGACTCAAGCGACATGTGTCATTGCCAGACGACAGGACGTCTGTACGTTATAGCGGAAATACGTTCTCAGACACCGTAATGATTTTATCCTTGGAAAAAACACGCTGGTAAGGAAATAAAATGAGCATAATTTTTATATTCAAATAGTTGCTCCCTCCGGTTTCGCACTGACAATGAAACCAAATCTTCCCTTATAGTACGATAATGTAATGAAATAAATTGACAATTGAGAACTGATTGCCAATCAGTCAAATCTATCAATATTTTCGGAGATCTTCTTACTGTCTTACTTACTGGCTTTTTATATGGAGATTTTTAACCCAAATTTGCCACTCTTCCTTACAATCTTTCAAGCGTTTTCTTCTATGCAATCCTTGTCCTCATTATTACAAAAACAAATAGGTACAGCCTTTCTGTAGTGATGCGCTTACATACACTTGGTTTTTTTTTATTTATATAGATTATCGGTTTTAAAATTGGACAGTAACACCATAACTCGCTTTTTTTTACTAAAGCCAACTTCGAATAGTTCATTCGGACATACTTCAGACATTATAAAAAAAGGATTGCTTCCGGGCACAAAATGTTTAACAGGAGTTCAACGTTGTTAATAAGACTTATTCTTTTGCAAAAAAATAAACCTTTTACAAAAGCAGTTACAGCCGAGTCTAATGTACACGAAAATGAGACTTTAAAAATATGTTGAAACCCTACTTCCGTACTAACGAGGCGGTTGTAAATGATGTTATATTTCGCAAAATGGAAAAATAAAAATGCTCACCCGACAAAACGTGCACCCTTGTGGATGCCGACGGAGCGTTATTTGGTCCGCATGTATACAGCCCTGCATCCGACCCCGTGGCTCTTTGTACTAATAACCGACTGGTGCTTTTCAGACCCTTTTCCGTGACAAGCGATATCCCACCTCGAGCCGAGTCGAAGTTTATGATCTATTATGAGAAGATTACAAATACTCAAGATATAACGATATATTTAATTAAAGAGTTTTATCTTAATGTCTTATTAACAAAAAAGAAAACATTTTTACTAGACTTTGAGGTACACTTTAGTATCTAGCATTAAGCATAATTAGAGCTAATTATTATTAAAATATATGTACCTGTTATATATACATATATATTTCATTACATTTCAAAATTAGTTAAATCCAATTTTAATCGTTCACATAACATGTTTAATATTTTTAAGATTTCCAGTTTTTATACACCGAGAAGGAAATTCAAATTTGCCGTTAATAAGATTTTTAGTTTATTTTTATGATCCTCATATTTTACATGTAAAAAATTTCAAGATCTTGAAAAATAACGTAAATAAAATATTTGGAACGCCTAAAATTGGATTTAGCTAATTTTGAAATACAATGACTCAAATACATATAGATAGGTTAGTTTTTAAATAATCATATAATTTTAGAAAGTATATATTATAAGAGAATAAGTTATTGAAATGTATGAACACAACATCGAAATAAATGCAGCCAAGTTCTAAGTACGCCAGCTTAAAACATTTTGACTGTTCATATTCTAGGCTGATATAAATATTTTTTCGGAATGTGTAACATTTATTGAAACAACTCATAATTGATTTTAGAGAATTTATTATCAAGGAATTATATTTTTTTAAATATCACTCGTTCTTCTCGTTAATTATCGTTCATTGAAATACCTGGTCCACATGCGTCCATGTAATCGATGTAGGCGGTTCTGGTGTGTGTCTCACTGTGCAAGTCAAGTTGATTGTAGATCCCGCTTGTAAGAATAATTCTGGACCACTGGATATTACTGTTTCAGGTTCTATAAAAAAAGTGCACTCAATATAACAAATCATCTGGCCGAGCTTTCGCTGCTTTGTAACGTAGGAAAATGTCTGAAAGTTCATATTAGGTATATACATACAGGTACATTTTTGTAGGTGGTAGAGCCACACTGAAGCTATTACTGGTTTCAGCATGAATGGGTCGGCTTGCCCTAGGTAGTACCACCCTACCCAAGAAATTTCTCAGTTGAGGTCTTTGTGTTTGGCAGCGAGACGGTGCCTGGCAAGGCACCGCAGGCTTCGATTAAACCGATGTGCAGAGGTTGAATTCCAGCTATACACGCAATACAAGGACGCGAGGAAAATATTACGGATAGCAATCAAAAAGGCTAAAGATGAAGCACGTGCTAAACTGTTTGGGACATTGGATCGTGACCCATGGGGACGTCCCTACAGAGCGGTGATGAGGTCCCTTTGTTCGGGAGCCCCTCCGGTCACACAATCCTTGGGGCCGGAGTCATTTGGCATGATATTAACGTCTCTTTTCCCTCCAAGCATAAATCATGCTCTTCCATTCTCTATGTGGCCGGCTCTAATGAACCGGGACGTATGGAATGAGTACATCGAGGTTACTCAAGATGAGCTAAACATAGCGGTCAAGCGTCTCCGATCGAAAAACACTGCACCAGGACCAGACGGAGTCCCGGGACGTGTCTGGGTGCTTGCTATAGAGCATCTTGGGGACAGACTCAGGCGACTATTTAGTACGTGCTTGAGGGCTGGAACTTTCCCATCGATGTGGAAGATAGGGCATCTTATTTTGCTGAGGAAACAAGGCCACCCCATGGATTGCGCATCTTCCTACAGGCCTATTGTCCTTCTGGATGAAATCAGTAAACTGTTGGAACGGATCATCGCAAGGCGGATTTCTAAGCACCTAGATGATAATGGTCTCGGCTTCTCGGATGTGCAATTCGGGTTCCGTACAAAGCGATCGACGATCGATGCTATCATCAGAGTGAAGAACTTAGCGGCTGAGGCGGTCTCCAGCCGTGGGGTTTTGATAGCGGTTTCGCTTGATATAGCGAATGCATTTAACTCCCTCCCATGGGAGTGCATCAAGCAGGCTTTAAGGTTCTACGGCGTGCCTCATTACCTTTACGAAACTATCGTATCATACATGGAGGACAGGCGTATTACGTGGATCGGACAAGATGGTAACGCTTACCAGAAATCAATCTCGAGGGGTGTCCCTCAGGGCTCGATACTCGGCCCACTGCTCTGGAATGCAGGTTTTGATTGGGTACTACGAGGTGTTCTACTCACGGGTGCACATATAACTTGCTATGCTGACGACACCTTGGTGACGGCCAAAGGATCTACGGTTAGGGAGGCCGTACGGTTGGCCACTGCGAGTACAGCCCAAGTCATAGCAAGAATAAGGCAATTAGGCCTGGAAGTAGCTATAAATAAGACCCAGGCTATGTGTTTTCACGGACCTCGTGGGGCGCCGCCACCAGGAACCCATTTAGTAATAGGAGGAGTGACTGTAGAGGTGAAGTCATCAATGAAATACCTAGGAGTAACCCTGGATAGCCGATGGAACTTCTAGGAACATTTCCGACAGATGGCTCCTAAAGCCCTCCGAACAGCTTCTGCTTTGGCAGGCATACTGCCGAATCTAGGGGGAGCTGGTGCTTCTTGCCGGAGCTTATGTATGAATGTGGTGAAATCCAAGATTTTGTATGGGGCACCCGTTTGGTATGATGCGCTGTCGACTAAAAATCGCGGAGTTCTTAGACAGCTTCACAGGACTATGGCTATACGAGTCATACGGGGATACCGCACTGTCTCATATGAAGCAGCGTGTCTGATCTCAGGGTCGGCGCCGTGGGAAGTGGAGGCACTATACCAGGCCAAGCTGTATTTTTGGTGCATAGAAAAAAGCGCCTGCGGATACAGCTTTGCCCTCAGGGAGAAAGAGGCGACCAGATCCTTCTTGCATCAAGAAATGAGAAATGTATGGAGCGAGAGATTGGTCTCACCATCTGCTGGTGTCAGAGTTATAGAGGCGATTCGCCCAGTTTTTAACGAGTGGTTGGACAGAAATTATGGTCCACTTACCTTCAGACTGGTGCAGATGCTGACCGGACACGGATGTTTCGGGAAGTATCTGCACCAGATTGCCAGGACAGAGCCAAACCCACAATGTCATCATTGCGGAGAAGCACTGGACACTGCCCAGCACACCTTGGAGGCATGCCCAGCATGGGAAATTGAGCGCACTGCTGTTACTTCTGCTATCGGGGAGGATTTGTCTCTTACGGCCGTTGTCCAGGCAATGGTGCTGGAGGAGTCAAAATGGAGAGCTGTTGCCTCCTTTTGTGAATCTGTTTTGTTGCAAAAAGAGGAGGCGGAGAGAGCTAGGGAAAGGAGCGCCGACGCAACAGCGATACGCCGCCGGGGAACCGGACGCGGAAGGAGAAGAGGCGGAGGCGCATTCCACCAGAGGCCTCCTTGAAGAAACCTCACAAGTAGGCTGTGTAGGGGAGGGGGGCAGAGTAGGTTAGGTAGGTAGGACTCAGGGCTAGATAGCGGGATGGGGCAGGGCAGGGGTAAGAGTAGGTAGGGTAGTTTAGGTGGTGTTAGGGCTAGGGTAGGACTGAGGGACCTTGAGGGAGGCCTAGGTGAGGAGGAGGAGTAAACCTCGGTAAAAATCAACCGCGGGGCGGCGGCGGAGCGGCCTAGCTTCTCCGCTGCCGGCCGAACCCAGAGGGAAAGGGTCGGGGGGCCTGGATTCTCATTGCACGGGTTCGGCGGGCTGGGAGGCAGTCTTGCAACTGGGCTTCCTCAGCCGGGTGTGGCGTGGGAAACGCCTGCCGCCGGGGGTGTTGCGGAGCCTGCTCACGCAACCCGTGACACCACCCATAGAGTGGCGTAGGTTGTCGTGGAGTTTTAGCCGGTTAAAGTCGCCGAATGGCACCACCCCTGCGTGGCAGCACAAAGGCTGGTGGTCGGTTCAGTTCAGGCTCTCCCCCGGGGGCCTGACAGTCCATGATGGATTTTCTCTCCACGTTAAAAAAAAAAAAAAAAAAGGCAGTACCACCCTCTCACAGAATACCGACGTGAAGTAATAATGCTTGCATTGTTGCGTTTCGTTCGGTCAGTTACAGCGCCAGAGGCCCACCTCCTTTCCCCTTCCTCTTCTCCCCTTCCCTCCCCCCCAACACAGGCTGACAACGCACTTGCGACTCCCCTGGTGTTGCAAGTGTCTATGGACGGTGGTGATCACTTAACAACAGGTGACCCACCTGTCCGTTTGCCTCCTATGACATAAAAAAAAAACATACGAGTGGTGGGTTTTTTTCTTGAGAACTTTTTTTCTTTTCTTGTGTTCGGAAACCGCGTCCATCAACGTTGGTTCGAATCTTTGTCAATGAGCTGAAGTTTTCGGTGCAGGAAAACATCGTGATGAAGCTCGTGATGAAGATCGTGATGGTAAGATGTTCTAAGCTCGTTTGGTTACCTACCGTCCTCAAATTAACAATCTGCCAATAAGCACTCGTTCTGGCTGCACGTGAGAGCCAGTCTCGCTAGGTTTAGCGTGTTTACTATCTTGTACCACATAATCGTTGAACATCAGATGAGATCGTAATCAAATACTAAAGTTTATAACGTATAAAAAAAGAATATTAATTTTCGTAAAAATAACTTACGGGGATTTTTCAAAAATAGATATTATTTAGAATCTATTAATTAAAATGACTGAAGTAGATTGAAGAGGATGAAACTAAAATTCTTGAGAGATTTTATTGCTATTGCATAAATAAATATGTAAATGTATCAATTCTATAAAACATAATTTATGAGACAGATACATTTTAACAGACTATTAAGAACAACGTTATCTATTCGACTGTATTTTTTAAATTGTTTCTTACATCAAAATTTCTTCATTTATAAACCAATTTGTTTTTTTTTGTTGTAAAGGAATATTTTCAAGGAGGTATCATTTAAATTTCTTTAGTATTGAAACTTATATTTCTAACAAACGCTAGGGAACACCGCAAAATCGAATAGCGACAGACAATCTAATAGTCAAACAAACAATTTAATAGTGGTTGAAATATAGTCCGATGAAGCTGTTAAGACCTTGCTAGGTAAATAGCGTAGTTAGATCGAAAAAAAAAAATAGTGGTTGAAATACTGGTTCTTTTATGTTATTCCTAGATTAGGTACGTACTTAAGGATGTTCAATTTTTTGTTAACATTTTATTATCTTTCTAATACTCATCTCGATTGATTGTTATAACGTTGTCTACTCAATAAAAAACAATATAATGTTACGTATTGCGTAAAGTAAATATATCCCCTTCCACAGCAGAAGGATCCAATCGAGATAAAATCTGACCTGAATTCATAACCGTGAACTGTGTCATGTAAAAATTAGACCGGAAGAAAAAAGTGGGGTGTAAAGTGATGGAACATTTAAATGTCGGTAACATTACTGAAAATAGCCCATTATCGCAACAGATTATAATTAGTTATTAGTAAAATTAGTATACAGTGGTTTCTCAAGAAGTCTTACCTTAATACCCTAAGGAATAGAAATATTTCACTATTTAGAAGGCAAATATACTTAAGATAGACTTTTGAGTTACAATATTGAAAGGTTACGGGAAAATCTTATTCTTACGGTAAATTATACTCAAAGAGTAAATTTTTAGTAATGGCTTGTTGGTGACGACAACTTCTTATAATTATGCTTTTTATATGAATACATTTTGAGCTATCTTTTGTGTTTCATTGTAATATTGTTATCACTCTGGAAAAGCGTAATGGAAATCAAGTTAATACTCTGAAAAGTCCTCTAACTGCCAGTAAAAGTATCGTCAGAAGCAGTTAAGCCATTTCGAAGATTAACTTGGACAAACAATAGACTCTTTAGTCTTATTTATATGTATAGATTCTGAGATTATGTTAATGTAGAATTCTATTAATATTATAAACGAGAAAGTCTATAAGGATGAATGTTTGTCACTCTTTCAAACTACTGAATGGATTTTGGTATAATTTTTTAAACTTTATAAATAAAAAAACGGTGCGTGTATCAGTGTGTACACTAAATTATATATATATGGGAATGATCATAAACTATATATTATACGAAGTCTCGTAGTATAGATAATTAACTAAATATTTACTCATTTTGGTATACTACTAGAGCTAGACGTACATTATACATACTTACACATACACACAAATACATATCTTACTTACCTTACCTACGTTAAACGCATAACATAATTTTGTCCCTACCATGCCATAAGAAGTTCTACTTCCATAATATATAGCGTATTATAATTTATAGTGATATTATTTAAATTGACCATAAATATAAAGATAACTGTCAAAAGTAAGTCGGAAAAAATCGTGTAAAAGAGAACTACCTCGGCGTGTGTTACATAAACCGTTATAGTTACAAGAAGTGTCACAATTTATAAAGACACAAACACAGGTGAAGTTGCAGGCAACCGCTAGCTATAGATATATTAGTTGATTTTACTTAGAAGTGAAGAAGTTTAGAGTTTGTTGACTAACCTACAATGTTCAGGTAGACAGCGTGACCGATGGGCGGCGTCGTGGAGATCTGGCACTCGTACTGTCCGGAGTCGCGGCGCTGCGGACTGCGGATCCGCAGCGCCCACTCCTCGGAGCGAGGCTTGTGCTGTGCCTCGAACCGCTGGTCCGACGTGTACGTGTACCGGCCCACTGTTAGTAGATGAATGTCGCGATGCCGGACCCATGATACCTGGTTTTTGGGAATACGGTATTATAGTGGGTAACTTACGAGTATACATGTATTTTATTTATTTGTAGCTGTGCCCGCGAATTTGTCCGCGTAGAATTTTATGTAAAAACAGTGATTAATAAGGTCATCTGAATATATTAAGTTCATTTATTTATCTACATTTCTTTCGTACTTTAGTTGGGTCCTCATTAAAATTATAATAACTTGATATACCCAACTGATTTTCATAAACAAATATTAAATGTTACTCGAAGATATGTTTTATTAGTTTATTGTGAATGCAGTACTATAATAGTGATGCTTGCTCAAACAAACAGACAGACAGACAGACAGGCAGAGGTTTCTAAAAATGTTTGGAATGTATTTTATTACTTATTCCTAACCACCTGCAACAATTTTTTATCACAAAAATCTAAAAAGTACAGACACGTTAGATTTACTTTCTTATTATATGCATAGATTCGGAAATAAATACAGGATAAGGTAGTTTCTATTCAATTACTATTCTAAATAAAACACGTAAAAAAATCTAAGATATGTTGTTTGTGTAGATCACAAGTATAATGTTATCTCAGTATATTGAAGCAATACATCTACTTAGTCAAATAAATGCTCAATTAAACTATTCCACAAGAAGAATTAACTTAATGTGTATAATTTCTGTACTTGAATGGTTATTTACTTAATTTCAACGCAATCAAAAAGGTTTTGTATTATAGACGTACACAAATAATCATACAGTAAAGCTTAAGACATTGCTTGTTTTTAATGCGTTCATTTCTGAAATTTGCAGTACAATTTGAAAATAAATCTTGCTACTCGCATTTTATTTTATCACAATATGAGGTCATATTAGGAGCACAAAAATGGAGATCGGAAAGTACAGTAAGAAAGAAAGAAATAACGGTGCAGACCGGCTGTGTGATCCGGTGGGGAGAATCGACAACCGAAAGCTGGTTCGCTGCTATTACCGAGATTAGCCGAACTGTAAAAGCTAACGCGACACTATGACACACGTCGGCTCTCTAAGGTTTTTGTTTAAGCTTACCTAATTCCATTGATAGTAAATCAAAAAATTAAACGTGTACAAATCCGATAGGCGTCTTTAGTTAATAATATACTTGTGTAAAATGATAAAAAAATAATTTAAACTTCTCTAGACAATAACTCTACAGAATACTGAGTAACTTTTTAGTTTTTTTATTTGAAGATGCTATTAAGAGTTTAAGACAGGACGAAAAAAGTTAGAAATTGCTAAGTCATCATTTATCCATACTTATAAATACTTAATGTGACATTTTATTCACTTTTGTTTTTATTAAGATAATTTAAAATGTCGTATCTTAACATTTTATTTTCGTATGAAAAGATCAACGACATAGGAAAATATCATTGAAATATATTACGACCAGTTACACTCACCAATTCTAGAATAAAACTGTTATGCCTTACTAAGACATTTTCTTTTATAAGAAAAAATAAATCACCTACATACACTAGATTAAATTTAAACCCCTCAAATGAAACGGTAGCATTCAATTAGAGAATTGAATGACACAAGTAAATTGCTTACAACCACTAAGCTAAAGTTCTAAAGGGAGAGAAATTTATCCAATATTCAATTGAATTCGCTCAGTTCCTTTTTCTCGTTAATATCGTTTTGCATTTGCATTTTCGGTGAGTTTTTAAGGAATTCGCTTTGGTTATCACGTATTTTAGAATACATTACTCTAATAAAAGACAAACCAAAATTAATGCAGATAAAGCATGTAGTTCCCTTGAAATGACAAAACCGTTTTCATGAGGAGGAAGTCACGGGCACGAGATACTAGTTAAAAATATTAATTTTAATGATGTTTATAAAGCCCTGCATATTTGAACTAGATAAGAATTTGTAAACATATACATACACTAGCTGGCACGGCGGACGTTGTCCCACTCTGATAATGAAAAATAAAGTCGAATTGATAACCTCCTCCTTTTTTTGAAAACGGTTAAAAAAAGCTTGAGATATTATATAACTAAACATTCCCTATAAATCATTTAATCTAGTGGTAAAAACCGCATGAAAATCCGTACAGTAGTTTTTGATTTTATCGCAGACAGACAGACGTGGAAGAAAACTTTGTGTTATAATATGTAGTGATAATGACATTTCATTGGTTATAAGATTTCCAATATCACCATTAGAAGATCCTTCTTATAAATTTCAAATGTTTTTAAGACCAGGTGAACAGTACGGACTCTAGCAAGCTACGATGCGTCAAGAAGTCAAAAAGGTATAACAACTTCCCGTGAAATATTGTCAGATATTAAAAAAAAACTTTCAGGCGATACTAAAATACCGAAGTATTCTTGCACGCTATGCGCCAATAAAATACTTTAATGTTTAGAAACACCAGTTTTGTTACTCTGTTATGTCGCTGACGTTTAATGGCCTACTGAAGGAAAAATTGGGTTGGAGATGCTCAAATAATATAATAAAACGAGCAGTTTTGATTTTACTTATTTCTCAGGGGTTCCTTACTAATCTATAATTTTATGGAAATAAATATTAGAAAACAAAGTGGCGTTTAGCGTCTATCTCTGTGTTGGCTTAAATCTTTTATACTACGCAGCCTTAGCATAACATCAGCGTCGTTACTATAGCAACGGTAACCTACCATGCCAAATTAAGTGTCACTTCAATAACTATCAAATATATCAACTGTAAATCATGCAATTTTTTTTTTCGAACTGACTACGCTATTGTCCTAGTAAGGTCTTAACAGCTTCACCGGACTACTTAAATCGTATAAGAAATTGACACATAGATTGTTTGATTTACACATACTATTAATCTTATTCTAATTATGTTTTTTTTCTCGGACGAACTAATGAAGTTCGCCTAAATGACCTCAACAGCTTCACAAAGCTTGATTGCGAGCGCGGTAGGCACTCAATCGGAATGGAAACTGTAATAGTTAAATGGTGCTAAGTAACCGAGCATCGGCTTGAGCTTTCGCCTTGCATGCAATTCTATATTTATATTAATTCTATCTAAAACTATCCATTCGATCTAGCTATATATGTATATATAGTTATACGTAGGTATACGTATTTCGTTCAGTTTAGTTCAGATAATTGATTTGTATGTGTAACTACAAGTTTAAAAAAATTGTCCATTTCTGGCTCTTTCTTATTTATGCATTTTAGCACCCTTAGTTTGAATATCTGTCGACAGGTATCCAAAGGTGTGTGTAGAGCTAGTTCTCTCTTGGATTATGTTATTTAGCAACAGTATCATTGTATTCGTTATATATTTTATGAAGAAAATAATGTTTATATGAAGCAAATAATAAAATTTTATTAAAACACATGAAGTCGTATAAGCACGCCTCCCTACTAATATTATAAATGCGAAGACGAGTTTCCTTGTTTGTTAACCGACTTCAAAAAAAGGAGGAGGTTATCTATTCGTCTGTATTTTTTTTTTTTTTTTTTTTTTTTTTTATGTTTGTTACCTCATAATTTTGGACTGGGTGAACCGATTTTGATGATTCTTTTTTTATTTGAAAGCTGGTGCTTCCTGTGTAGTCCCATTTTAATTTGGTCCAGTTCCGACAACGGCATCCAGTGCAAAACCGTATAAGTTTTAAATTTGCATTAGGTATGTACACGACAAATAGACGAATAACTCAATATCACGCTAACCGATTTTGGATGATTCATTTTTTATTGGAAAAGACGTACTTCAAGGGTAGTTTGATGAGAGTTTGGTTAGGTTCTGATTATGGGATCCGTGACAAAGTAAGAAAATGCAAAACCGTATAAGTTTTAAATTTGCATTAAGTATGTACACGACAAATAGACGAATAACTCAATATCACGCTAACCGATTTTGGATGATTCATTTTTTATTGGAAAAGACGTACTTCAAGGGTAGTTTGATGAGAGTTTGGTTAGGTTCTGATTATGGGATCCGTGACAAAGTAAGAAAATGCAAAACCGTATAAGTTTTAAATTTGCATTAAGTATGTACACGACAAATAGACGAATAACTCAATATCACGCTAACCGATTTCGATGATTCATTTTTTATTGGAAAGGACGTACTTCAAGGGTAGTTTGATGAGAGTTTGGTTAGGTTCTGATTATGGGATCCGTGACAAAGTAAGAAAATGCAAAACCGTATAAGTTTTAAATTTGCATTAAGTATGTACACGACAAATAGACGAATAACTCAATATCACGCTAACCGATTTTGGATGATTCATTTTTTATTGGAAAGGACGTACTTCAAGGGTAGTTTGATGAGAGTTTGGTTAGGTTCTGATTATGGGATCCGTGACAAAGTAAGAAAATTTCAAGAAACGAGCCTACTCCTTTCTTAAGGGCCGGCAACGCATCTGTGTTTCTTCTCGTGTCGCAAGTGTCCATAGGCGGCCCTGATCACTTACCATCAGGTGACCCGTATGTTCGTTTGCCACCAATATTATAAAAAAAACTCTTCAATTCTTAGGAGCCTATTGTGCTTATGTTCGTTGCTGTGTTGCAACATGACGCAAGCATTGTAATTACATTACTTAAGGTGTATTATGTGTGAAGCAATGGTAGCCGAGTTGGTGGTAGAAACTATCGCGGATTATTGATAAGGTTGCGTTCGTACCAAACGTTACTTATTGTACAACCAATTGAAACCATATCGCATACCATACCGCAAAAATGCGCATATTTTAATATACTTAAGGCGGAACGGAGTTCGCGGGCACTGCTAGTAAAATATATTTATGTACACTAAAAATGGAAAAATAAAGTAAATTTTCAAAAAAAAGTATTAACCGACTTCAATATCAATCAAAAACCCATAAGGCACTAAAAAGCGGAAAATAAATAGTTTATCAAATTAACCAAATTAAATAAAACATATGAATATGTGTGCTATCTAGAGATGTATTGGAAGTCGGTGCGAACCGAAAATCATATCATCTACATAGGTACAAAGTTTAAGTCGTCTCTGTAATACATTTCTACCTGGAACAAATTTGAAATTTCGGTTGGCACCGACTTCCAATACATCTCTAGGTAGCACACATATTCATATGTTTTATTTAATTTGGTTAATTTGATAAACTATTTATTTTCCGCTTTTTAGTGCCTTATGGGTTTTTGATTGATATTGAAGTCGGTTAATACTTTTTTTTGAAAATTTACTTTATTTGTTAGACATTCTACTCAACCGATCATCATATAATTCTGCATACACATTTTCAGGAATACAGAGAAGGACATGGGGTATCGATTATTCAGGTAAAATAACTATTCCTTAGAGATCAGCCAAATATACATTAACGCGAGCGTCGCCGCGAGCAAAAGCTAGTATTCATCGCCGTTATCATTAGCCTGTAAGAAACCCACTACAGGGCCATAGGCTTCTTCCCGAAGGAAGGTATGGGTATAAACATTACGCCAGCCCACGACGTATTGGCGATTTTAAACTTCGAGAAATCCACAGTTCTATGTTTTTCCTCATAGAGTAGTACTACAAGTACATTCACGATGGTTTCCTTCACTGGCAGTCGATAGTGTTACTAATTTAAATTAGTAAATCGACGCGTATTCCGAAAATTTCGTTGGTACTTGCGGGGTTCGAACCTGCGGACATCGAAATGATATTTCACCGATCGCCGGTCACCGGTGACTAGAACAGCACGATTTTTTTTTGGTATTGCATAAATTTATAATAGCGTTCTAGAAATTAAACATATATTAGTATAGTATAATATTAGTATAATAAGTAAAATATTTGCAGACTCATTTACTTGCTTATTATAAACGAGAAATTCAAAATACTTTACATTTCCAGCTGAGGTTTCATATTTAGTATCCCATATAACGGATCATCTCCATCATTTTATTGTATACTAGCTGACCCGTGCAACTTCGTCTGCACCAAATCGGTTATTACCGGTTTCAATTGTATTTTTAATCGCAAATAATCTTAAAAAACCTAAAACCCTATTGCAGCGTTATCCAGCACTTCCAATCGTGAATCCAAACTATCCAGGGACTCATTCAAACATATACCCAGTTGGTATGTGAGAAATCTTTTAAAATAAGCCTAGAATCTGTTCGCAGCGTTACCTAAAGTAGTGTCATCAAAGTGAAGATCAAAACTAACTTACATATATTGCCGATAAATGTCTTCCCAGTACCCCTTGTAACTTCATCACGTAACATACTGTAAAAGTTGAACTTTATCTACATTAAATTTCCATTTTGTTTTAGTTGTTTGTTTTATAAGAATTTGTAAAGTATACGTGAAATCTGCATTCAATTTTAATTTGGTCACATTTATTTTACTTTTGACATACAAACCACCTTTTTTACTGAGATACTGAACTTGGGATAATATACCTTTCTAACAGTGAAAGAATTTTTGAAATCGGACCAGTAGTAGGTACCAATCATTCCTCGAAAACAAAACTTTACCACTCATTATAATATTAGTATAAATACAACATAGTAACTGCAAACAGTAGTCCGGTGAAGCTGTTAAGACCTTGCTAGGTCAATAGCGTGGTCAGTTCGAGAAAAAAAAAATAACTGCATACACCTCAACTGATTTATTTTAATCTTAGATTCACAAACCTGAACCCAACTACTTCAAGACTCAACAACATTTAGAAAACTAATTTTATCAAATATCGAAACAACACACGTACTGATAGAACTCTAGTTGAGATTCATCTTCTACAATGCAATGTAACTATTATCTAGGTTTATGTTTTAGGAAAAATCTTGTCACCTTTGTTTAGCAAACATTTTTTATACAATAAAATAAATGTAACAACATATAAGTGACAGTTTCGTTTACACATACTTTTTCATATGAGGTTAATAATTACGCATAGAAATGTCATATAGCCGTAGCGCAGTTATAACGTACTGGACATTACATGGTCCGCCGGAGCCGACGGTTCGAATCCCGGCGATCTTTTTTTTGGTATTTTTTTTAAAGTAGCTTAGGGAAATATAGCTTATCTTTTTAGCTAATCTGTCTGCTATATATAGCACAATGAAAATTTACCAAAATCCGTCAAAAATTTCATTAACTACAAATTTTTGACTTTCGTCCGTTATCCTGGAGAATCCCTTGCGTTTTATGAGATAAAAAGTATTCTAGATGTAACCTTGTAATATTAGTTGTCACTGTGCCAAATTTCGTCAAAATTGGTTCAGTACTTTCAGAGTGGTACGTGTTCAAAGGGACAGACAAACAGGCAGATCCTGGAGAATCCCTTGCGTTTTATGAGATAAAAAGTATCCTAGATGTAATCTCGTAATATTAGTTATCACTGTGCCAAGTTTCGTCAAAATCGGTTCAGTACTTTCAGAGTGATGCGTGTTCACAGGGACAGAAAGACAGACAGACAGACAGACAGACAGACAGACAAAAATTGTAAAAAGATTATTTTTGGCTTCTATATCGATAACAAAGTCTAACCCGATAAAAATTTTCAAAAAATATTTAATGTACAGATTTGACCTTGCTACAGTTTTATTATAGTATAGATATGTTATCAATATGGATGGGTAAGTGCGCACTTTTCAGCCAAAATGATCGCCATCAATGAACCTAATCATAAATATAAAACCGACCGCCTGTAATACTCGACGAATTTATGATTATACCTTCACTTTCTATGTCCTGTGTCTATATATACTGCGTGTATCATTGTTTTCATTTTATTTTGATGTGAAACATCTATGGTCGAGGGTAAACCTGATTGTTGGTGTGATGAGACGTGGAGACGCAAAACACGAACTTTGCACTATTAACGAAATATTTAAAAATATTAGCAACCCTATCTGTATAATCACAACATTCAAATTGTTTTGTCGGTCACTCGTTATACTAGTGTTACGCGGCACTCGTCGACGACCTAGCGCTCTTTGATAAATGCCGCCAAACACACCGCGCCTCCGTCTAGTAGTAATTACTTTGAATTATTGTATTTTGTCTATACTATAATAAAACTGTAGCAAGGTCAAATCTGTACATTAAATATTTTTTGAAAATTTTTATCGGAGTAGACTTTATTATCGATATAGAAGCCAAAAATAATCTTTTTACAATTTTTGTCTGTCTGTCTGTCTGTCTGTCTGTCTGTCTGTCTTTCTGTCCCTGTGAACACGCATCACGCTCAAAGTACTGAACCGATTTTAACGAAACTTGACACAATACTAACTAATATTCCAAGGTTACATTTAGGATACTTTTTGTCCCATAAAACGCAAGGGGTTCTCCAGGATAACGAAAGACAATACATTGTAGTTAATGTAACTAGACTTTTTTGCGACACCTTAGTACAAGAGCCAGGAATGTTGGAAGAACGAGACTTTTAGAAAAGCTGGTTCTTTAATATGAAGATATATTATGCCCTTCCAAACAGGATTCAGGATACGTGGTAGCCGGTTAACGTTGTGTTTTTAATACGCATCACACCTTTACAGGTCTAAATTTTGGGTTATAAATAATTTAAGGAACATTTTTTTTCAGTAACTTTAAAACGCTATTAAAACATGAATGTATCACTGTCAGGGAATTTCGTTATTGACACTAATATGCCCGATGATATTCTTTATAAATAAAATAATTCATTTCAAACCATTTTATTTTTTCCATTGCAAAGAACATACTTTATTTTATTAACCATTATGATATTGAGATTTCACCGTAAACAATGAAAAACAACGATAAACGTAGACATATGACTTGGGACTGACGCCATCTTGATTACATGCGTCTATAACAGGCACTTTCACAAGTATCACTATCTTTATCATACATAAAATGAGGTAAACATATCAATGCAGATGCAGAATCTAGCTCTAAGTCTCTTAACGTTTTCAAAGCATTAGCCGGTTCTAACTGGGGTGTTCATCCATAATATTGAGTTCGTTTATACTTCAATATTATACGCAGTCGAATTGACTATGCGAGCTTTCTTTATGATAATAGCGCTCAGATTAACCTCTATAAACTTGAAAAAGTCCAAAACCAGGCCATGAGAATTATCGGGGGTTTCATTAAAAGTACTCCAATCCATGTTATGGAAAGCGAATTGAGCATATGTCCGTTACATCTTAGGAGACAATATTTAGCTGGCAAAATCTATTAAAATAAATGTAGATGGTATTTGGAAGCCAAAGAGTCAATATGATATTCTTAAAATAAAAGATATTTGTCTTCAATATATAAATAAATATTACCAAATTTTGTTAAAATATACACTGACGGATCTAAAGCTGGTAATTATTTAGGAGCCGCATTTTTTGAGTCAAATTCCAAAACTTTTATGAAATTTCAAATTGATGAAAATATTTCAATTATGCACACTGAACTGATAGCAATTGCAGAGGCCTTATCATTTGTAGAATCCACTGAGTCCATTAAGATTGTTATTTTATCCGATTCAAAAACTGCTCTTCAACACGTAGCTCGATGTACCTTGACTTTTCGAGGAATACCGATAGCCTACACTATTTTGAAGCAATTACTAGATTTCAAAGCAAAGAACAAAGTAATTGTTTTATAATGGATCCCTTCTCATATAGGTATAACTGGGAATGAAAGAGCTGATCTTTTAGCTAGAGAAGGATCCTCCGAAGGTGCTATTATTAATATTTTACCAACTTATTTGGATGTATGCTCAGTATTTAAAAATAACTGTTACTTGCATTGGAAGGAATACTTTGATGAGCGTTCTAAAAGAAAAGGAATATGGTACAGAACGATTCAGCCACATCCCTAAGGTCAACATGGATTGATGACAGTACGATTTGCCGTCGGGAAGCAATCACAGGAATGAGATTACACTAAAAAAGTTCGCCTACCTGATGCGTAAAGTACCATCAACACTCTGCCAGAGTTGTGAGCTCATCGATGACGTGCACCACATCCTGGCAGAATGTGTTCGAAACGATGATGTTAGATCTCGGCTTAATGCTACTGGTTCGTTCCACACTGGTTTGTACAATTCGTTATTGTCTGACCCCATTTCGAAAGATGCTAAAGAATTGTACAAAATTAATATAAGCTATTGTTAAGTTTATTGTCATTCTTATTGTTATATAGTTGTATGTTACTTAGGTGATATAGTCGCGCAGGCGACTAAGCCTTCATTAAAAATAATAATAATATTAAAATTATAGCTATCTTAACATGGTTTGAACATACTTATTTGATTTACAAAAAAATAGCATCGGGCACATTATTGTTAATAACAAAAATGTCTGGCGATAATAATTTCATGTGTTAGTAGCGTTTCAAAGTTAGTAAAAAACAATACATTAAAAAATTATATAAAAATCAATATTTTTGCCTGTAAAGGTGCGATATGCACTAATAAACTCAACGTTTACAGCCAGGTAGCCCGTACACTGTTCGGAAGAACATGAAGATATATAAAAACTGGCTTATTGAAATTCTTTTTCGAAACCATTACTAGTTCTTAGACAAATAGTTATAGGCAAGTGACATTTGACGCGTCGTATTCATATCTTTTTAATATTTATATTTTTCTTCAATACAATAGAGTGTGAAAAAGTTTTAATACAAGTTGAAAATAGTTATGATATCATTCAGTGTTTAATTTATCATTATTTATTTAATGAATATATTATATTATTTAATTTACAATTTAACTCTATCAACTTGATATTTTATAATGTAAACTATACTCACTGTATAGTAAACGTCTACAAAAAAGGGAAAGGAACTGCGTTAGAAACTGGGGGTCCATAGACCTCTAAAGCTTTTCTTCACATTACCGCCAATATATGTAGGTTGCTACGAACGGGTTGTAGCCTTACTTTAAAAGATTTCTCACAAACCATCTGGGTTTGAGTGAGTCCCTGGATAGTTTGGATTCACAATTGGTTTTTTTTTTTTTTTTTTTCGAACTGACTACGCTATTGAACAAGCAAGGTCTTAACAGCTTCACCGGACTATTAAATTCACAATTGGAAATCAATGGTGTGGCTGTAATAAGGTTTTAGGTATATTAAAATTTTTCGCGTTTAAAAATACAATTGACACCAGTTATAACCGATTTGGTGCAGACGAAGTTGCACGGGTCAGCTAGTATATAATAAAAATAAATATTTATGAAATAAAATAAATAAGCATTCATTATTTTATGCAACAAATTTGTAATGCTTTATCTTTTCATTATGCCATAGATGATTCCAGTCGTAATCTGTTATTTTATGCATATAACTTATACAAAACAATTTTGATATTTCACACCTGCCAAGCGTCCCGTGACGGCTCAATATTTTTTGAAGTGAAAACTTCGTTATGCGCGTTGATCGGTATTTTTTTCGCAGGAGATAAATTTAGTATAATTTAAATTAATTAATTTATTATAATGATAATAATAATTAATTTAATAATAGTAAGATTGACTGACCGTATTGTCCTTACACGGCTTGCGGTAGACCAGCGACACATCTTATAAGAAACTATATACATCTAATATTGATAGTTTGTACTGAGATTGTGCAACCCATCATATGTTTGATGAATTAATAAGCTCTATAAAAGGTATACCACTATTATTCGGAGTGCTAATAGTGCTTCAAGATTATATGTATGAAGTACAGACAGAATGCAGACACAGTATAATCGGACATATGTACAAACAGAACAAGTATATTCTAGTACTGGTAATATTTTAAGAATCACCTTTCAAGGAGCTTCATTTGTTTGGACATAAGGAACATATTGGTGTACTATAGACTAGAAGTGCTCGTGACTTCGTCTTCGTGGAACTTTATGTAAAAAACAGTGAATAATAATGTCATCTGAATGTATTAAGTCCATTTACTTATCTACTTTTCTCTCGTACTTAAGTCCCCTTGTCAGTAAAACTATAATAACTTTTGATAGACTGAACCGATTCTAATGAAACATTTTACTTTATGCAGTACTTTACTTTAGATGCGTGTCCAAACAAATAGACAAAGCTGGCAACGCATTTGCGACTCCCCAGGTGTTGCTAGTGTCTATGGACGGCGGTGATCACTTACCATCAGGCGACCTACCTGTTCGTTTGCACCCTACAATATAAAAAAACGACAGACAGACAGACATTTCTAAAAATGTTTGAAGTGTATTTTATTACTTATTCCTAGACACCAGCAACAATTTTTTTTACAAAAATTTAAAAAGTACAGACCCGTTAGATTTACAATCTTATTATATGTATAGAAGATAAATAATTGTCAATAAAAGCAAAAAAAAAGTTGCCGAGGTCGAGGGTTCAAATCTTGATAAGTCAAGTTTATTTCTAGTTGGTCTAATCCCGATAGTGTTAACAAAGGGTTGGTTGAAGAACGGCATAAAAGGAGAATGATAAAACGAATTGCTTACAAACGATCTAATGTTGTTTAGAATATCGTCAATTTTAAAATACGTAGACCGAAGAATCTAACACGCCCTCGCAGACAATCTTTCAAGTAAACGACTAGCTTAGTAAAAATATGGATACAATTTATTAGGGAACGTTGTATTTTCAAAGAATTGTAAAATAACATTTATTTTTCCAATAAGTGGAATGGAAATTTCCAGCAGCGGGAAACCTGTTTTAAATTGTAAACGTCGAGAAAAAAATCGTCCGTTTACTTTGTTGTCATGTATAATTAATCTTTTATTTAAAATTATGAAAGAAAGTAACCTATTGTTTGAAAATTGTATTTGTATTTGAGAATGGTACATAAGTACCATTAATGATAACATACAATTGCTCTTCAATTTTTAATTACAATTTTAGATAAGTCTGCATTCGAAAATACATATATGTATATAAAGTAATAACTGTACGTTTGACATATTAACGCATAGCCTAAAGTATTGGGGCTAAGAATCTAAAAAAAATTATATGCTGATTCCTAGTACACTATTCCTAGTAAATGAACACTAGGATTTTTGAAAATTCAACCCCTAATGGTGTGAAAATATGGAAGAAAGTGTGTGTACGTCACGTACATGATGTATGTACGTCATTTTTCCGTCGATCTGTTAATCTTTTATATATAGACTAGCTTCTTCGTCCGCGTGGAATAGTTACTTTGGGCTAACTGACACGCAGCGGAAGCTTTCAAAAGGAAAAACAAAAACAGATTTTGTAACATTCTTCATTGGTGCTCCGGTCATACTGCTCATAGCATGATGATATATAGCCTTCCTCGATAAATGAGCTATCTAACACTGAAAGAATGTTTCAAATCGGAACAGTAATTCCTAAGATTAGCGCGTTCAACCAAACCAACAAATTTTCCAGGTTTATAATAATATATTAGTATAGATTACTACTCTTCATTCGTATTTAACTCCAGCCGTCATTACAATTAAAATAACTTTTGATAGAGTGGACCGATTTTAATGAAACAAAGACTAAGTTACTCCCAAGGATATGCTATATTTTCTTAGTGAGGTTCTATTGTAAACCAAGTATTTTAACAGTGATGCGTGTTCATACAAACCGACAGACAGACATTTCTAAAAATGATTAAAATGTATTCTATTACTTATTCCTATACACCTGCAACATTTTTTTTTACAAAACTCGATAAAGTACAAATACGTCAGATTTTCATTCTTATTATATATATAGAAGAAGATATAACTAACACAAAGAGTCGGCAACATTTACGGCATAGAAAACGCATGCAAAGACGCAATAAATTGCTAGTATATATACAAGTATAAATACATATAGATAGATTAAAATAATCCTTTTATGCTCCTTATCTATATACTCGTAAACTGATGAGAAAACCAGAAATAAGACTGAATCAACGTTTTAGTTGTGCGTTCATATATAAGGAAAGTTCGGTGTATTTTATTGTATTATCCATACATATGCCTTCCTCTATACTAAATCCATTTACAGCAAGTTATTTCGAGTTCAACGGACTGCAGGATAGTAAATCTATCGGTCTCCGGAGCTTCTCTCCGTAACTAGATTTCTTGGTAAGTACCCGTAAGTGCCGGAATAAATGGAGCATTTGTAACATATGGCCCGATACTAGAATTTGAATTACATTAAGAAATTGATATTTAATATCAGACTTCGGGCATATAAAATAATTTGACAATAAATAGTGAATCATTATATAGCTGTAAAGACATAATCATAATTCTTCTGAATAATTTTACTTTTTCACTTTACCTACATTTATTTTATGAGTCAAATATTGTTTTTACTCTTACTTTATTATATCGACTGGACTGTCGTTGAGGAAAAAATATTTATTTATTAGATACTAGCTGTGTACTTCGTCTGCGTGGAGGTCAACGTAAAAAACAGTGATTAATAAAGTCATCTGAATGTATTAAGTCTATTTACTTGTCTACTTTTCTCTCGTACTTACGCCGCGTCGTCATTAAAACTACAATAACTTTTACTAGAGTGTACCGATTTTAATGAAACAAAGACTAAGTTACTCCCGAGGATATGCTTTCCTGCTGAGGGTTTATAGTGAACCCAGTAATTTGGCAGTGATGCGTGTTCATACAAACAGACAGACAGACATTTCCAAAGATGATTGAAATGTATTTTATTACTTATTCCTAGACACCTGCAACAATTTTTTTCACAAAAATCGAAAAAGTACAGTCACGTTAGATTTACATTCTTATTATATGTATAGATAAAATAGTGAATTACAAACAATGAAAATATCGCAAACACTATTAAAATAGGAACAAATATATATGCAAAAAAACGATGGATTTAGATTTTATTTAGTACTGTTATCATTATATCATCATCGTTTCATCATTATAGGAACGGTAGTAACTGCAGTAGTTAAACAACTGTGTTGCAGACACTAACTAGTCATTTTATTTTCAAATGAAATAATTATTGTACAAAATCAAAGAGAAACTTTTCAAATCGGTTTATAAATGATGGAATACTGACGTAACTAGCATTAAAAAAAATAGTCACATTGAGAACCTCCGTTTTATAGTCTGTTAAAAACTACGAGAAATGTAAAATCTTATAATCATAAATTTTTATTTGCTGTAAACAATTTTACACACCGTTCTATTCTGAAGGTTTTTCACTCTGCACAACAATCTGACGGGATGCCCAACGAGCCCGGTTATGTTTCTCGGAGTACTGGGATCAAAGTATGGGGCGTCGGACGATCCCTGCCACTCTTGCAGGAATTCAGCGCGGAACCGACGGGAGGATATGTCCATTGTTGTTATCTCTTGAGGATATTCCGTGCCGGAATCAGCTGGGGGAAAGACAAAAAAAATTACAAAAGTGTAGGTGTACATAGTCGAAGAGCCGTGCATAATCTTTCTTCTTAATGAAAATGTGAAGTCTGTAAACAATGTACGTATATGATGTGATCACCAAGAAATGTATGTAAATTTATACATATAAGTAAATTAGAAGAGTCTGTCGTTTGTCCAGCTTAATTATGTAAACGCCTGAACCGAGTTTAAAGATACTTTTATTGACAAATAGAGGCCTTTTCAAAGTATTGTCTCGATTACATATCAGTACGCTTTTGTATAAGGTCTAAGCAGTAATTATAAAATTTAATAGAGGTAAAATCTAGATAAAATCATCAGTTTCCATGAAAAAGAAGACCACTTTCAGAAAAAGACAATCTTGGACGCTAACTTTTCTTACTTGATGTTAATAATCAGATACGCACATGCAACGCGAATTAATAGGAGACTGATAGAATATCACAACATATTATAAAACAAAGTCCTCTGCCACGTCAATCTGTCTGTTCGCGATAAACTCAAAACCTACTGAACGGATTTTCATGCGGTTTTCAACAGTAGATTAAGTGATTCAAGTGGAAAGTTTAGGTATATAATTTGTCAAGGTTTTATTATTTAGTATTTATTATCAGGGCGGGATAACGTCCGATATTATTATTAGTCATTAACTATCAATTCGCATGCTTAAAATTTATATAAAGTAATATGACTATCTGTCTGTTTTAGAACTGATTTATCATTTTAAATATTAACTCAAAAATTAAATCGAAAGTTTGCTTACAAATGATTCAATGCTTTTAATAGAATACGGTAACGATAAATTATGTGTTTTTTTCCTTAAACATAAGGAAAATATATGGCAGAAGATAAAGAAAGGGTGCGTAAGAATTGCGGTTAATATCAGTTCTATCTTTTGTACAGCACGTAGAAGTTTCATCTCCTGGCTTCCCGCCAATAGATATATCATAATAGCGCGATTCCTTGTCGATCTGTGTATGTATTTGTTATGTACGATAGTTGCCAAGTATTTTTAGCTAAATCACGGTCTTTGTATGACGCTGAAAATCAAGTTCCTCTGTTGATAAAATTACAAAACTAGTTCTCTCATTTTCTTCATTCTCTGAACAGTTTTAGATAAACAAATTATTTTTACACAAAAAAGTTATATAGTGTATTTATGAAGTCATAAGGATAATAATGTTAATTCAAAGCAAGAATATTATTTATATACACTAGTGGGCCGGGTGGACGTTGTCCTGTCTTGATAATAAAAAAAAAAATGTGTGCGTGTACTAGTGTACACACGTAAGAAGTGAAACTTGTTTAAGGCCTTATTTTTCGCAAAATGATCTATATGCAACTTTCCAGAAATTGGTTAAAAAAAAAAAAAAAAAAAAAAAAAAAAAAAAAAAAAAAAAAAAAAAAAAAAAAATTTAAAAAAAAAAAAAAAAAAAAAAAAAAAAAACCCTTTCTTTCTTTATGGCAAACAATTTCATTAATATATTAAAAAATAAAGTTAAATTAGATAAAGTTTAAACAAAGGGATTTTATTATCATAGACATGAATACAAACAAGATGGCGCGTAACGGAAAAATGTGACGGTAAATTTTTTCCAACGCCGATAAAGAAGTTTCACTTCAAAAATCCTAAAAGTTAAGTGCAGCGCCACCTACTGGGTCCAATTGTTGAATCTAAACCATCCTTGGATACACTGGAACACGCACACAAAATTTCATCAAAATCGGTCCAGCTGTTTAGGAGGAGTTCAGTGACATACACACGTACAGAAGAAATTTATATATAAGAAGATAACTAGCCTTTGCTCGCAGTCATTCACTGATAATGTAACTTTATATTGGTAGCAACATCAGGTGAGTTGCAAGTGCGTTGCCGGCCTGTGTTTGGGGGGAGGGGATAGAGGGGACTGGGAGGGGGTAAACGGAAGTGGGCCTCCGGCGCTCTCACTGACCGAACGAAACGCAACAATGCAAGCACTGTCACTTCACGTCGGTTTTCTTTGAGCGGGTGGTACTACCTCGAGCGAGCCGACCCATTCATGCTGAAACCAGTAATAGCTCTACCACCTACATAATATAGCTATATAATTTATATATCTGTTTAAGTAATTTGTAAATAATTCATGTAAAAAGTGTACCTAAGCTGTGAGATTAAAGACAAGAAATTGAATCAAGACAGGCGACGATCCAGTGAATTCAAGTATCGTATTATCCCTCATCTTTGTTAAGGTTAAACACTTGTACTAATCATATATGACGCATTTGAATAAAACTGGGTGGTTCTGTATTCGGGTTGTTTGGTTATTTATTAAGCGTAACGTGAAGAGGCATTTACGCCGGCCGGCATGACAACGACGACCGACGGAGGAGGGCGTATCTCTCGGTGGTCGCCGTTAATTTTTGGATTGTACTGCGCTTACCATCAGGCACAGTGCAGTCACTTTGCCGTGCTATAATAAGAAATAAAAAAAAATATATTAAAAATTCTGTTCAGTCATCGTCTGCTATTTATTTATAGTCCATTAAGATAAAAACTTTTAATTGTAAACTTCTCGGGCTTTACAAACTTTGTATAAATTAATGGTGAACGAGTAATATTGTAGGCAATTATTAGTTTGTTAGTAGTTATGACAAGATTTTTAGTACGTTGCGAATTGTATTTACTATAGTATAGTATATTATTATTAGTGGAATGAAGCGTTAAGACTTTAAATTAGTTTTAGTCCAGACGTATAAAACTTGACGGCGTCCCAGTTGCCGCACCGTGAAATAAGTTGAGAATAGACAGTTGCAAGCGATGTTTATTCAACTAAAAGGAAATCTGTTTACGGCCGTAACAACTTTAATCAGTGTTCGGAATATATATACATACAAATAAAATTGTAGGGTTTGAATCGATTTTTACGAGACTTTTATTCGCTGATAGAGTATACTTTTATGTATTATACAACCTATATATTATTACGCTTCACTATAGAAGTTAAGTAGTAAACATAAAACTTAACAGAGGTTACTTTGCCTTGGTAAAACGATTAGAGCTTGGGTAGTAATAACAAAATTATAATCCAAATTTAAGATTAGGATAAATAAATGTGTAATGTGAGTGCAAGTAGTTTTTTTATTACGGCTTTACGTCTTAACGAATGAATCGATCATCATGATATTTTGCATACATATTGACAGGGGTACATAAATCGACATAGAGTACCTTTTATGAAGAAACAAATACCGCTTCCGGGAGATAGGTTAAATCTACTTTAACTGCAAGTGAAGTCAGGGGAAGAAGTAAGTGTGTTATAAATGCATGCAAGTCATATTAATATCGAACCTTTTGAAGGTCTGGTTTCAAATTCTATTTAATCTATATTCTGTTTCATTTTCGTCAGCAATGTAATTGTCATTTTTTATTTTATAGAAACTATATCTTCAAATAGGATATTTTTAGTACAATCAGAACTGAGATAACATCAGAAGTGGATGACCCGAAAAGTTCCAGTAAGTCTAAAAGCAGATTTATGAGACAACCTTGGTAAAGCTACTAGGGTGTTTGTTGGATAATAAGTTTATGGTGAACGATTCTTGGATTATGTTTGTTACCATTAGAACTACGTTTAGAATATATCTTATAGTACGAACAGTAAAAGATAATTAACATAACGTTTTAACCTGTATATGAATTCAAAGAAAAAAAAAACCACTCGAAATGTGTATTAGAGGCAATAGAAATAGATAGCATGTAATTAAATTATTTGGTAAGAATGTTTTTTTTATTATTTTCTTCTATGGCATACAAATTTGAAAAATTGACAATGTTATAGTGAATAGATATGGTTGGAAAGAAAAGTTTCCTAATTGATTTAAATTTATTAAAAATAGGATTTAAAAGAAAAAAAATGTCAAATGATCTTATAAACGTATATAGTTCGTAATTTTTTTCGAGTAACTATTACTAGCCTCTAAAACTTATTGAAATTTTAGAACAGTCGGTTCAGCCAATACTAAGATTTTTTTCCCATCTTTACCTTGTTTTTTTTTTGCTCGAAATTATTTCTCTTTTTCTCGTAAACCACTTGAGTTAAATTGAAACTTTCATGATTTTCTTATTTTATTTATGACTTCCTAGTACCGATAACATTAGTGATATCACTATGGCTTTTATACTAGCAAATTAAAAACTGTAAGTTACGGCTAAATAGGTGAAAGGGTTAAAATTAAATTATAAGGAAATATACAGAGAATGGTATGCGATATAATCATGCTGTCTAAATCTACATAGACACAATGTAGCCTAGTTATGTACTTACCGATGAGAAAAAGGAATCCATGTAGAAGAGATAGCCATAAAGCGGATTTAGCCCCGTTCGCTGCGTGCCCCATTATGATCGCCCTCGCACGCGACTCGGGTATACTGAAACGTGTGATCGCGTTAATAATACTCGTATTGGTTATTTACAATTGAAAACTTTGTAACTTAACAATTACATGAGGTAATTTTGCTGTGCTGGCTTCGTTATAGATTATTAATAAATGGTCATGATCGAGGCGTCTCTTCATATTATGACTAGATAAATATATCTGAAAAAATCAAAGTGATGTTGTATTTCTTCAAAAACTACTGCATCTTCCTCGTTCCTAGAGTCTCTAAATTTCAGCAGTTATTTTATAAATCAACTAGCTGTGCCCGAGACTCCGTCCGCGTGAAACCAAATGTAAAAACAACAGTAACTTATAAAATTATCTGAATGTATTAAGTTCATTTACTTATCTACTTTTCTCTCGTTCTTAAGTCGCGTCGTCGTTAAAATTACAATAACTATTGATAGAGTTAACCGATTTTAATGAAACCAACACTAAATGTTACTCGAGGATATGCTTTATGATTTTGAGGACTTAACAGGAAGGCAGTACTTTAGCAGTGATGCGTGTCCAAACAAACAGACAGATGGACAGATAGACAGACAGATATTTCAAAAAATGATTGAAATGTAGCTTATTACTTAATAACTTCTGCCTGAGACTTCGTTCGCGTGGAATAGTTACTTTGGACTAAAGCTAATACGCAGCGGAACCCCCAAAAGAAAAAAAAAACCCTGATTTTGAAAAATTATTTATTGATGATCCGCTTCTGTTAGCGTGATTATTATTGTATTATTAGCTACTATTATTATATTTATACTATACCATTAGCGTCTTATCGTGATGATATACATGAGGAAAAAGAAGGATATAACATAAATAGAGTAATAAATAGATTTTTTCCAATGAAATTACGTGCGTGCCTAATAGAAAGTTGAGAGATCTGCGGAGTTAGGTATGTATATCTATGATAACTACTTACTGATTTAATATCGTATTAAATAATTTTCTATCAGTGAAGATCAATATATAATAAGGTATTATTCGTTAAGCTAATCTCAGGAAAACACGAAGGCCGTAGCATGTAAGATAACGTAGCCGAACAAAGATGAGTAATAATTCACGCCCACGGTCAATCTTTCCGTGATATGGAGACAATTAACGTTATTTTCTTTTTCTATTTATAAATATAATACGGACCTATAAATCTGTATTGATAATTCTATTTTAAGAAATTAAGAGAAGTGTGTCAGATAACTGCGAATTGAAAAGTGTAAACTATTTGTTTGTATATTAAAAAAAATTACAAAACAATAATAATTTGGATAATATGATCAGTAACGTGTTGAAAAACAAAAAAAAAAATTCTCGGAACCAGCGTCAAAAGTTTCGTTTGGATGCCAAAATAGGTCTCTGAAAATATGAGCTCTTAATATTAAGGGTAAGGTAAGTTTTATTTAACTTTAAGGTAAGTTATTTTTTGACCTCGAATAACTTTTGAATGAGTTGATTCTTCGAAAAATGATATCAGAACTTATTTGTAGAGCGTTCAATTCTCTACAAAAATATTCGATGGAAGTTGCAAATCAATTTATGGTTCATTAGTTATAAAAGTCAGAAAAAATAAAACTTTTTTCCTCTGTAGTTCTTATGGGAAATTGAAAAGTGCGATGCGGACAACCTTAATATTAATATCAAGGGTTCATATGTTCAGAGGCGTACTTTGGCATCTAAATGAAACTTTTGAGTCTGGTTCCGAGAAAAGACTTTTTTTTGATACGTCCATTGTTATTTTTCAAAAACTAATCCTATTTTGGATCATATATAAATTGCTAAGAAAAATAAGCTTCAAATTCAACTATACTAATAGTTTCTATTGAACATGCTAAGCTCTTACAAGAAATGAAAAATCAAATTCATTCTTTGGCATTCTTGAGATCACTTAATAAACATATAATATTTTAAAATATATTTTTAAATCATAGGAAAAAGTAATAATCAAAATATTATATCCCAAAGCCCGTTGAATTATTTTTCTTGTATGTCTGCCCTAATCTTCGGATAGACTAGACCAATTTTAACGAAATATTTACTGGCAGATAGAACGATCTCTCAGTGGATTTATTATCCAGGCTATCCAATATTGGTTAACTAGTAATGATGAAAAAATAACAGACGTAATTTTAAATCGGTAAAGAATTGTGCATTATATTTAAAAAAATTAAATCATTCCATAATAGAATAAAACTATTTTACCGATATCGAATTCGCAGGCATGTCGTATGAAATAATTGTTTATTTTATTCTCCAAATGGTATTCAATAGGTTTCAATAAAAACGTGTTTTACATACCAAACCTTAATGCGAATCAAGTAATATCGAACCTGATCCGTTCACGAATATTGTATGTACCAGAATTTATGAGGTAATGGCGTGGAAGTCATGTACTTTTTCTATTACATTAACTCAGGTCTCTTAATGTTCATTTTAGGTCGAAGGGTTATTAATGGCTACATTTTTACATACATAAAATATATCACTTTGAATACATTGAAATGAAATCTTGTATGATACCTACATTACAACAAGAAATAAATTGAAAGACGAACTAATGAAATTATGTACGATCATGAATTAAATAAACTAAGATGCTTCAAAAACTGGTACTAAGGTGAAGCAATTTTCGTAATAAATAAATATATCGTTGATGTATTACTGAGGTATTCGACATATACATATGCCACTGAATTCATATGAAGATATCGAAGTAGTATTTTTAACTTTTTGCTAATGAAAAAATGTCCCGCGATGATCAATCCACATTCAATTAACGTTAGAATTTAATTTATTTTAATATGAATAAAGTTCGTTGTAAATTTTGTAATGTCCGAATAAATTAAAAATATGATTTGTCAATTACGTAAAAATTGCTTCAAATTTGGCTTTCCTTTGGAAGAATACTTGACACCATTGTGATGTATTTATTTGATGGATTTAGAGTTATGGAATATCAGATAATTCGTCCGTGATCCATAAAATATAATTTATATGATGAATGAAAGGAAATGCACAAAAACAAATACTATGTTGATTTTATACCAATGTCAGTGGATCTCGTCAATACGTACATGTGATAAAAACTCCATTCCTTTACTGGGGCAATAAACGAAATTGCCCTGTAACGTCTCTGTGACACAATTCGACGCTGCCTACTTATATCAAATGGTTGGTAACAAAATGAAATGCAAAATAATTACCCTTAGCAGTGTTTACTTAATTATAAATCAATTTAATTTGCTCAGTATATACCAACATATTTTTGAAATTCACATTCATTTACAAGTTTATATTGTGAAATTGTACGGCAATAGTGTATAAAAACATATAAGGTTATAACATCTGACAAATATTCTAGAGTATTCTATAGTGTAGAAATAGCTCTTCCCGAGTAAAGGTCTTTACCCACGGAATGGGTATATAAAGGCTGGTATAGTTAATAAAGTTATATCAATACTTTACTATAATTAACGTTAAAGTAAACCTAAAACATGAACGTTATAAAAGAAATAAATCTAAAAGAAATTACGTAGACATCAGTGGTTAAAAGCACCAACAAAACCGTTGATAATTTTAAATGCCTAAGTAGGTACTTAATTTCTGATTTATTATAGTAAATTCATCATTAACATATCTTATCGACTCACTTATAGCGCTATGACATGAAACTATAAATTACTATTTCAAACTTAAAGTCGCTGGAAATAATGTATTAATGAAATGATTATTTAAAAGGGTCACTATTCTTGTGAATTAGTTGTTGGTGATTTCTATACATGTTAAATTTGGGTAATAGAGGGAATCAAGAACTGTGAGAATCGGGTATTTGTTTCTTTTTGATAGAAATAAAATACAAAGTGATGTTTATTTTTTTTATATCATAGGAGGCAAACGAACAGGTGGGTCACCTGAGGTAAGTGATCACCACCGTGCATAGACACTTGCAACACCAGGGGAGTCGCAAGTGCGTTGCCAGCCTGTGTGAGGGGGGGGGGAGGAAGGGAAAGTGGAAGGGGGGGAGGTGGGTCTCCGGCGCTCTCATTGACCGAACGAAACGCTACAATGCAAGCACTGTTACTTCACGTCGGTTTTCGGTGAGAGGGTGGTACTATCCCGGGCGAGCCGACCCATTCATGCTGAAACCAGTAATAGCTTCAGCGTGGCTCTACACGATTTAAATAATTTGTATTATATTTGTTTGTTACTATTTGTTAATTTTATCAACTGTTGATGTGCAGTATCCTGCTTTTGATCTGGAACGCCGGGGAAAAGACCGAAATAGCTACGTTCGGTTTTGTATAGCGTTATCTTTGTTTATCGCAGTCATTGCGTTGTGCGATAAAGGTAACGCTTTATTAAACCGAAGCATCTTACTCTTTTCCCCGACATGTCAAATCAAATGCCGGGTACTGTACTTGAAAAAGTTAAAGCTGGCAATAAAGGAGAAGGAAAGTTAGTAATCGAAACAATAAAAGAGCCAACGTTAACTTCGGACCCGCAGATTCGATCGTATTGAAGTTAATAGAACCGATTTAACGATCTACAATCGTTTTCTAGGAAATAGTGAATTGCCTCACAAAAAACTGAAAATGACCAATATTCCAAGTGCTGGTAGGGGGCAAAAATGCTTGCATTTTTTCTTAGTAAACTATGGGCTTAATGAAATGAAGAAGAATCGCCAAAATTATGTCAAATGTTAATTTTTTGGTGACACCATTTATTCATTAGCAAGTTCGCGCTATCTCAATTATTATACATCATAAATACATCGCAATGAAATATATGAGGTCTACACATTTTTCCTTATCACAAGCGACATGTGACGGAAAGGGAAGAATGTTTATTATCATTGTATCGTGTGTAAGCGGGTTCTCATAAAATCATCCGAGCGTCCTTTCTTGTAACTAACTTTTATGTGTTTCCCGTTAAACCAAAATGACGATCTAATTTTAACTTATTGCTTAGGTTCGTGTTTGTTTGTAACATACAATGAATTAAGCAATCTGAAATATTTTTTAATAAAAAGATATCAGTTTACTTGACTCAAAAAGAATTCGGCTCGATCCGATTTTTAATAATTTGAAGGAGTCTAACGAAAAACCTATTAGTTGTGCATGTTTATAGTTGGTAATTACGTCAACCATTTTTGTAAAAGGATTTGCGAGTCTGAGCTATTATTAACTAGCTGTACCCGCGACTTCGTCCGCATGAAACCTGATGCATATAACAGTGACTAATAAAGTCATCTGACTGTATTCAGTCTAATTACTACAAGTATCTACTTGTCTTTCGTATTTAAGTTGCGTCGTCATTAAAATTTGATAGAAAAAACGTTTGATAGACCAAACCGATTTTATTAAACAAAGACTAAATGTTACTCGATTATATGATTACATTCAATTAGATTTACATTCTTATTATATGTATAGGTACAAATTGTTTTTTTTAGCTATGAAATAGCAAACAGTCAACCAGTCCACCTGATACTAAACGGTCGCTATAACCTATAGCTATGCATATCAAAATTCAATAAGACCACAGTTCTGAGGCTATTTATAATAAGATTGCTACATCTCAGGAGTGATTTGGAACGCTTCGTTAATTTTTTGCCAACCATACTCTTTGAACAATAGCAAAGTAGTGCGTGTACCGGCTGCTTTGCAGGAGCAATAGGATTGCTCGTGTTTTTCTGATTTTCGAACCAAGGATAGACTTACATCACTCTTTTATTTATTTATTACTAGCTGACCCTTGCAACTTCGTCTGCACCAAATCGGTTATCATCGGTTTCAATTGTATTTTTAAATGCGAAAAATTTTAATAAACCTAAATCCCGATTGCAGCCGCACATATCGTTTCCAATTGTGAATCCAAACTATCAAGGGACTCACTCAAACATATACCCAAATGCTATGTGAGAAATCTTTTAAAATAAGCCTACAACCCGCTCGTAGCATCATCTACCGGGTTCAATTAAAATAAAAACTAACCTACATATATTGGCGGTAATGTAAAAAAAAGCTTGAGAGGTCTATGTACCCCCAGTTGGAACGAAGTTCCTTTCCCTTTTTTGTAGACGTTTACTGTACACTCAGTATAGTTTACTTTATAAAATATCAAGTTGATAGAGTTCAGTTGTAAATTAAACAATAAAATATATTCATAAAATAAATAATGATAAATTAGACACTGAATGATCTGGGATAATCAATAAAAGTTAATACGTCAATAGGCAATCCTTTAGTTGGTTTGCTATTGAAATGAAAATTTTATGTATGTATATATTATATACACTCTCTTTTTCTCTGTCACGACATCTAACCTATTGCATATAGGCTTTGCATATGCACAATATGTAAAATTAAATAATCATCTCTACCACTTACTTTATCATAACTATTTTCTATATATAAGTTATAGATGCCTGTATTCAAGATGACGTCAATCCCAAGTCATATATTTACGTTTATCGTTGTTTTTCATTGTTTACAGTAAAATCTTAATATCATAATGGTAATTAAAATGAAACATGTTCTTTGCAATGAAAAAGATAAAATGGTTTGAAATGAATTATTTCTATTTATAAAGAATATCATTGGGCACATTATTGTCAATAACAAAATTGTCTGGCAGTGATAAATTCATATTTTTAATAACGTTTCAGAAGAAAGTTTTACTGAAAAAAAAGTTTACTAACATTATTTAAAAATCAATATCTTTACCTGTAAAGGTGTGATGCGAATTAATAAACACAACGTTTACCGACAACCAGGTATCCTGAACTTTGTTTGGAATAGCATAAAGAAAGATATATTAAAGAACCAGCTTTTCTACAATTTTTGTTCTTCCAACCTTGCTGGCTCTTGTACTTAGGTGTCGCAAAAAAGTCTTGGTACACTGTTTTCGGTCTAGCTCCCATCCGCTCAAAGCGTGTAACGCACAATAAGGAATTCGTTCCAATATAGCTTAAATTTATAGATAATCTATCTGCTATATATAGCACACAAAAAATTTACCAAAATTCGTCAAGAATTTCACTAACTACAAATTTTGGAATTTCGTCCGTTATTCTGGAGAACCCCTAGCGTTTTTTGGGACAAAAAATAAAATCCTAAACGTAACCTTGTAATATTAGTTATCACTGTGTCAAGTTTCGTCAAAATCCGTTCAGTACTTTCAGAGTGATGCGTGTTCACAGGGACAGACAGACAATAATTGTAAAAGGATTATTTTTGGCTTCTATATAGATAACAAAGTCTACCCCGAACAAAATTTTCAAAAAATATTTAATGTACAGATTTGGCTTTGTTACAGTTTTATTATAGTATAGATAGATAGGTACCTATTGGATATATTTTTGTAATAAGCCCTATTGACCTTACCGATCATAATAGCTCAAAGTGAAAAGGGACTAAGGCGCTAGGGCGCTTGGTCTCTAAATAGGTTATCATTAGTTACACGTAAATGGTTCCAATAGATACTCGTTATATCACATTTTATAATATTAAACTATTGTTTCTTGTTTAAAAAGGAACATGTTTGCAAACTCTAATAGATTTATTGTTTATCAAGTCAAATAATAGAGGAAACTTAGTAATGTTTGTTCGAAACTTTCCGGACATATTGTTGTTAACCGGTTTAGCGAGACATTCATTCGGTGCTTCTTGGTTAGTTTCTGACTAGTCGGGAACCGCGCGTTCATATAACTTTGTAATATATTGATTCCCTGTTAATGTTATTAGGTACCTTAAGTAAACTTTCTATAAATGATGTCTATTGCCTAAGGAGCCAATTATACGCGTGACCTACACGGCGTGATACCTCGATTGAAACAGGCATTCACAGTTCGGTGGTGTTAGGTAGCTTAAACAAACTCCTAGTAAAGGATGTCTGTTGCCTAAGGAGCCGATTATACGCCTAGGCTAGACAGCATGACACCTCGCTTACGTAGCTTGCACAACTCGGTCGGCGGGGCCAAGTTATTCTCAAGCTCAGATATTCCACACAGTAGGATATGGCTCGTCCGCACTATTACTTCGTTCTTGTTTAACGTACCTTCTGCCCTATATTTTGTATAATAATATCTCCACTTCTGAGGAATATAGCGTGATATTACATATAAACATCATTAATAAATCTTAACTAACATTATAAATACGAATGTAGGTTTGCTTCTTACGTTTTCACACTTTAACTACACAACCGATTATCATGAGGTACACGTTGTCACGTGCATATAAGTTTTCAGGGATAGAGATGAGCAGCATTGTAAATTGCACCATTTACTACCACTAGATAAACGACGTATGATTGCAGACATTTCTTTCCTTTTAAAAATTGCCCAAAACAAGGTCGATTGTCCAGATCTCCTCTCAAAAATTTCTTTAAGGGCTTCGTCTACTGTTCTTCGTCATAGCTCGTTGATATATGTGCCTCATTCAAATACCAATTATAGAAAGAATAGTTATTTTTTGCGAAGTAGTTGTATTTACAATAAACTTAGTAAAGAATCTAATTTAGATCTTTTTAATACTCCAATTAATGCAGCAAAACAGGCGGTCATCAAAACATTCTTTGATCAAGTTGCTTAATATGTAACTTTTCACTGTTCTATATTTCTAATCAGCACTTAATATCTTCTTGTAATCATATCATTATCTATTAGTGAATATCTTTAATTAGCTTTAAGTTGACTATTGTATTTTAAATTATGTATGAAAAGCTGTTGATATTCCTTCGAATAAATAAATAAAATAAAATAAATAAATAAAAAAATTGTTGTTGAACAATTTAAATTTTACATTAATGCTAGTGAAAAAGCAGACACTAAATTTTCAAAATACTCGGTGGCAATAGAAAATACACACGAAATACAGAAAGTATAGATAAATATAAATAATGTAGTAAAACAGCTTTTACTAGGCAGGTCAGAGATTAGTAAGTTCAAACAAATAAAAACACTATATCTTCCGCGTTATTATTTGTATACTATATTGCTGCATGCTTGATAGGCAAGGAAAAGGAAATGCGTAAAATAAAATATTGTATGCTCAGGTAAGCTGAAGTGGGTCGTTGCAGAGACGGGAATGAAAAACGAGAAAAACTTCTAGATTTCATGAGATAAAGCCTCATGATTTATGATGTACTTTATTGTTGAATGTTTGTCGTGCGGAATGAAATATCGTCTAAGGCTCTGCTGATTGGATGGCGGAGTATCAAATGCGATTCTTTCTTATTTCCTCTCATCGACCTTATTTCATTCGATTTCTATTTGTAATTTTTTTTTTGTAATGCTATAACGTAACGAAGTAAAAAGACAATATATATAATTATTTGTTATAGTACCATTGTTACAAATGGAGACAATTTTTATATATAATAGCTTTTTCTTGCGGCTCCGCTCGCGTTGACTTAAATTTGACCCATTCTTCGGGAATAGTCTATTTTATGGATGAAAGGTATTCTATGTCCTTTATAATACTTGTAACAAAGTGTATGTCAAATTTCATTATTATCGGTTGAATAGTTAACGCGTGAAAGCGTAACAAACAAATAAACTCACTTTTGGTTTTATATTATTTATTAATTAAGATTTCTGTGATATATAACGGAATAATAACGACGAAAGAGTATTAAAAGAATAAGTAACAATAGATGACTCCATCTTTAAAATTGCATCATTTAGTTAACTAAGCCTAAATGAATATTAGTATGAAAACAAATAAAATAAATGAATCAATAGATACAGTAATGAAAGACTGAGTATAGTTAGTTATAAAATATATTCTGAGACGTGAATGTTTATATCGTAGTTGCTGACCAACTTAAGGTTCGAGTCAATAGTATTATCAGTTGTAATTTAATACAAGTCAATAGGATGTACACCAAGTCATTAGTACGAACACTATGTCAATTGTATAGTCACTTAGTCGAATGCACAATTAGAGTAAATACACCTACATATATGAGATTATTATAATAATGATCGAATATTCTTTTGAAAAAAAAATTATTAACGACAGATCTCGGCAGAAAGGTATATGATATAAAACCATTCAACCTGAACCAGCAATTTCTTATATTGTCAATTGTTACTTTCTGGGCATTTGCCAGTTAATAAATATATTTCCATGAGCTGAGTCTCCTGATTGTACCGCTTGTGGTATTTTAGAGGACTTATACCATATATTATTAGAAGGCATTTGAGGAAATATTTGTTGGAAACAAACATTGAAAGTCTCTTCCGATGTTGGCTATTGTAATAATTTGCTCGCTTTTCCAATGTCCAAAGATGTGATTGCAATATATAAACTTACTTGTTACATTATGAAGCAGCGTTCAGCGACGGCTTAGCTCTTTAAATATAGAAAAAAAAATCGAATATCGAATCTTTAAGAATTTTATATATACGCAGAATTAAATAGATACTTGATTTCGAAAAAAAAATCATTTGAAATTATAATGATAAAGTATCTTTACCTGTCTGTCTATTTAAATAACTGTATTCACCCTCTCAAAAGTTATTGTAATTTTAATGAAGACGCGACTTACGTACGAGGGAAAGTAGATAAGTAAATGGACTTAATACAGTCAGATTATTTTATCGAATCTTTAAGAATTTTATATATACGCAGAACTAAATAGATACTTGATTTCGAAAAAAAAATCATTTAAAATTATAACGATAAAGTATCTTTACTTATCTGTCTATTTAAATAACTGTATTCACTCTCTCAAAAGTTATTGTAATTTTAATGAAGACGCGACTTAAGTACGAGAGAAAAGTAGATAAGTAAATGGACTTAATACAGTCAGATTATTTTATTAGTCATTGTTTTTTCACATTAGGTTCCTCGCGGACGGAGTCGCGGGTACAGCTAGTAATACTTAAGTGTATAAAAGATATAGCTACAAACATAAACAATAATTACAGAAAGATAAAGACTTAGAAAAATAACATTAATTCCAGTATCCTAACTAATTTTATAAATCCGAAGGTTAGTGTGTTTGTCACGATTTGACGCCTCGACTACTTAATCGCTAATCATGAAATTTTGCATAAACGTCAGGCGTAAAGAAAAGGTGGTAGGGTACCTTTTTTCCGAAAAACAGTATTATTTTTGAGGAATGCTGAGCGAACCTGAGAACAAAAGAGCTAGTTCGCTTTTGTTAATACAAAAGCTAAAAGAATATTTATGGTATAAACTTGTAGTATGTCGGTACATACCATCGTAATTTAATATTGGAACAAAGCCACAAAACAAGGACGTATAACTTTTTATTACCCGCGAACGGAGAGCACTAAGATATGGATTCCGAACGTTAACCGAATGATTCAATAAAGTTTCTTTTCACACATGAAATATATAAAAAACAAAGAGGCGCGAGCGTAAGTGGTTCATATTTATTCAAACCAATTCACATGCAGCGTTTATGGAGAGAACTTTGTCAAACGGCGTAGCACTCTCTCCACGCACAGTTGCGGATAATTGCCTTCTATAACTTTTACGTTTGTACGCTTTATGTTGTACGATTGTTTACATTTCTAATATTCAAACGTAATACGCGAGTACTAAGGTACTTCTTTTTCTTTTATATCATAGGATGCAAACGAACAGGCGGGTTACCAGATGGTAAGTGATCACCGCCGTCCATAGACACTAGCAACACTAGGAGAGTCATCAGGTGCGTTGCCAGCCTGTGTTTGGAAGGGGGAAGGGGGAGGGTAGGTGGGTATCCGGCGCTCTTACTGACCGAACGAGACGCAACAATGCAAGCACGTCAGTTTTCTGTGAGAGGGTGGTAGTACCTCGGGCGAACCGAACCATTCATGCTGAAACCAGTAATAGCTTCAACTTGGCTCTTCCACCTACAACTACACCTACACCTACTTCTTCATCTTATTTATTTATTTTGGCAACCAATCCTCCGTATTGGAGATTATTACTGTCATTGTGAACTGTTTAATTCATCTGTGTTACAGTATTGTCCCCTTATTATTTCAAAGCTACTGCAGTTGTGCATCATATTTGACTTAGATTGTGCCAAGTGCCACCAATGGATCTGGAAATGACGCCCCTATTTGTGCGTCCACCAAAAACGAATGTAACTACATATGTTTGTAAAAATATGTATGATGGAAAGATAAACCAGATCGAGTTTCTCGCCGGTTCTTCTGAACGACTGGATTGTTTTCGGAACCAGTTGTAGTTTTGAGGATACAAGCGCCTTTTCAGTACCTAAATTGTATAAAATATTTTTGATTCTTTGAATGCCATTTAATATATGCTCAAATAACGCAAGCTAATGAATAAAAACCACAAAAAAAAAAACAGTCTAAGTTCCCCCCGAAAACACCAATATTAAAGTCATACAATTATTGGTCACAGATGCATGTACGAGTATGTCCATTTCACTAATAATAGGTCTTTACCTATGAAATTGCCGTTCTGCAGTACTGGCCATTTCAAATCAAAATAATTTCTCAAAACAATGCCTTAAACGAAAACTTATCCCTAGAAAAGTGATGGTCACTGTTTGGTGGTCTAGCGCCGGTGTGATTCATCACAGCTTCTTACCAAACGGGGTGAGCATTACTGCAGATGTGTACTGTGAAGAACTGAACACAATGATGGAGAAGCTGGCACATCTCCAACTGGCATTGGTCAATCGCTCGTCTCCGCTGCTCCTGCACGACAACGCGCGACCTCATACTGCACAGCAGACGGTCTCCAAGTTGCAAGAAATGGGGTTGGAAATTCTCCGTCATCCGCCTTATTCACCAGACCTTGCGCCTACACGCTACTACTTTTTCCAGAATTTGGATAACTCCTTGGCGGGAAAAAAATTCAATACCCGAGAGGCAGTACAAAATGCCTTTGAAGAATTTGTTGCCTCCCGTCCAGCTGATTTCTTTAAGAAGGGCATCAATAAACTGCCACTGCGTTGGCAAAGATGCATTGATTGCATGGGTGATTATTTCTATTAATACAAATAAAAAATACATGAAAAAAATTCGTTTAAATTTTTTCATACCAAACGGCAATTTCATAGGTAAAGACCTAATATTAAAAATTTTGATAAACAATTGTGTTTGTCATAAAATAAATTTCATTGTATCAGGACACGAGAAGAAATTTTAGAAACATTTATACATTTTCAATAGCATCCCTTAAAAGTTACCTACAGATTAATTTCTCAAATTTAATTATACTAATAAGAATTTAATTTACGTTCTCAGAATTTGAAACAATTCCTCCGTTAATGAATTATTTAATTGTTAATTTAATTTCCCTTACAACCTTGCAAGATAAAGGAGATATTGAGGTGCCATTGATCTCATTCAAAAAAGGGTGTATTAAATTTACACCGTTTTTCTCACTGAAGTGGTTAACCAGGCTAATTAAAAACCTTTCGTTTCACCTTCCACGGCCCATATAATTTTGTGGAAAATTTTAATTTAATTACGGTTTCTGTTGTATGTTTTAACACCAACATTTTTATTTTTAACGTTTTCAGTAATAAATTAAGCGTAATGAAGCGGCTGTTAATACATATTTTATACTACGTGTTTAGTGCTATAGACATTTATTTTTTACAAGATGTAATTAAATGCTTCGGCTATCCTATACTAGATGTCGCTGTCCTGCATTATGTCGTACTCTATATTGCGGTGTCAAGATCGTTGTCCGTTTGGTTACACTATTGTAATTCACGACACTAAAATTCCTCCTTACACTACAAGACACAACTTGCTTCATTTCTATATATTACTATATAAAGAGTGTAGTCCGGTGAAGCTGTGAAGATCTTGCCAGGTCAATAGCGTAGTCAGTCCGAGAAAAAAACTGTATAAAGAGACAATAGTGGCAGATTTTTGAGAACTTTCACAATTTGTAACTCGTGATTTCGCTACTATAAAATTGGTTTTATCGCTTAGGGGCTATCCATAAATTACGTCACGCGAATTTCATGATTTTTTGACCCCTTGTCACAGCTGGTCACATTTGTGAGACTCCCCCCCTCCCTAATGTGACGTCACATATTTTGCAATTTTACATTTAGAAATTATTTCATCAAACATCAGGTCCTAAATTAGTTTTATATCCATTTAAGTTATTTTTTAATAAAAATTAATATCAACTCAAACATTTTAAGAAATTAACAAAACAAAAAACGATAACTTTATTAATTAAAGTAAACTTATTCATCTTGAATCTACTCCATTGAATTATTTGTAGCTGGCATAGCAATCACTTCGTTCTCGTTTGTGTTGTTGATGTCGGGAACATTCGTTGTGTTGTGTTGTGCGTCGAAGGAATTGTTGAAAAAAAATTCATATTTCATAATTTTTATTTGCAATTCTTTGATCTTAGATTCCACTTTTAGTTCAATATTGTCACCAATTTTCAAACATTTCCATAAGCTAGTAACTTCTTCTTGAACATTTTGCTTTTTTTATCAGCATAGGCTGCACTGTAAGCTTCATATAGTTTTCTTTATGGTAAAGGGCAGCCAACAGGTAGAGGGCCCATCTGATGGTAAATGGGTACCATCGCCGATGGGCATCTACAATACCAGGGGTATCGCTGTTGCTTGAAGAGTGTGTTTCAATCCCTTTTTGAAGAGACCCATATCATAATTCTGAGGGAATACTGTACCGGGTAACCCATTCCACAATATCAGCGTACGCATAATGAAGGTTCTGGAGTACCTTACAGTTGTTGCTGCTTTATTAAGTTTTAGAGTGTGTGGATGAGCTACCAGCCAGCGTCGGGAACTACGAGTTTGGAACATCGATGAGGGCACCATGACAAAAAGTTCTTTTGTACATGCGGTATAGTACACACAGAGATCCAATGTCTCTGCGCAGTTGTAATGCCTCTAGTCCACATGTTAGTTTGGGATCGTCAACAATGCGGATAGCTCGCCTTTGCACGGAATCAAAACGGGATAGCTGATAGGCAGGAGCACAAGCCCAAATGGGTGAACAGTACTCCATGTGAGAACGTACGTGTACTTTATAGAGCACAAATAGTTACTCTGGGGTGAAGTACTGCTTTGACCGATTGATGATACCTAACTTTTTGGTTGCCAATTTAGCTTTGCTTTCCAAATGAAACCGGAATTGCACATCGCTGGATATGTTGATACTAAGAATCCCAATATTGCTGGAAATTTGAATAGAAGTGCCCTGGAACTTAAGTGCTATAACGAATGGACTTTTTTTCATAGAAAACGTACGGACTTGTGTCTTTAAAGGATTAAATTGGACCAGGTTTACCTCTCCCCATTCAGAGGCCCTGTCCAACCTCCTCTCAACATCAGACATAAGTTTAGTTCGGTTTTGCTCCACAAGTACCTGGGAGATATTTGTACACCCTGATTATATGACATCATTTGTGCTATCGTTCGCATAACAACGAATATTAAAAATATTCAAAAGGTCATTGATATGCAGAACGAACAGCGTTGGCGATAGCACAGAGCCTTGTGGGAAACCGGCATTTATTGCTATGGCGTCAGAGGTGTAGCCATCGACAACAACTCTTATGCTCCGCCCGGACAAAAAATTAGTTACCCACAAGGAAAGATTCTCGGGAATACCATAAACTCTTAATTTATGATAAAGATTACCTAAATCAGTATTTTTGTTAATTTTAAATTTGTTTCGTAAGTTAAAAACATAAAATACCAGAACTAAAAGAACTACGTCGTATAATCCGCGAGAATCAATTATCTAATGAAATAGAAACAAAGAAATCATTGCTACGCGCAGGCGCGGTGTGTTAGGCGGCATTTATAAAAAGGCGTTAGTTCGTCGGCCCGTGCCGCATGACGCTATTAGAGCGAGTGAGCGGCAAAACAATTTGAATCTTATGTTTATACAGATAGGGTTGAAAATGTTTTTCGAGTATTTCGTTAATTGTGCAAAATTCGTATTTGGAAATGTGATGTCACGAAATTTAGGACCCCTCCCACCCCCTTGTCACACAATGTCACACTTCGTCGACCCCCTCCCTCCCCTTAACGTGTGACGTAATTTATGGATGGTCCCTTACTAGCTAACAATCGCGATTTCGTCTGCGTTGTTATTGATATTTTATAACGGGAGATAAAACATAAAAATTTTAATCACAAATATATTTTACCAAACAAAATTTCTTTCGTATTTTGTAATGGATATCGTTATATTTTTAATAAATTTGTAGTGCCTGATACTCGTTATGGTCGGAATATTTGAGATCAGTGGATGATATTGCGCATATCCTCTCTTTCACACCTATTGGTTGTTGCATAGTGTTTGTTTGTGCACACGTTACTATAACACGTACCTACTGTTGACGATTATATTAATAATAATGGATAATTATCAGCAAAGTAATGTCATTGGATTAAGTTATTAGGTGTCAAAGATCGCCACCATCTCGTGGAATAAATTGTTGTTCAACTTAAAATCAGGGATAGGACCTTTGTTCATTGTTAGAACAGGTTCATATTATCAAAATATTGGAGTTTTCACATATTTTTTATGAAAACTTTTTATCCGTGTGTGTACGTCTTGATTTAGCCCAGACACAACTTGATTGACTTTTATGAAATATTGTGCTCGACAACTATGTGATATGTTGTAATTTTAATATGTAATAAAATTTAACGGAATAAGTAAATGAAAGAATTTTAGATCTAATATAATATGAGTTATAATAAAATTACTAGATATATATTACGTGATGTGGAGTACAATCTAATAATGACCATAAAAAATAATAATGAAATCGCCATAAAGGCGATTCTTGTCTCTCAACAAGAAATTCGAGTTAGTAACATAAATTTTTATAACAGCTTTTGTAGTACCTGTTAAAGAAAAGAATACGGTAGCAATTAGCTTCATCTAGTTAAGCATAATAATAATATCTTATCTTACTCACTTTAATATACTATTTAAGCTGCACTAGATTTAAAATTATTTCAGAAAAAAAACGTTTGCAGAAAACAAAGTAGTAAGTGATGAACCACGTAGACGGAGATGCGGCACAAAGATTGACTTAACAAATATTATATTATGTTTAGAAGAAGTTGATATGTACATATCAACTGATTATGATTGACGTATATTGTTCTAGTAACTTTCTTATACAATTCATATCCTTAGTAATATATCAAACCTTTTACATTACATACATTTATTTCTTTCTTTATGCTAGTATTTATAAGTAATATATTAATAGAACGATGCCCTATAATAATCATATTGAAGTAAGTGACCTCACGGCTCAATCATCGACACGAATCACCTTGTTCCACCACAATTGTAAGTAATTTGTACAACAACGAATGTCCGTGCCTCGTCACCTTTTATTCAATTTGGACCGTGACATAATGGCACAATGAGGGGAACGCCGCGCCGGGTATTGTGTTCTGGTAACTATTTGATGTGTGCTCATCATCAGGTAGAGGGAGCCCGATGTTATTGTGATAAATAGACAGGTTCACCGATACGACATTTGATGTCACAAAGGTTTATATTTTAAAGAAAAACGAGCGTTTGGTTTCAACCGATAAAATATGTAGTAGGTTAGCGTTTTTGGGAATAGTGTTAGGTTTTATAACAAAGTCCCAAAGTCCATTACCGTTTTGCCGGATAGTGAGTTCAAGCACCATGTCATCCGGGTTTTAATGTCTAAAGGCTATTATAGGGTGGATGGATATGTGAACAATGGTGACGTCTGGAAATGACTACCCTCTCCGTGCATTCATTATAAACGAATGTAAGTACTTATGTTTTGTAAAAATATATATAATGAAAAGATAAACCAGATCGAGTTTCTTGCCGATTCTTCTCGATGACTGGGTTGTTTCCGAACCGGTGGTAGATTCGACGTTCATTAGGGGGTAGGGGAGGTGTACGTGAAGGGGAGGGGAGGTGGTCCTCCGGCGCTCTGACTGACCGAACGAAACGCAACAATGCAAGCACTGTTACTTCACGTTGGTTTTCTGTGAGAGAGTGGTACTACCCCGGTCGAGACGACCCATTCATGCTGAAACCATTAATAGCTTCAGCGTAGCTCTACCACTACCATACCACCTACTTTCCTGATTGTCTGTTTTCTTTACTTAATATTAGAAATGCGAATGTGAGTTTGTTTGTTACGATTTCGCGCCTTACTATCTGAACCAATCATATCATATTTTGCATACAAATTCTTAAGGTTTACATTAAAGGACATAGTTCAATATCATAGTTCGGACTTCCAAAAAAAGAACTGTTCTCGGAGGTTAAAGTCTGCATTAATGTAACCGAAACCACGAGCAAAAGCTAGTTATACTATAACGAGAAAGAACTCAATTTCGTGTATTTGTTATTGAAATGTATTAGATTTTTTTTCAAATATTATAACATCTAAACAAAGAAAGAAAATTGTAAGATACGTCGTTATTTTATATGAAGAAGAAAAATAGTTAGTCTTGAAATTACTATCAGAAACCTAAACAAATACGTTACATATGATAAGAACATGTAAGACTTTCTAGTTTTATTAAAATACTAGATGTTGTGGTTCTTTTACTAAAATCTTAATATATATATTTCTTGTGTGCGTGTGTATGTGACTGAACTCCTCCTAAACGACTGGACCGATTTTGATGAAATTTTGTGTGCGTGTTCGAGTGGATCCGAGAATGGTTTAGATTCACAATTGGACCCGGTAGGTGGCGCTGCGGTCGACTTTTAGGATTTTTTTGTTTTCAAGGCAGGACAACGTCCGCCCGGTCCGCTAGTATTACAATATATTATTGGTGTAAGAGCCATTATTAGCTTATGATACTATATAGCATATTAAAATATACATACTTATAAATAAAGTTGATTCTTTTTAGTTTTTAGACAACACATAATATTTCATAGCGTTTTTAATAAGCCTGACTTAATTATCATTTGCATTCCATTTTACTACTTTTAAAAACATATTTAGCTTCTTAAAAGTGTCGACAATATTGTGTTATACAGCATGACTGGTTAAAAGGTTGCAATATTCTCTCATATTACTTGCTTCTCGTTCTAAATCAATTAAAAAAATAGGTGCTTAATATTTGACCTAATTATTTTGAGAAACGCAAAACTGATATACACTCAACATCAAGTGATTTACGCAAAAATGAACTGGTGTAATAAATACGCAAGCGGTGAATCACGCCGTGCCGCGCACTCCAGCCCGTGCCCCTCACCTCGGCCCGCGCCTCGCTTCCCATTGTTCGACCGTGCACTATTAGGACAATAAGCAGTTACGTAATAATTAACCTTGAAAAGCGCCCCTTCAATTTTGTTCATTGAGTTGTGATTTTTTACGGTTAAAAGTACCGTCTCATACTTTAAAAAAATTTAAAACAATCTTTAACTAAGGATCTCTTTTTTTTGTTTATTAGTACTTGTTTTGATATTATTACTTTATATGTTAAATGTGACCATGAATTACCACACGATTGAACGTTTTCGATTCTTTAAACATTCACCTGGTATAAATCATATATCGGTTTTAAATTTTTTCATTTAGTCGATATAAATTGGCATCCCTAAAACGTATCTAGTACTGGGTTCACAAAAAACATATCACAAACGAGATCATAAAGCATATCTTCGAGAGTAACTAAGTCTTTGTTTGATTAAAATCAGTCCACTCTATCAAAAGTTATTGTAATTTTAATGTCGACGTGACTTAAGTACGAGAGAAAAGTAGATAAGTAAATGGACTTAATACATTCGGATGATTTTATTAGTAACTTTTTTTACATTAGGTTCCACGCGGACGGAATCGCGGGCACAGCTAGTTCATTATATTCCTACATAGACTTTATATTAATTCAGAGAATACTAATAATAATTTGAAATCTGTGAACATTATGTGATTGATGATATTATTTCTTGTAAACAAACATTAAGAGATATGAAAGCGAAATTAATCGCGAAGTGGGAAAGTAAATATTATACGTTCTAGATATCTCCGAGTACAAATAAAGGCAAGAATAGATTTACTGAAAGTTTTGATTAAACTTATGTGTAGGCTTATCGTGGGTTTTATCGATGTTCATGAGAACGCCTGTTTATGGGCTTCAAAGTTTATGTAATGTTCTCACATGTTTTGTTCTTTTATATCCTTATTAATAATATTACAAATGCCAATGTGACTTTGTTACATTTTCACGCCTAAACTACTCAACCGATCGTCGTGAAATTTTGCATACATATTGTCAGGGGTAAAAGAAAGGACATGGGATACCTATTATCTACAAAAAATGTACCGTTACTAAGTACTGAAGGCGTTAGCGTAAGTTGGTATAAAATAATATAGTCCGGTGAAGCTGTTAAGACCTTGCTAGGTCAATAGCGTAGTCAGTTCGAAAAAAAAAAGTATAAAATAATCAGACCACGTATTTAAAAATAACTCTTAAACGCACAAATCATTTCTTATGACATCTTCATTGACAGATAAAGAACATGTTGAGTCCATCGCTGACGCGAACCCATAAGTCTTCCCCTACTATAAATCGCACAATGTAGGTAAAAATTTCTTCATTTCAAATATAAAGATAAAGAAAGGAACAGAGGAGGCAGATGTACTTATCTTTTTTATCTGTACCTATTTATGTATGGGTACTTATATATTACTATCTATATAGATCTATTCTGTATAGACATATGTTTATTAGGGTGGAGTGAAAAAAACAATTTTTTTTTTTCTTAGCCTGGGGGTCAAATTTATAGCTTATAAAAAACAAAAATTTTTGAAAAAAAAAAAAAAAATTTTACTCAACATCTTGAGCCAGCCCACTCATTTTTAAAATTAATTACGAGTAAAAATATTTGGTTGCAAAAAAAAATTTTTTTTTGTCTTTGAACCTCTTAAAACATCTAAGAACTGGCAATTATGATCATTTCCAACTCAAATTTTATTCTAGTGCCCTAAAGAGGAATGGTACTTTTTGGGATTTTTTTTTTAAATTAAAACAATTGTCACAAAAATTTTTTTTAACTTGTGATTTTTAATTGGCATAAAAGAGGATACTCTGAAGTTTCTAGAACGCCTTCAAAAATTTTTTTTTTGCAACCAAATATTTTTACTCGTAATTAGTTTTAAAAATGAGTGGGCTGGCTCAAGATGTTGAGTAAAATTTTTTTTTTTTTTTTCAAAAATTTTTGTTTTTTATAAGCTACAAATTTGACCCCCAGGCTAAGAAAAAAAAAATTTGTTTTTTTCACTCCACCCTAATGTTTATGTAGATATATTTTTTCTTATATTATGCACTCATTTCGAATAGTCTCGTGTCGCTTGCGTCCTTGTAAAAGCAATTTTAAATTATTGAGGTAAGGTCAAATTTGCAAAATCATAAGTTTATCGCATTATTATTATTATTATTTATACCATGTAATGTATATTGAGGAGTTTATGCAGGATGGTTGTGAGCGCTACTTTTATTCAAGACTGTGTGTCTTGGGTTTTTATATGTCATTGGTATATAGATTATTATCATTTGGCTACAAGTACATTGCTACCAAACGGTCGATAAAGATAAAACTAAAGTGACCTGGTTCTCCAAAGCAATTACCCGAATATCCTAATAAATGGTTAGCGATCGATTTTCGACTTAAGGGTGCTTGATAGAACATTGGATAAAGTTCATCGTCTTGATTTCCTTGTAAGTGTTTCCTTCATCAAAATCATATCAGAGTTATAAACTTGTATATATAATAACAAATATGTACTAAGGTTTTATATTACTGACGTTTCTGTTAGCATCACGTAGGGTTGCCAAGTGTGTCAATTTCTTGGGACTTGTCTGGTTTGTAACATTCCGGACTTTTAAAGCATCCTGGTAAGGTCTTGTATTTTAAAAGTAGACATGTCACTTCTACCTTTGATCTTAGGCATTATCGACATTATACATTGGTTATATTGGTATAATTATACATTGGTTGATAAATTATCAAAGTTAATATTAAAGGCAGGCGTGGTGTAACTAGAATAGATAAGATTAGGAATGAGTATATCGGAGATTTGTTCACTGGTAATTATTAATTACTATTCTATACTTCGTTCTGTTTTGAAGCTGCTGTTGTAAATGTTTATTTACAAACCCCTCTTCTTCTTACCCTTATCCCACCTAAGTAGAGTCGGCACAATAGGTTTTCCTTTTCCACTCTCCCCTATCAGATGTCATCCCAGTATACACACCTTCCATACACATATCATTTTTCACACAAGCTGTCCATAATTTTTTCGGTCTTATATATCCGTCGACCTTCATACTCAAAATTTTTCTATTTACATGACTTTCATCTCGTCTCATAGTAATAGGTCTTTACCTATGAAATAGCCGTTCTGCAGTACTGTCCATTTCAAATCAAAATAATTTTTGTTTGGCTAAGAATTCTAATTTCAAATTAATTTCATTTTAAAAACATGGAATTCTTTTTCCAACAGTAGTCATTTGTTTATTGATTAGTGTTACATTTTCATCGCATTTCAATCTTTTTTGTCATCATGGATACGTTAAAAATTCGAGTAATTATGGAATATGAGTACCGTCGTGGCAGCAACGCGGCACAAGCGGCACGCAACATCAACGACGTTTACGGAGCTAACACTACAAACCAACGAACCACCTGTTATTGGTTTGCTCGCTTCCGTTCTGGGAATTTCGACCTGAAAAATGAACCTCACGGTCGTCCGAAGTCTTTGGTCGCCAATGACGAATTAAAGGCGATTGTGGAATCTGATGATACACAATCTACGGCTGAATTAGCAGCAGCTTTCGACGTTAGCGTCAAAACAATATTGGTCCATTTGCGTCAAATTGGCAAGGTAAAAATGCTTGAAAAATGGGTGCCCCACGAACTCAATGATCGCCAGCGCGAAGTACGCGTCGAGACGTGCCTTGCACTGCTCAACAGACACACAAATGAAGGAATTTTGAACCGCATTGTTACCTGCAAAGAAAAATGAATTCTGTTTGATAACCGCAAGCGCTCAGCAAGTTGGTTGGATCCTGGTTCAGCACATAACAATGCCTTAAACGAAAACTTACCCCTAGAAAAGTGATGGTCACTGTTTGGTGGTCTAACGCCGGTGTGATTCATCACAGCTTCTTACCAAACGGGGTGAGCATTACTGCAGATGTGTACTGTGAAGAACTGAACACAATGATGGAGAAGCTGGCACATCTCCAACCAGCATTGGTCAATCGCTCATCTCCGTTGCTCCTGCACGACAACGCGCGACCTCATACTGCGCAGCAGATGGTCTCCAAGTTGCAAGAACTGAGGTTGGAAGTTCTCCGTCATCCGCCCTACTCACCAGACCTGGCGCCTACAGACTATTACTTTTTACAGAATTTGGATAACTCCGTGGCGGGAAAAAAATTCAATACCCGAGCGGCAGTACAAAATGCCTTTGAAGAATTTGTTGCCTCCCGTCCAGCTGATTTCTTTAAGAAGGGCATCAATAAACTGCCACTGCGTTGGCAAAGATGCATTGATTGCATGGGTGATTACTTCGATTAATACAAATAAAAAATACATGAAAAAAATTCGTTTAAATTTTTTCATACAAAACGACAATTTCATATGTAAAGACCTAATATGATCATATCATGCTAACCTATTACTCATAAACTTCTCTATAACGGGTGCTTTTTTCAGACTTCCTCTGACATACTCATTCTTACCTCTCTCTCAATCTCAATCTTATCCATTCCAGTTACACCACACATCCATTTTAACATTAGCATCTCTGCCACATGTAATATTTTCTCTTCCGTTTCTTTCGTGTCTCAACATTAGGATCCATATAATACGGCTCGCCTTATTATAATATTATACAATTTCCCCTTGAGTTTCAACGGGATTTATGGATTACAAACTACCTTAGACATCTTTCACTATTTCAGCCATCCTGCATTTATTCTATTCCTCACATCCTTGTCTTTGTCACTGTCGTTTTGTATTAATGAACCAAGGTCCCTAAAATTGGACCAGGTAAGGATACACCGTTTAATTATATGACAGGAGCTGCTACAAACCCTGTTTCTTAAAATGTGGGAGTGACAACCCTAACATGGACTGAATTTTTCTGTAGCGTATTGTACATGCGTATGTAATACTCAGCGATTTCTTTTGGTAAAGACGATTAGGAATCGAAGCTTGTAGATGACGATAATAAATAATGAGAGGGTGAGATACAAGGACACCCGGGAAATAATCTTTTGAGTAAAGAAATGAAAATATATGTTATTGAAGACGGATCCAACTCAATTCCTTCAGTATGAGTTACGGAGAAAAGTGTAATACACTTATATATTTATGATTAACTAGCTATTACCCGCGACCTTGTTTATATTTTTTGTACAATAAATATTATCGAAAATATTTTGCAGTGGCATATACATGTTGTGTATAAAATATTATCATACTTCGTGGAAATTAAACAAAAATTATAATTTTTATAAGTATTTCTTAAAGTTCTTATTATACACCTTATTAATTTAGTAATTACATATTATACTCTAAAATAAAATGTCTTTATGATCAGTTGATATTGAATAAAGTTATGGCTTTTTATTTAGGATTTTTTATTCTTACCATATATATAAATATTATTAATAACTCATGCACCCTATTAAATAAGGAATAATATAAGTTTTTAGTGTACAAAGTGTTTCACAAAAATCAGTTAAAGAAATATCGGTTAAATCTGAACATAAACCAGATAGACAACATATGTAAGGTCATTTTTGTAATCAAGCTATGACTTATATGTACCCAACATGTCACAGCGTTTTGAAAAAAAAAAGGAACAGTCGTAACTACAGATTAATTAATAAAGAATAGGGCGTTTAAAAAAAAATGTTGATTTTTTTCTCGGAACCAGGCTGAATAGTTTCGTTTAGATGCCAAAAGTATGAGCCCTTAATATTAATATTAGCCGTTTTCTTTATAATCCTTCGATATTTATGAATTCAACTTTGACCTCAAATAACTTTTAAATGATTTGTTGTCAGATGTTATGGTGATATCATTTTGGAATTTCCACATCACATAAAGACACCGTTACATAGGTTCTTGTTTATGAACTGTAATTAATCAATAAAGCACCGTTATGTTACTGATCCACAAAAATAAATATATGGAACAGCGAATGCTTTATTTAATTTGTTCTATGCTTCCTTATAAATTCTTTTCAAAAATTCAATGATGGCATTTGATTATATTTGATTGAGCCTGAACAACTATTTTTTATGCCAAAATATAGTATACAGCCAGAAGGCCTGACACATATTTTATATTGTCTTTGAACAATTGCAATACCAGATGGGTTACTGTTATATTACATATCTCGAAGAGTGACTTTCAGTCGATTTTGAAGAGTTTCATGTAAGCCTTGTGGGATACCAAGCTTGTTTTTTCAAAGTAACTCATTCCCATAACACAGTAAGAAGGTTCAAGAAAACTAAAATCTTTCATCACTGCAACAACATTACGTATATCACCTCCACAGACGTGCACGCACACATGCTTACACATGAAATATAACATTATACTTTCTCCCTTATCGAACTGAATTAGTTCACACAAAAAAATATCCGACACGAAATACATATAAGAGTTATTGAGGTATATATGCTTGGTACACATATATACCTATCTCACTAACTTATATACGTATGTGTATGTAGCCTAGCTTATTTCGCGAACTGCATGAACTAGGCAACAGCACAAGCCGAGGTGTGCCGTGCATCCTGGAACTAGTTGTCAAAATTAAATCGGCTGAGTGCCTTAAGCGCTCGCCTTAGTAGTCCGGTGAAGCTGTTAAGGCCTTCCTAGGCCAGTAGCGTAGTCAGTTCGAAAAAAAAAACTAATATAATTTCGCAGTATGCAATAATTTAAGTATAAACTATTACAACAAAATATTACACAGATGAATTTATAAATATTTTTTTCCATACATTAGAATATTAATCATTACTTAATTATTTATGTTTTCATTAACCAATAAATACCCCTAACCTGAATATCATAAAGAAAGTCAAGTAAATCACAGCATAAATATACCGACACCTAAAACTTAGAAATGTTGACTCAAACAAGTAAGAGAATAGTAATTATTTGTTTGGCCTTATTATAATGATCAAAGAGGGTGATCAAAAAATTAACATGTTTACTAACAAGAAAGTTGAACACCATTTACATATAATCACAATAAATTTAAAAAAATATCAGTTGAACCTCTGAAATATAAAAAAGTCGGTAATATATAATAATGTATGTATTGTAAATATAACTGAAAGTACAAGGATGGATCCAAAAATACTTTTACGTTCCCTGCCTTCTTTGTGAAGTTTAATGTAAACGCCTTAAAAAGTTTTAAGAATTGCGTAAAAGGTTTTATTGGGCGTGCCTGAGTATGTTTTAGTATTTGTACATATTTAATAAGGATATTGATTTTTGAATCATGTTAATTGACATTTAAAACTACAAAAGTCCTTGTGAATAACACTGGCGTACTTGCTAGGAAGACGCTGACCTGCCGCACACTTTAGTTATCAACATAAAAATATTGAATTGAAAACTATTTATTGGTAATATGGAAAACTTGCGATTATGGTTTTTCATTTGATAAATAAAAAATTAGGTTCGAAATAAAAAAAAAAGTTAATTTAGATCTAATCATTTTAGATAATAATGTCCAAATCAAATTGTTTACGATATAAAAGTTATGAACATTTGAACTCTTAACATTATATTTAAAGATAAATGTAATAAAGAGAGAGTATTGTCTTCACAATAATTGGGAAGTGGAATGTAATTTTGCTTCCTTCGCAAATCCTTAATTAGATCAAACAAACAATTGACGATTGTATTTCCTCTTGGCAGCTGAGTTCCATAAGTTACCTATCGTCTACCACTGACTATTGTAACCCGATATTACAAAACGTTATGTACTCGTAAGTTAAGGACTAAATTAGAGTTGAAGGAATATAATCGAATCACAAAAGCGTTGTTATCCAACCGATCCCGTTTGTCCCTATTCTGTCGTCGGATTGAAACACTAGCTTTGATACATTTCCCTGAAAGAAGAACAGTTATAGTATAAGGTTTTAATTACTCTTCATTTTTGGATGACACAGCTGATTTTGAATAACCTTTGTATATCAAGAAGGTCGTAATCTGTTATAAGTGCTTATCATTAGACAGTTCACTTTATTTTGGGCAAGAGTATTACAATTCAGTATTAATTTACTAATACCTCATTAATTAATGTCATTATTGGTCTTAATTGGATTTACAACCTCTATGCATGCAACTCAATACCTTGATTGCAGCAAATATTTTAGCGATATATTGATTATATTTCACAATGAACTACTTAATCAAAACAAGTTCGAGTTACTTGCTTTAGCTAAATACGAGAATCTATACTAACATTATAAGCCTGAAGAGTTTGTTTGGTTGAACCCGCTAATCTCAGGAACTACTGGTCCGATTTGAACAATTCTTTTAGTGTTAGATAGCTTATTTGTCGAGAAAGGTTACACATCATCACGCTATGGTCAATAGGAGCAAAGCGTCTATGAAGAATGTTTCAAAATCCGTCTATTTTTTCCTTTTGAGAGCTTCCGCTACGTGTTAGTGTTAGTCCAAAGCAAAATTTCCACGCGGACGAAGTCGCGGGCAGAAGCTACTAAGAGAAACAACTAAAATACACCTCAAAGAAACCATAAATAATTTTGATTAATGAATAAACACCATTAAATTAAGTAACGTCCCAACCATAATATTAGTCAGTGTAACTTAATTAGGTTAATGGAAAATTCAATGAGGATATATGTATAAATCCTTCTCATTAGGGGTCGACAACGGCGGTATTCTGCTGTGTATAGTATTTATTATGTGTATTGAAGGCCAGTTTGTGGTTTTACTCGCACAAATTCCTTTTTCCCAAAGCTTTGAGATATTCGTTTTGGTTCTAGTGTATTACCGTTATAGGTGGTGTTTTATTAACAATTTTTTATAGTGTTGTTTCTATAATAGCTGTAACGTGAACCGCTTTATTCTAAGCTAGTGGATACCCGCGACTTCATCTGTGTCGTTTATTTTCTTAACAATATATTTTGTGAACAGAAGAAAATAACACAACGCTTTTTTCCCTCGAAATGACTACGCTATTAGCCTAGGCCTTAACAGCTTCACCGGACTACTAAAGCGAGCGCTTAAGGCACTCAGCCGATTTTTTTTCGCAACTAGCTCAAAGAAGAACACAACGCTTGGTCATACTTCTCTGCGGCAAGAAGACATGTCACTTTACACGTAGTGCTTATTCAAATCGTAATTTATTAAAATTCTAATTACTTTATATTGAACTAGCGGACCCGGCGGACGACATCCCACCCTGATAATAAAAAGAAACCTTGACAAATTATAACCCTAAACCTTTCTCATGAATCACTTTATCTACTGATGAAAATCGTTCAGTAGTTTTTGAGTTTATCATGAACAGACAGACAGACGTGGCAGAGGACTTTGTTTTATAATATGTCGTGATAAAGCTATCGTGAAATTTAAATGAAGTTCGTACTTAAATTTAAGATAAATGCCAAGTGTCTAGTAAGTAAAACTTAAGAAATTTAATTGAAATCTATCCAGTAGTTTATGAGTGGTACGCATACAATGACATACCTCTATCATTTTACTTTTACCGTGATCAAATAAAACAACTATATATTATAACATGTATTATTAGATACATTGTATATTAATAACTTAGTAAATTATAAATTTTACAAGAGATAATTAATATTTAGGAGAGTCCTTATAAAGCAGGTCTTAATTTGAATAATTTTAATGAGCATTAGAAAGCAGTTTTGAGTATAAACAATTTAAGTGAAAATATTAGATAAAGTGTTAGCGAAAGTACTAAGCTTGTACTAAGAATAATACAATTATAAGTTTACGATGATGGAGTAACCAAATTCTGTAAGATTGAGCACTCTGATGAATTAAATTCTCATTTATCAAAATTAGTCTAGACGTTAAAACTTCAGATAATACCTAAGGATTAAGAGTGCTTACCGAGAGCTCACATTGACAGATTAATAAATATTTTCAGTGAGAATACTTAGTCTTTTATGTTTATATTCATAAATACCTCATGAATATTCATACAAGCGACATTAGATAACGATATAACGGTGTAACCATTAAGAGTGCCGCATTAAAATTCATAACATTATTCAAGGAATGGAATTCATTAAGGATATCCATTATCGACATTCACGAAACAACAGTAGTTATGTAAGGATTATAAATAATTTTGTGAATATATTTAGCGTTATTGATATTTTAATTCTATTATAAAAACTTTTATAACCTACCTATGAACCACTTCACTGTCAAGTCATACTTTGTTGAAGTCTGTGAAAGTTTGTACCACGGTGCGGAGTTATGTTTATATAAATTAATTAGTTTATTTTGACGGCGGCGGGGTGCGCGGGAGCGGTGCGGTTTGCGTGTAGCGTTGCGGTTTTAGCGCGTCGTGACGCGGCTGTGCAAGCTTATCGCCTCCGGAGGCGCCGCGGCGTTGACTGCGGCGCGTCCATTCACTGCGCGACGCGTTGAACCGCGCAGGCGCCGTCATCCTCTACACGGGCGAGACCGCGCGCTCATAACCGCAAATTTTTCTCATTGCCAGCCCGGAGTAAATTGCAAAACCGCCGACCGCCCGTTGAAGGTACGAGAAATGCGCCGAGGGGATTCTCCGGGAATGTAATCACCCTCAGAACAACACGGCGGGATAACGAGTCCCGCCTTTTGCTTATAAGTTACGCCAATTCTCACTCAATGTAATCATACAATCGACAGGCGGTATTACCATAAAATTGTAATCAAAAATTAAATTGACTTACGTGGTATAAATAATGGTATTTTAGGTACTTTCGTATTAAATGCACCGCGCTCGCCAACCGCTACCGCGGTAGGCATGCGTTATTTTTTTTTCTCAAGTCTAATCTAAACTAACCAAACCGAGATTAAAGGGCAGCAGTCGAAAAAAATTTTCTCAATTTTCACGTCTTCTAAAACAAAGGCAGCACGAGCCGGCCGAGGTAGCGGTCGGTAAGCGCACTACGTTACCGTTAATACGTAAGCACCATTTTGTATATTACCAACCTGATGATTTTTAAGTTAAATCAAAACAGTTTCGTCTGGGTTTGATTAGATTAGGTTAGACTTGCGTAAAAATACAACGGTAGCCGGCTGCGGAAGTGGTCGGCGAGCACGATGCATTTAATACGAAAGTCATCATCATCATCATCATTACCCTTATCCCACCTAAGTAGGATCGGCACAACATGTTTTCTTTTTCCACTCTTTCCTGTCAAATGTCATCTCAGTATTCACACCTTTTACGCACATATCAATTTTCACACAATCCATCCATACCTTATTCGGTCTTCCTCTACTCGTACAAGTATATCCGACCACCATCATACTCAACATTTTTCTATTTACTTCATCTCTCCTCATGACATGCCCATACCATGCTAACCTATTACTCCTGTCACTGGTGCTATTTTCAAACTTCCTCTGATATACCCACATCTAATACGAAAGTACCGTGTTTTATTTAACAGTCCGATATTAATACTGCCGATATTAATTAGAAAAAACAACTTGTTTACATTGTAACCACCAGTTCATTACTGTTAATAGGGTTGTCACTGAGGTCCGGTGTTTGTGTATAATTCATAAAAAAACTCAGTGCTTTCGTATTTCTTATATCGTGGACGAGAAATGAACGCCTCTGTTAGCGTTTAAATTAATCCCAAGTCCTGCTAACGTACACCAAAAAAGTGTTTTCGTTTTCATATGAATCACATACTAAGCTTTTATCTTGATTAAAAATTTCATAAAACTAACAGCACAACGAATCTTCTAAGTATATATTTTTAAAATACAACACTTTTTAACTAGATTCGTTGATGGAAAGTAAAATATGCCTTGTAGACAATATAAGTCACAAATTTTAAGTATGTAATTAGCAAATTTTAAATCATGTATCAATCAACGTAACTGCGTTATAGCAGTAAGATAAGTGACACTTTTTTTTACTTGGTTTTTTTTACTAGTGGCAACCAATCTTTTAGATTATTACTGCCATTGTCGAGCCGTTAATAGTATTACAAGTTCTTCTTCCATTCCATTTTTGGCAACCAGTCTTCTAGTAGACTATCACTGCCATTGTCAAGCGAGTATCGATATTACAAGTTTCTTGATATAATTTCAATGAACTAACAAGATGGTGGCCATCTTGTTAGAACTTTCCATGGAGTTTTTGTGGCATCTCAGAATTCATGCTCCGTGGTATTATTTTCCATTCACTTCACTTATACACAATAAACAAACTATATTACATAAAACACCACCAATTTTACACAATATAGAGTCAAGTAACACAAGGTTATGAATAAAATATAAAAACCACTACATGCCAGACCAAAATTCCGCCAATAACTCCACAAGTGACACTTTATTATTTCTGTTTACTGCAGTGGATAGGTAAATTATATTATCGTAATAATTGTGTATAATATACATATATCATATGTATAGATTAGTTTTTTAATTATAATAAGTTCTCTAAGCGGTGAAATCTGTTTAATAGATAAATGAAATCTCCTATAATGTGTTTTTATGTGAAAACTTCTTTAGGCGCGTTGAGCAGTGTTTTTGGCAGGGGATAAATTTATAATTTCGCGTCATGACATCCTACGTCAGCATTATGGGCTGTATTGCTCTTGAGCGGCTTGCGTCAGACTATCGACGCGTAATATAATGGCCTGTGTACATGTAATATTGATATTTTAGCAGCTAATCATACGTTTGATAGATTAATAGACTTTATAAAAATGTATATAATTATAGCTCCAAGTGCAAATAGACATGAAAACCACACTAATGTTCATAATTTCAATAAACAAATTCTGAAATCTAAATATTGTCACCTCACACAATATAATTAATATGAAAATTCAAAAGAGAACGCATTTATTTCATTGTTTTGAGTTTTCGTTTCTGTTGGAAATTCTTATGACTGGCTCGACTTCTTTTTAAATTAAAAATGTATACACATCATACTTTCGCTTGACAAATGATATTTAAAGTCTCACAAAGTAAGCCTGCATTAGACGCAACAGTGTGTTAAGTTTCGTGTCTCGTAAATAATAAAGTGTGATAAAAAAGAAGTCATATATCGTGCATTTTCATATAATACGCGATGAATAGTACAAATATTTTAGCAGCGGAAGCTCGTCACGTATACCCACCTCCCTCGGGGTTAGCTCGTGCCGACGCGCGCTCCTTTGCTATATGAGATGTTTCGTACATTGAATGGTACCGTTTAGAACTGTTTTACATCGGTATCTCTGTCTAAATATAATGCACTAGCTTTTGCTTGCGGCTTCACTCGCATTAATGTAGATTTGATCTATCCCTTGGGAACAGTACTTTTTTTCTGTATTCCTAAATATTTAAGGCGTGAAAGCATAACGGTCAAACAAATAAACTCGCATTTACATTTATAATATTAGTTATAGATTAACATTGTAGATAGTTTTTGAAGCCTTATTATTTGCGAGATGTTATATTTTTTCTATTTACAAAATCTCATTATAATCAGTACATCCAATTTCGAATTAAATCCAAGTATACAAACAGACAAAGACTTTTTGTTGTCATATTTATAATCAGTTTCCTTTTTTATTACATGTCGAAATACTGTGGCATCTGTAAATAAAAGTGTTAACTGAACTAGATAATATTTACGTTAAATATATATAGATATTTTTTATTCGAATTTTCGAGATTATTCTTTAATATACTGATGTTGTGAAGAGCTGTACAACCTAATTCCACCGTCTCCTATCCATAACTGAATTAGAACTGCTATACTTCGGGGTTACCTTTGTAGGGCAACTTTCATCTATGCACGAATCAAAGGGTTGGTAATGTCTTTTCATTTTGCCGTATCGTGAAACTGCGAAATAGTTAGCCAGTGTTCCCTTCTTTTTAACGTGACGGGACGAGATATTTACGTAGACCTCCATGTTGGCAACGATAAGCAATGAATCGATAATGTCTTGGAGGTCATCATTGTTTTTAGATTGCACTGTCTTCTATATAAAAGACAATAACGTCAACTTTATGTTAAATTTTCTCGATTCCGTTTCATAAAACTATATAATATTCCTCGTACTCGTATTCAGCTCATGTTACTCACGTCCACGGGAAGTGTGCCTTTCATTTCCCTGCAAGTGCTGCCCGGGAGGTGCCAAAAGGGTAACAAAATTTTGTCCGTTGCACTGTCCCATATAAATTGAAACAAAACGACAAACAAAGTAATCAATCAAGAAACGATAATATATAACATAAAACAGTATTGTTGAATGTTTTGTCTAACAACCGCTACGATTATCCTAACTAATTATAAATGCGAATGTGAATTCGTTTGTTTGTTTGTTACGCTTTTATGCCTTAATTACTCAACCGATCATCATGTTACATTAAGAAGAAAAGTAGTAAGCCTGAGGTATAACTCAAATCTACTTTAACGGGCAAGGAAAGTGCATAAAAGTAAAATCTATACTAATATTATAAAGAGGTAAAGTTTGTGACGTTGTAGGGGGTAATCTCAGGAACTACTGGTCCGATTTGAAAAATTATTTTAGTGTTGTATAGCCCATTTATCGAGGAAGGTTATAGGCTATATATCATCACGCTAAGATCCATAGGAGCGGAGCACTAATGAAGAATGCTTCAAAATCGGGTTATTTTTTTTCTTGAGAGCTTCCGCTGCGTGTTAGCGTTAGCCCAAAGTAACTATTCCACGCGGAAGAAGTCGCGGGTAGATGCTAGTGAGTATATAATTTGGCTATTTTTGTATGCTATATATGTTTTTAGCGTTTGGTACCAAAATCTCATCTGATGTTAAATCACGATGGTAAACACGCTAAGCCTAGATGGGACTGGCTCTCAAGTGCAGCTGGCAGAACACATCAGCAGGTGCTCGGCGATAGATTTTCAACTCGAGGGTGGTAGCTAGCAGACTTAGAAAAACCCTACCATCATACTATGGATTCATCACCATGTTTTCCTTCATTACATTTTTATTTATTCAATTAATAAAATAAAAAATTATATATTCAATAAATTTTTATAGCTATAGCTTTTAATCCGTTGCTCGGATTCGAACCTATGCCCATCGACGCGACGTCCGAATTCGCTATGAACTCAGCCATCATCGCTTCTAAACAAAATAATAACATAGATACGATAATATTTTATCGTTTATTAAAATATGAGAATTGGTGTTCGTTGGCTAAATATTACATTAATAGATTTCAATTTTAAAGTTAAGAGTGTCAAATATTTGCTATGGATAGTATTACGATTATATCGGGGGTCAGAGTAACGGTGAACGAGGGTCTTATTTATGAAGGTTCTAACGCCATATAATAAAGTATCTCCGAAATTGCAAATTCTTTAGTAACTTTTAATAGTTTTATTTAATCGTTTATCTAACAATATTTTATACAATATAAACAATTTATCTATTAAACAAAGTCTTCTGCCACGTCTGTCTGTCTGTTTGCGAAAAACTCAAAAATTACTAAACGGATTTTAATGCGATTTTCACCAGTAGATAAAGTGATTCATAAGGAAGGTTTAGGTATATCATTTGTCAAGGTTTTTTCTTAATATCAGGGCGCAACAATGCCCAACGGGACGTCTAGCCTATACATATAATAATAATGTAAATCTAACGTGTCTGTTACTTTTTAGATTTTTGTGAAAAAAATTGATGCACGTGCTTTGGAATAAGTAATAAAATATATTTCAATCATTTTTAGAAATGTCTGTCTGTTTGTTTGAACACGCATCACTGCTAAAGTACTACGTTCACGATAAACTCTCACCAAGAAAATCATAAAGTATATCCTTGAGTAACATTTAGTTTTAGTTTCATTAAAATCGGTTCACTTTATCAATAGTTATTGTAATTTTAATGACGACGCGACTTATTTACGAGAGAAAAGTAAATAATTGGACTTAATACATTCAGATGATTTTATTAGTCACTGTTTTTTCACATTAGATTCCACGCGGACGAAGTCGCGGGCACAGCTAGTGATATATTGCTATATATATTGATATAAAATTATTAATTAATTAATCTTAATAATTAATAATTATTAATCTAATTAATTAATAATTATTAATTATATATAGCACAGCTATATATATATATTGATGTAAAATTATTTTATGGAATATCATTTCGATATCACTAGATACATGCAAGATTTGATTCTATTAAATCGGTCCTCACCTGTCTACGGCTTGTTGTTTTACTTATAAATCGAAGTATATAATACTACTTGAGTTAGCAGATTGGAAAAAGTTAATCATAATGTGTTTAACTTCATGACTTTCGCAACATAAATAGTAAGTTTTCTAGAAGAAAACGAATTTATCTCTTCGTTTATAGTTTAAGCACTTACGGAGTTGTTTAGAAAGAAAAACAACATAATACGTGACGAAAGAACACATAATTATAGAGATAAGAAAGTTTAAATGTATATATTTTGAAATACGATACACTTATAACTCTGGTCAACACATAACAAATTTTCAAACATTTGTTTTAATTAATTATAGACTATATATTGATGAAATTTAAAAAAAAAAAGTCGAGGGAGTCCTAAGGACTGACGACAGAAGTGAAAACTTAAAACAATGGACTAACTGCATCTTGAAATTATTATCATTAGTCTGTTTTTCACATGTATTAAGTACTCCGAGCAATAACTATATACATTTTTGTATAGTTTATGAATTAATCAAACATGATGGATCGCACAAACTCAATAGAAAATATCAATATTACATGTACAATGGCTGCTATATACTACGCGTCGCTAATCTGGCCTAAGCGCAGTACATCAATCTATACATCTATAGATATAATAAGAATGTAAATATAAAGTGTCTGTACTTTTTAGATTTTTGTAAAAAACATTGTTGCAGGTGTCTTCGAAGGGGTAATAAAATAAACATAAATCACTTTTAGAAATGTCTGTCTGTCTGTTTGTTTGAACAAGCATCACTGCTAAAGTACTACGTTCACGATACAACCTCATCTTGAGTAGCATTTAGTCTTGGTTTCATTAAAATCGGTTTATTTTAATGACGACGCAACTTAAGTACGAGGGAAAAGTAGATAAGTAAATGGACTTAATATATTCAGATGATTTTATTAATCACTATTTTTTACATTAGATTCCACGCGAACGGAGTCATAGGCACAGCTAGAATTGAATAAATTAATAATGTGACGTCACACACATTCCGCTTTGTTGGAAAACTTACAGCGTGTCAGAAACTGGATCCAAAAATGTAATTACAAATTGAATGTAACTTCTATTAAATATATAACTACTAGCAATGTCTCGAGGCTTCACACGCGTTTACTATGCTTTAATTATTTTCACGTCTCTATATTATATTTAAAATAATAACTAATAAAATTATATATACTTAGCATATAAACATTCATACCCTATTTCACCACCTTTAGGGTTGAATTTCCAAATATAGTGCCATCTATAAATATATTTTTTTTAAAAACTGTACTTTGACGACTCCTACTGATGAACCAGTGTGAGTTACACAAAAAAACACAAAGACTATTTTGAAGAGCGTGAAATTCCCCACAAGTTCCACCAAACCGATTTGCAATATTGTAAAAGCCGGGTAAGCATTAGAAATTTGAAAAAAAAGAAGATTTTTATAAATGCATTTTGAATGGTACAACTTTAAATTTAAATTGTAAGTACTTAAAATTAATATTAAGAGCTCAAACTTGGTGACAATTTTTTTTTCTATATGTAGATTAATATTTTGCATGAGCAACGAAAAAAAAAAATGTTTGCGGAAATGAACCACCCTAATATACATATAGGTATGCAATATAACTGCTAAAAGTTAAACTAGAAAAATGTCAAGTAAGAAGGTGGAAGATCAAAAAATTTGTGGATAGATTGTGTGAAAAAAGGTAAAAATAAAAGGTGTGAATGCTGATATGTCATCTGACAGAGGAGAGTAGAAGAGGAAAACACGTGTCGACTCTATATAGTTGGGATAAAAGTGATAAATGTAAAAACGAAAAATTCCCAAATACTATGAGTGGAAATGACAAAAATAACAATTCTGCATAAACGGTATTTTTAACCTACTTCGAAAAAGGAGGAGGTTACTACGTTCGGTTGTACGTATTTTTTTTGTTTTTATGTATGTTAATCGATATCTCCGTCAATTATGAACCGATTTTAATGATTCTTTTTTTATTTGAATTGGTTATATTCAGAGGTAGTCCCATATAAATTTGAAGAAAATATTAAACCCCTAAGGGGGTCAAATATTGTTTATTTGATTTTCACCCACTTCCTATCTACGTATTTTCGTGAAATTGGAACCGATTTATTATACCCATTAGAAACTAGATATATTTACGGACACTAAAAATGAAGAAATAAAAAAAATTTCCAAAAAAAATAAACCGCCTTCGATGTGAAAGATAAATAAGGCACTAAAAAGCGAAAAATAACTGAATTATTAAATTAACCAAATTAAATAAAAAATATTGATATTCGCGCTACCTAATAATATATTTGACGTCGATGCCAACCTACAGTTCAAATTTGTTGCAGTTAATAAAATATGTATACTATACAGATATATATTATGGGACACGAGAGTGGACCAAAACTTTGTATGTAGATGATATGAATTTAGGTTGGCATTGACTTCAAATATATTATTAGGTAGCGCGAATATCAATATTTTTTATTTCATTTGGTTAATTTAATAATTCAGTTATTTTTCGCTTTTTAGTGCCTTATTTATCTTTCACATCGAAGGCGGTTAATTTTTTTTGGAAAATTTTTTAGATCAATAAATATTAATCCTATTTATTTTGAAGGGATATCCAGAATTCATTATTCATCGCTTACTGTTGTTACCTTTTGTGTTTGCATGATTAGCTATTTTTCACAGGTACTCGGATTCTTCCCGAAGGAAGGTATAAGCATAATCCCACGTCGGCCCATGATGTGTTGGCAATCTGAAAATCCGTAAAATCTACAGTTCCATATTTTCTCACATGTGATGTTATTAAGAGAATATTTCTGAGGTTAAATTTTCGTCACGATCTTTTCCTTTACTGCCAGTCGATAGTGTTACCAATTTCAATTGGTAGATGTACGCGAATTTCGATAAATTCATTGACACATCTCTCTGGACATCGAATTGATATTCCACCGGTCAGACCACTCGACCACTACGACTTTTACTAATTAAACCCTATCGGTTTTATTACAAAAAAGTTAAATACGTATTGAATACTTGCTTTAAAAAGGTTTCGAATTAAATGCACCGCTGTTGCTGAATGTTCGCCATCTTGCTTTTTTGCCTCGCTATGGTTACGTTAGGTTTGACTTGCGAAAATAGGATAATGGGAACTTGCCTAGGTCGAGCGCGGTGCATTTAATTCGAAACCTTTTTAAACCAAATACAGTCAAAATTTGTTATAACGACATCGAAGGGACTGTTCATATTCAGTCGTAAAAACCGATAGTCGTAACAACCGGTGATGTTTAATGTGTATCGTGCAAGTACAAACAAATCGATAGGGAATTATTGGAAAAATATATTTATTCAACTATGTACATTTTGTTTATTACACATAAGTACAATGCATATTATTTTTCTGTGAGCATAAAATCTGAAATTTTGGTCTGTTTGGAACACATCTGTTCTGCATAGATATTTTGTAATTCACGTTGGATTTTAATTAACGTATCGTCATAATTTTCATTTATTATTAATTATAATTCATAATTTGTTTTTCATAATGTGTTTTGTTAATTCTTAATTTGTTTTCTTTTTCTTTGCGACATTTTGAAAGTTTCACGAATAACTCCACAAAGTTTTGGTGCGTCTTGTGTATAGATAAGTAACAAACTAACTGAAGACATATGAAGAAGCGGGCTTTGACTCTACTGCATGCACGTGTTTTGTTTCTAAGAATTAGAAAAGACCCTACACTAAACTAAATCCTATTGTTTTCTTTCCTGATTTTAATAGCCATTGAAGACAAATGTGGATACCTATTCAAATTGTTTACAATACAGCTTAGCCGGTCGTTCTAACAGATCTAATTCTCCGAAATATTAGTTAAATGTGGTCGTTTTATGTGGTATGTCGTTATTAGCAATGTCGTATAAAGCAATGTTGTTAATAAGGCGGTCATATAGCATTCAGCCGGGACCTTTGTTCTAGGTTATTATAACCGGCATGTTGTTCTAAACGATGTCGCAGTAAACGGTTTTGACTGTATTTCACTTTTTTGTAATAACACCGTATGTCTTTACCGATTTTGCGTTACCTCTGTTACACTTCTGTTTACTGTTCTCTAAAATGTTTATGTTCTTATAAATGTCTTTTTCTTTTATTATCATAAACAATATTGTATAATTTTAAGAATGTAAATGTGAAGATAAATAAATAAATTTATTATTATTATATTCTATAGTTATTTATTACTTCCTAAGGAAATGCGTGATGATATAATTATATAATACTCTGATAAATTCTCTACCTATTAAAATCGGTTAAGCCGTTTCAGAGAATAGCTAGGAAAAATTAAAAATACATCAACTTTATTTATATGTATTGATAACTATTTTATTATAACTTATATAGGGTTTCAGTAAAGTTATAATATATAATAGATACATTTTTTTTGTTCCTGTTTTGCAGATACTCGCATGGGTTACAATTAATTCAGTTTTTGTCGTAAATACAAGATGTTTGTAATAAATTCAATTTTAGAAAAAAGTAATTACCAGCGGGACAGGCGGACGTCAGTCCGTCCTAACAATAAAAAAAAACTTTGACAGATTATATACATAAACCTTCCTTAGAAATCACTTTATCTAACGGTGAACTGGATGAAAATCCATTCAGTAGTTTTTGAGTTTATCGCGAACAGATAGATAGACAGATGTGGCAGAGGACTTTGTTTTACAATATGTAGTGATGTATTAATTTTTAAACCAATAGATACTTATGATTTCCTTATTCTGATATATACATTTAATTGAGGTAAGTATGAATCCTGCAATGAGCCTCAGGTTTCAGTGGGTAAAATATCGTGAAACGATCTTATTATATAAACAGATAGATAGACAGACGTGGCAGAGGACTTTGTTTTACAATATGTAGTGATGTATTAATTTTTAAACCAATAGATACTTATGATTTCCTTATTCTGATATATACATTTAATTGAGGTAAGTATGAATCCTGCAATGAGCCTCAGGTTTCAGTGGGTAAAACATCGTGAAAAGACCTTAGTATGATGGTTATGCTTTTTCAAATGTCCCCCTTGCTGGAGCGTAGACTAGTCAAGTACTCAACATCAGAAAGTACTTAAATAGAATATCTGTTGCTAATCGCCTATGTGTCTTCCGATGATTGCAATTGTAAGTCAGTTCTTTAGTTGCATCTGTTACCATTTCAAACCACATCGTTACTCTTTCACTATCTTATATATGTATGAATATGTAACTCAGCTTAGGTTAACTCAGTTAAATTCGAGTTTTGCGTAACTTAGGCAATAGCCCAAACCGATGTGTGTTGTGCACCCTTGAGCCAGTTGTCAAATTAAAATTGGCTGAGTGTCTTAAGCGTTCGCGTCTGTTGCCCGGTGAAACTGTTAAGGCCTTCTTAGGCCAATAGCGTCGTTATTAAATATCAGGTGAGATTATAATTAAACTTAAAAATCTATAAAGTATTAAACAAATATACAGATGTTAAAACTGTGTACAGTGTCTATTAAATATGTTAATTAATTATGTATATATTATATGTTTACGTAGGCGTGTTATGTTTGTCCCTGTTACCTTTAACAACCAGGATTAAGCTACCTCAAGTGTCGTCTCGGTGTATAAACGAAAATAGTCATGTGGGATCGCATTAGCATACTGTAAGTCATGGGCGACTATAGCGCTATAAACTCCCAGCTTTATGCAAAACATAATAAACGCTCGGCTGCTCTAGAAACTATGCATAGTAAACGGGATTAATTTTAACTTAGTAAAATATTTTATATTTAAATTAATATATGTTGTTTAAATCTAGCAATTTATAATATACTTTGTAATTATTTTTCTAGCGTTTGAACGCAATCCTATATACTGTCTAATGCCGTTGTAGTATTTTATTTAATACTCTATAGGTTATAGTGTTTGACCACAAACAGATTTGATATTATATGAGATTGTGGTCTAAGATGCTAAATACGCTAACACTAGAGGAGACTGCTCCTTAAGTGTAGCTGCAGGAACACACCAACAGGTTTTTGGCGATAGATTTTCAGAACAGCTACAGCTGTAACTGTATAGGTTATAGACAAGAAGACTTGGAAAAAACCCTACTACCATGATATAGTTTCGTCACGATAATTTCCTTTACCGAAAGCTCCGACTTAGTTGCAAGGATTCGAACCTTCGTCCTAATAAAAAAACTTTAAATAAAATGCTTCAATTATTTTTACTCCGGTTGGTTAATCATTTTCCGTTTGCGTTAGGAAAAAATTGTTTTGTACTGATAAAAAGATCAAATTGACTCAGTAGTATTGTAATAGATTGTAGTAGTTTTCTTTCTTCTCGTATTCGTTCAGATATTTGGCTACGCTATTGGCCTGACAGGCCTTTACAGATTCACTACGAAGCTAGGACTACGAACAATCAATCCGGACGGAATTCGCTTCATATGGCTTTCAATAAAGGAAGGAGGAAAACTCAGGTATACTGACGTAATTTTTCGAACGATTTAATAAAGTTCGGTCGCGCTATATTTGGTCTCCCATTGTTTTTGCTTCTCACGGTCGATTAGCAATTCTTTGTTTTTTTATAACGAGTTCACGTACAGTGTGTAAAATAATATTTTCTAAAATTTATTTTCAATATGATATATGTATTACATCAAATTCCATATTATCTTTACAACGTGCAAAAAGCAATGGAAAATGGTGCTGAAAATTTAGGATTATGTATGTAGAAAAATAAATCATAACTTTGTTAAAAAAATTTAGATCTCGACAGAATTGCCATCTATAGGGACTAACTATAGATAAAAGCTAACCTGGTGACCCAATAAATACAAAAAGAAAATCCAAATCGGTCAAAGTAGAGGTTATTAAAATATTAGAGTGAGATAGCCATTCTATGTCAAATTAAGCAAGTTGCTGTTGAGATAAGGCGGGATAGAAACATCGCTGGAATATTAAACATATTTCCGACTTTTTAATGGCTACTGGAGTAAAATGGAATAGGAAATGGAGAAGTTAACATTCACAACTTTCTTGGATTTTTCCCCCGGTTATACATAATTAAAATTGTATCAGAAAGTATCATATTTTCATCAGGTTATTTGGAGATTTATAAATAATTTAGTGCGGCTAGCTGATTTTCTACCTTTATAATATATTTTTAGAATTTTTGGAAATAATTATTAATCGATACTAATCCATTTATTAAGATAAATGTACATTGAATAAGTATATATAGGTAAATCAAATCCTAATTAATATTATGAACGGCAATGTGCGTTTGTTTTTTTTTGTAAAAGTTTTATGCCTTGCCTTACTACTCAACCGATACTCATGAAATTTTGCAGACACGTTATGAAGGATATAGAAAAGGCCATAAGATACATCTAAAAAAACCACTATTTGAAGTACCGAAGTTACTGGAGAAAATATGATTGTAAACTAGCTAATCACAAATTAGCTGTTGTGTTTCGATCCTCAAGAGTGACAATATATCATGACTGACTTTAGGACTGTAGTTATACTGAGATTTGTAATATTATACGCTGGTGGGTCACTAAACATATCTGCTTGCTACTTCATACAAAAATAGTATAGAACATAACAAGAATATTTACTTAATATATAAAACGGTATTTTATCACAGTGGTTTTAATATTGAAAATATATGTGCGAATTTGTCTGCGTTTGTATTTGTATGAATGATGACACCATACATTATATTCGCGTAACTTTAACAGATCATGCAGCGCACGCCACGATATCTCCCAGATACGACTTTTTCAAGCTTACTTGTCACTTTTTTTTAATATCATACGAGGCAAACGAACAGGTGGGTCACCTGATGTTACGTGATCACCACCGTCCATAGACACTAGCAACTCCAGGGGATTTGCAAGTGCGTTGCCAGCCTGTATTTGGGGTGAGGGGATAAGAAGGGGAGGAGGGGAGGTGGTCTTCCGGCGCTCTTCCTGACCGAACGAAACGCAACAATGCAAGCACTGTTACTTCACGTCGGTTTTTTGTGAGAGGGTGGTAGTACCCCGGGCGAGCCGACCCATTTATGCTGAAACCAGTAATAGCTTCAGAGTGGCTCTATCACCTACAATATTGCATATTGAAGTAATATAAATTATTAATATTTTAAGTTACAACGAACTAAATCAAATGAATTAAAAAATAACAAAATAGAAATAACTTGTTTAATTAAAACATGTCTATAAGTCATACCTCGGTACTGAAACTAACGGGTATGGATCGATGACACCGGTTTAAATTGTCAACTCCACTTGTATGAGTCACACAACATACCTACGGTCCTAGGTAATTGACGTGAAATGGAGCTGACGATTAGGCAATGACTGTAAAATCTATTTGAAAAGTAATTGGAAGGGTGTGATTGTGACTCCTATGAAAATTAATGTTTTTTTTCTTCGAACTGAGTACGCTATTTGCCTAGCAAGGCCTTAACAGCTTCACCGGACTACATGAGAATAAAGTAAAATAAGATCCAATAATGTAACGTTTGACCAGAATCGCATCTGATGTTATATGGAGATGTGGTCAAAGATTGTAAACAGGTTAAACCTAGGGGGCACTGGCTCTCAAGTGCATCTACGGGAACACAACAACAGGTTCTTGGCGACTCACCAACATGCAAGGCGTTCATGTTTTGTAACTTGTCTTTCTCTCCTCCGGATAAATTATATATAGGAGGTACTTGCGATCGTCTAGATCGAACTTCGACCACAATATAAGTAATTTTGTAGCAATTCGAATCAAACATTTCTTTAAACATTAAATCTTTATATCGTCTTTTTATCTTTATAATATCAGCGAAACGTTCTTGAATAGCAAACGTTAATCTCTCCTTTTAAAAGAAAATTGCTTTTAAAGATAATAATTTAAAACCTAAATTAATTCGAAGAAACTAAAAAGTACATATTTCATTTTAAAATAAACCCCATTCCACATACATGGTACTCACTTATATTTCATAATGATATATATATATACATCTATGCGTAAGGAATGTGAAGTACAATGTATAGAGACTTATCAATAAAGGCTTCGACTCCTCGATGGTGTGGAAAAAAACGAACTATTTTAAATTATTTTTCTTGATAACACTAAATCTCCTCAATAGCTACTAAATACCTATTATATAAAAGAAAATAGATTGAGAAACAAAAGAAACAAAGGCACTGAACTAATATATCTTAGCCTGATTATGTATAGATTTTTAAACTTCTTTATATAAGAAGAAAAACATTTACATATATCAATCTGTAAGCAAACACTTTATGCATACATTCTCAGTATTTTACTGCCTCGTAGACTTAGACTAGATTTTATATAAATTTATTCCGATCCCCGATGGTATAATTTTTTAGTACATTTTTCTTTCTATTTTGTTCTGTAGAATACAATTTATGAACGTGTGTTGTTGACTGTATAAGCTTATCTAGATGTAAACAGTGAGACTTTATAAAATACTAGCTTTTGCTCACGGCTTCGTTGGACTTAATATCAATTTGATCTGTCCTTGGGAAACAGTATTTTTTTGCATGAAAAGTACTCCATGTCCTTTTCTATACCCCCGATATCTTGTGTGCAAAATTCCACGTTAATCTTTTGAATGGGTAAATTGTTCCGTGCCAAGCCATTTTTTTACCTGACATGTTCTTCAGGCCATTTGATATTTTTATAAAAAAAATATGTATTGTCATACTTTTTTTTTCGAACTGTCTACGCTATTTGGCCTGACCGGCCTTCACAGTTTCACCGGACTACATCAAGTATTATATAGAATATTACGTTACAACATCATACATAACATGTCATAAGTAATTCTTTCATTTTCCGTAGTTATCAAATCGTATACCACCGGTGGTTACCGTGGCCTAAAGATAAAGTTTAACCTGTACACGTGGTGCGGAACATGTTAAGGCGTAAAAGCATTATGTACGAATAAACAAACTCAAACTCGTATTTATAATATTACGGGAACTATGTGATTTAGTCATAGCTTACTATTTAACCCCGTATAAAGGTTTTATCAATTTTAAGTTACATAAGTTTAATTTTATGATCAGTGTTTAACCTATACTGAAAAGCGTAATAATATGTAATACATATGTAGCGACATAATTATGTATTTTGTGGAATTGCATTATTATGTACCGGTGAGTAGTTCAGTCTCGGCCGGCACACTTGTAACACGCGTCTCTATATTAAAGACTAAAAAGTGATCTTTGTTTTATTATATCTACAGACATTAAATATAGGCTGAACCTCTAAACTGGTGACCCCGACGTGATCTAGTCTATCCATATAATAATAGGTGAAAGGTCCTTTATCTGTCAGTGAATGTCACATCGAGATTGATCAAGCCGTTTCGGAGCTTAGCTTACACAGATAATAGACTATTTATGTGCATAGACTAGTTGGTATCTGCGAATTCGTTCCTTACTAAATAGTTATATGGTGTTAAGAGAATTAGTACAGACAAACAATCTGACAACTCTATTTTATTTATGTCTATATTAAAATAACAATAGGTTTTCATTTTCAAAACATTATCATTCCTTCGGGCTACGTAAAAAGAGACATTTCATTTTCCAAATGCAACATTTGACTCGAGGCCAAGGAAAACAGGCGTCAGACGACAGTACGCTCTGCCTCATTGTCTATCTGACCTTAATCCGGCGTTTTTTTAGCTGCTCGTTCGTAACTGTAATCGTAAACATACGTGCAGTTACTATGAAATGAACCGTCACAGTTTAAACGAGTGATCAGATCTGTCAGAACTGTTAATCCATTTTTAACGAGCTGAATGACGTGAAAGTCGGAACAGTTAACAAATATAATATTGTATATACTATTTTCATGCACCTTTACAATTGATGACATTTTTTTTACTTAACTAAGTACATAAAACAATATTCACATAGAAATGGTTAAATATCATATGACGAAGTCTAAGTAGTAATTAAAAAACAATTTTACATTTTCGTTAGGTTTTTATTACTATAGTTTGTTTTTCACTTCAGATTACATAAGAAATTCATGCAATTTAAGTTTTGATTAATAAAACAAATTAATTGTAATTGTAATTGCTATTCGACCATTTCGTACCGAAAAGCTTGTAAACATATAGCCTGATGTTTGCTACTTCATAAGGGAGTGATGTGGTGACCCTCAAACCAAACAACACACCGCTTACCTCACTTCATTTCAACAACATTTTAACTCAGCTTACAAAATATAAATATTACATGTAAACAGGCCACTATACTACGCGTCGCTAGTCTGTCGCAAGCGCAATACGGTCACGCTTACTAGCATGTCGCCGAAGTGAAACCATAAGTTTATCTCCTGCCTAAAAAATACCGCTTAACGCGTCTAAAGAAGTTTTTACTTGACCGTTGAGTTGCATTGGTTTTCAGCTGAAAGTCAGTGCTAAGTGTTTTTCATAATACTTTAGCATATGCTGAACTGGACACCGTTTCATAATGCTGTTATATGCAAATTTTTATCCACTCTTGTATACTTTTGTATTATGTAACGCAATAAGAATAAAATATTCCTTTCTTTCTTAAAAAAAAATAATAGAAAACTGAAGTAACATCGAATGCGCTCAAATATTCTCTCGTATTTTTACGTTGCGCCCTACGTGACAATAGCGCTCCCGCGGCTCCGCTTGACACCTGACGGGTGTCGCGTGACGACGGCGATTATTGGCACTGTAAATCAACCAGATTGGACACGTTCACTGACCAATATATCACTTTGAAACGAAATTTTCGTAGATAGCTTGTACTATAGGCACGTAGTTGTAAACTGTGTTGTATATTGTAGCAATTTTTCGGACAATGTCTCCATTATTTATATTTAAAGTACACAGAACGGTATATAAAGTGAACTGAGAGATTGAATAAAACCTTTTTAGGGGTTTATTTATACGATGTTTAAGGGAAAACTGAGATCGCTTGCTACACTGTATTTGTATTTTACAAAGGTAAACACGAACACAACGCTCTTGTAATGGTATCACATTGAACTCAAATTTTATTGAGGTACTTTATTTTTATGTGAAGTAACTTATTTTTCAAGTGAGAGAACTAATTCATTACTAAACGAAATATTTTGCTTGTTTAGAAATTTGTTTACATATTTAATTAGTGTATTTACTTATCTAGTATATTTGTTTACCTTTTTAATAAATGCTCCTGTAAAGCTGCCTACGGCTTCATGTTTAACTATTCTTCCGAAGGATTATTACCGAACACATTTGAGTATTTATTCTCCATTGAATGTAATGCTAAGAATTGGAAAGGTAAATCGTTAGACTTTCACTGATTGATAACTGACCTCATAGGAAGTAATTTAGGTTAATTTATTTTAATCTAGCTGTAACCCGCGGCTTCGTGCATAGTGCTATCTCCAAAACGGTTGGACCGTCTTTGACGGGACTTTCACTGGCAGATAGCTGACCTTATAAGAAGTACTTTGCCATTTAACTAGCTATTTAACCTAGGGTATAGATATCTTCACAAACAGTCTCACCAAATATAACGGAATTTAACTAAATAAGTACGAAACGAAAACAAAAATAGATTCGTTTATATGGTTAATATAATTTTTGTAGGCCGAATGTTCGTAAGCACACCACTGAAGAACGGCTGTACCTATTTGAATGAAAATGTTTAAATAACTTCGGTTAAAAAATCTTCATATAAAAAGTGAATGAGCGAAGGAAACAGAAGAGAGTCGGAATATCTTCAAAAATATATCAGAATTGATAGATTTACTACGTTCAGGTGATAATTTACCTTTTTACTTCATTATGTAGTCGTACTGTAAAAGTAAGACATGGTTTCATTTTCTTCGTTACTACACCTATAGGAAGCAAAATATATACTAAACGAACACGTGTGACGTTTGGGTAAACTAAATATACACAGGTATAATATGGATGTCGTCCGGATATTTGTTGTGAGAAATGGGCGTGATTCCAGCTTCCGGTGCTTAATGAGAATCTGTTAGTTGTCGTTCAGCGTCGAGTTCCCGATGAATACGTGATACGAGCTTATACGTGTATGAAGTTGTTTTTAGCTTCGCGTCTCAAGTATTTCATGGTAATTAATTTTATAAGTAGAATAAGGTTTTAGTTCTTATGCCATAGAGGACATTCTTAAGAGTAAACATTTCTAAAAGGTTTTATTATTTATTATACAAAAATAACTAAGGAAATATTATCTTCTGGGGTAAATTTCGCAATAGTTTATTGTAGTTATAAGGACATTAAGGGATTAAACAAATTAATACATATGGAAACAAATTATTTTTTCCATAAATAATTCTTAATTTAAATTATTTTTGAATGAAATGAAACGACAAACAAACGCGTTATTCGCAGTATTATAAAAAAAGAAGCACCAATTTTGTGTCAATTATACTTGAGTGTGATGCATACGAGAAATAAAATTTTAGTAGAATTAGAATATAAGATTTTGTATTCTATAAATGTATGATATACAATATAATTTTCCAATTGTTGTCTTTATGATTGTATTTTTTTCTACTAAAATTGCATCTGACATATGGAGTAATATGGCGTTTAACAATTAATATATATTTTTTTTATTTATTAGTATTTTTTTTGATTATCTTCTTATTTGAAACGCTTGGTTCAAAATGGGACTTCATATGGGCACTACAAATATTTTAACACACAGACACTTAGATTAGACACTTAGACACTTAGACATTCATTAACCACCGAGTCCAAACTATTCATTTGTTTATGAATATTTTTATTATTTGTTATACTAAAAAGAAATAGCAATGGTCTTTGAATTAATTAATTTAACGATACTCTATTGTTTTAAAACATCTGTTGTATCATATTGCAAATAGAATAATTACACGGTAGCGATACGGATATTCGTTGTTCGTATCGTGACTCGGAGTGCGCAGGACGTGATTTGCTTAATACCTGCTTGTTTACAGGTTAGAATAACACGGGTTAATCACACTTATTGTTAATTAGCTGATAGCCGCGACTTTGTGTGCGTTATTTGTTATTTTAACAGTATATGTTACATACAGAGGAAAAATATAAAAAAAATAAAGTAAGAATATATTTTACTTACTACATTTATTTACAAACAATATTATACGTTTACTTCTTCTCTCTTGCGCATGCGTACCACACCGCGTGCCCCACTTCACAAGTCACCAAACGTGATATGCTTATAAAAAACATAGTTTCTTAAATCTTTAATAAAGGTGGTAAATCTTTTTTAGGTGGTAGAGCCACGCTGAAGCTATTACCGGTTTCAGTACGAATGAGTCGGCTCGCCCGGGGTAGTACCACCCTCTCGCTAAAAACCGATGTGAAGTAACAGTGCTTGCATTGTTGCATTTCGTTCGGTCAGTAAGAGCGCCGGATACACAACTCCTCTCCCCCTCCCCACTTCCCGATTCCCCTTCTCCCAAACACAGGCTGGCAACGCATTTACGACTCCTCTGGTGTTGCAAGTGTCTATATAGACGACGGTGATTACTTAACACCAGGTGACCCACCTGTTCGTTTGCGTCCTATTATATAAAAAAATCATCTATTTATATTAAGTGAAAAAAAAACCAATTTATTTGGCTTTAATTCTACAGTACGATGTTAAAAAAAGACTTAGGTAAAATAATATAGTCTTATCAGCATATATTTGAATATACAATTAATTATTTATATAATATATATAAAGATAACTTTTTCATATTACTTTTTTTATTCTTTATAGATATTAGTGTATGACCACTATCTCATTTGATATTAAATGATTATGTGTCCTAAAAAGGTAGACTTGTAAAATCTAGAGTGGAACTAGCTGTCAAATGTAGCACATATTAGCACACTAGGGCTAGAGTCGAATTTGAGGTAGAGCAGCATTATGAGGTTACAGGTAGGGCGGAATTAAAAAAAATATCATAATTGATCTGCCATCGAATGTCACAAGCTGTGTTATGTTCGGAAAAGTTTAAATACCTATTGCTACAATTTTCTGTCTTAGTTTTTGGTATTTTTAAGACGGGGCATTGGCCCACAATGTGCCCCCATGGCTACGGCCGAGGAGCACACGTATCAGTGCTTGGTGGCAGACTTTCAACTTGAGGGATGCACCTAACCAGGTGGGCTTAGAAGAGCCTTGTCACCTTGCTATGGTTCATCACGATGTCTTTCTTCACTGAAAACTTCCGTTCATACACAAAATCTCGAACATATATCGAACGATGTGATGTCCGAACAAATTACTATTCATGAGCTACCATTTTGATAACAATAAGCATTCACAGCCGAGTAGAAAGATGACCTAATGCGTCCGATGAAAAATAAATTAACTTAATTCGCTGTAAGTTAGGGAAGTTAATGTAAAAATACAATCTCTTATGCTAACTATAAAGCTATCTATCTTGCCTTTGGTGTGTCGCATAAAGTCTCTCCAGGGGCCTCTTGCATTCATTTATCTTATTCGTGAACTATCTCTAGTTACTATTTAAAGGCTTTCGAAATCTACATACAATTGTACTCGGTAGCTTTGTTAGTCTCTTAACTGTTGCTGGAAATAAGATTGACATGCGTCTATAATCTTCTATTTAGTAGGTAAATTAGTCATGTGTATTTCGTGCAAATATTATAAATGAAAAAGTTTGTGAGAATGGATGTTTGTTACTCAAAAAGTACTGAACGGATTTTGATGAAACTTTACAGTAATATCTAAATACTAGCGGGCCCGGCAGACGTTATCCCGCACTGATTATAAAAAAAAACCTTGGCAATTATATACAAAAACCTTGCTCATGAATCACTTTATCTACTGGTGAAAACTGCCAGAAAATCCGTTCAGTAGGTTTTGAGTTTATCGCGAACAGACAGACAGAAGCGGTAGGGGACTTTGTTTTATACTATGTAATGATATAAAAATCCAGTGTCACGATACTCGTCCAAAATGAACTTCGAAACTACTCAACTGAATTTCATGAAAGTTGGCATTTATGCATAATTCGATCAACTTGAGAGATAGAATGATTTATATTTCGATTAACGGCTTCAATATTTTTTAATTATAAATTAAATGGTTAGCAATGTTGATTATTATTAATTATAAGTTTCATCAGTCTCGAATAGATGGCGCCATAAATTAGTTTGTTGACAAAAAATTGTAAGACCGACTGTTATAGATATCACATATATGGCGCCACGTTTTAATTTAAATTTCTTTTTCAACTCCAGTTTATTTAATGGACTACGTGTTTCATTCAACTTAACATATAATAACTGAACTACAGCAAAGCGGAAGCGGATCAGCTAGTAGCTTATACATTAGAATGACATATCCTAATTTTAAATATCATAGACGCGATTGTGAACTTATTCGTTACACTTTCTCACCTTACTTATTTTGCATAATGCGTTGACAGGATTCCAAAAAACATACGGACTTTTCATCCAGAAAAAAGACAATATTCGAGAGATAGCTCAAAACAAACTACATTAACGCGAGTGAAGCCAATAAACGCCAGCAGTTTATAACTTATAAATATGTAACTGGTCAAAATATACTGTCAAATAAGTTGTCTTACAAAATATTACAGAGAAGCTAATATAGCAAGACATAATTGAGTAATTCATAATTTTGTAACTATATGTATTGTGTCGCTTGACATCATTCGAATTTGAAATATTGTACCCTCATGTTTACTTTAACTTTAGTTTTTCGCAATTTGTTCTAAATGTATGATCTATACATATAATAAGAATGTAAATCTAAAAAGTCTGTACTTTTCGATTTTCGTGTAAAAAAATTTACAGGTGAACTTACAAGAAAATCATAAAGCATATCTTCGAGAGTAATTTAGTATTTGTTTCATTAAAATCGGTCCATTTTATCAAAAGTTATTGTAATTTTTATGACGACGCAGCGTAAGTGCGAGAGAAAAGTAGATAAGTAAATGGACTTAATACATTCAGATGACTTATTAATCACTGTTTTTTACATAAGTTTCCATGCGGACGAAGTCGCGGGCATAGCTAGTAGAAAATAAAATGTATTTTACTTTATCGTATATAAATCCTTAGTTAAACAAATTACGACCAACGACGTAGAATGTACTTCTGTAAGTATTTTTTAATTTCTATTTTAAATGTTAAGTAATTGTGATGTTTGAAAGGAGTGAACTGATTTTTATAAGGTCGCCGAGAAGCATGTTTTGCACTTGATACTGCGGTGGCCACGTACAAGCAGGTGGATGTTATGCTTGTTTGCTACTATTGTGTAAAATTATTAATTATTTGAGAAAGGAGAATCATAGGGAAAATAAATTTGCGTAATATAGTGAATGTAAAATTATATTTTAATGTACATTTAACTATGAAGTTTTCGTCCGCTTCGTTGGGCATTAAGAACATTCAAAATTGTCAATCGAATCCATAAACTACGTAGTCTGGAAACTCTACGAAAAATTCCACTGAAATAATCATAATCCTATCGGTAAAGGTTTAGTAATTTTCACTTGACTGAGAAGATTATGGAGATATTTGAAATCATTGCCATTCGGATAATCGCTTCGAAAGGTAATTCATTTAATCTTCTGTAGACAATGAACGTTTTGTCTTGTATTATTCGGTATACAGTTTCGAACAAAATCTTTTGTCACTAGACTCCTTCATTAAGAGTCTGTACCATTAATGTTATTAATTAATTACGACTTAGTAGATTGATGTCGTGATAAAAATTAATTGGTTCGAGAAACAGCGAATTTCGTATTCGTTAATATAATACCATACGGTTTGTTACAATAGAACCACTCGCAAATAAGTGTTAATCACAAAAGGTATTTATTGTAATCTTCACATCTATTAAGAAACTTTGAACAAAGAAAGTATTACGACCGCCCTATATCCAATGTAGGTAAGTAGTGCTACAGTACCTAATAAGAAATAACCTATAATCAAAACAGCTCAAAAACTAAACGCTGATTTCTATTCGTAAAATAAATGTCTGAATTGAACCATTAATTCTAAATATAATCTCCAACGTCTGAGGTACTTATATTTACTAAAAGTATTTCGAAATAGTTATAATTATAAATATGGAAAAACTCTGTATGCCTGTCGCAAGGTTTATGGCATACCGGTAGTCGGAGTACTAAAGAAGGACAAGCAATTTTTCCTTAAAGACATTGAAAAATGCACACGTGAAGCTGTTGCTTCACATTTGTTCTAAATAAAAGTATAAATCATCCATCAGATCATTGTAAATAAAGTCGTGAAAATAGAAAACTATTACAAATTCGAGACAAGTTCAACAGCACATGCATTCCACTGATTTATATCCGAAGTGGTATTCAAATAACCTCCGTGAATTTGTATGCCGGTAGGAGCTTAACTCTGTTAGTTAAGGTCTAGTTTCCAACAGGAGGTCGTGTCGCGTGTCATCGGCTCTGCTGCCTCGGTAGTGCGATAGTGTCGTTGCTGTAATAATATATCGTAATCCTCAAATCTCGTCGTCCCGCTGTTCCCTGCAGCCCACCATTTGTTAGTGGCGACATTATCATTGTCCACCACTGGCCTCATATTCGGACGTCATTTGTCAGCCCCTATAGTCAGTTGGCCGGTTGACTATTTCGCATACGTGACATACAGATATATTCTTCAAGCAATCTTTTGAGGACAGTAATAATTTTCAACTGTTTAATATTTTTATTAGGTCTACGAAACTGTGTATAGTCTTATAATTTGAAATTATATATTAATTAAATAAAACACAGCTTACATTCTTAAACGGTGCATATGTAGTAAAATATAAAAGAAAAATAACTAAAATTAACTTACAAAATTAAAATACCCAATTACAAAAACATAACACTAATATTTGTTGTAAAGAGATAGTGGTTTTAAACACCGTTTAAACACCGCATCGGTCTACGTACACTTGGATTCTGTTATGATTTAGATATTTTAGTGAAAGAAAACCAAAACATGGTCTTAGGGATTTATCTAATACCTGTCTGGCTACCATTTTCGATTTGAGAATCTGTCGTCAAACCGTTATCGTTCCTCTACGATCATAAAATGTGTTCCAGTTCTCCTTTAGGGGGGCATCCAATATTAAGTGAGATTGTGGTCGGACATTACAATTTATTAGTTAAATGTAATGACTATGTTACAAAATAAGTAGGTCTTTAAATTTTTCCACTTTCGTAAACATTCATTGAAAATAAATAAATACAAAAGCAGCATCGACAAACGACAAATGAGGACACATACGCAGAAGTAATTATTTATAAATATATTAAAGAAAAAGTCATTATGTAACTGGATTAATATTTACTGATACTGTCGCGATTTAGACCACTCTGCCCGTTGAAGAAAGTCATTGCGAAGGATTTTACGTAATATTTGTGATTGATATATTCGTGTCGAATATAAATAAAAAAGCATCTCTAACCTCATACTTTCATTTTATTAAGCTGTCTGCACCACAAATATCGGATTTCGGTTACGGTACGGGTACGGTTAAAGATTAGAATCAAAATATCATTATGTGCCATTGAACTGCAGTACTATATACGTACAAATACATGTGAGTAAGGAATTTGAGTAATAATTATGTTTTTCTCTTCCTTATTAATGTATAATTAACACTAAACAACCGTATTTACTTGTAAATAGTAATTTACAAAATTGTTCAAGTAACTAGGTACTGTCTATAAGAGGAAGGTTCACGGAGATTCAAAGGAATAAAACTTTAAATTGGAACCTGAAACTTTTAATGTAGACGGTGTTACAAACAAAACAAACGTATTTTTCATTATCGCCTCTATTCGCTTATAATTTACGAACTTAACATCTGTTAGTGAAATATTATATCACAGATTATGCATAAATGTTATGCGATAAATAATGGTAGTGAGTTTTATCATTTAACGTCATCCAAAAATAATATAATTAAACGTATAAAATTATTTCAAGTGGTATATTTAAATTGAATTCGTCTTTTGATATCTATACTTGAATAAATCGTATAGAACTAATAATATAATGGCAATATTAAAGCGCTTAAAAAACTGAATCGAAATCGCATTAGCACGTATCTCCTTCAAATGGTGGCAGAGGGTTTCGTTGCTACTTTCACTCTAGAAAAATGAACGATAATGTATGTATAGCGACACACATACGTACACCAACTATGGTGAGTATGTAATACAACACTTTGTGCCAGAGACCAGAAGAAGCAATCTCAAAAGGCCAAGTGTTTAGATTAACCGGATTAATTACGCACCGGGACGCACTAAGAACAAAGCACACACCTCAGAGACTACCGCTCGTAGAGGCTCATTTTCTCGTTTTCATTTATCGGTTTCGTTCTTATACATACTGCCAAAGTGTTTTATTATTGTTTACCTTTAAAATTTGATGGTGTGCTCGCTTATTTTTCACCTCTCGACTGAGTTTTCAAAACCCAGTCCTCAACGTCCGGATCATGTTTTTAAATATAGAGGCAATTCGTTTCGATTAATAATTTTACGTTACTTAATTTGTCATTGTTCCAGTTTAAAAAAAAAATGTTTTAATAAATACGGATTTTTGAAGTGAAAACTTCTTTAGGTGCGTTGAAGTATTTTTGGCAGGAGATAGATTTATAGTTTCGCGTCATGATATGCTAGTAAGCGTGACCAATCGTACTGCGCTTGCGCGGCTTGCGTTAGACTAGCGACGCGTAGTATAGTGGCCTGTGTACATATAATATAAATGTTTTGTATTGGAACTGTGAAGGCTATCATGTATTAATTATAAACTGCATACAAATGTATATAATTAATGCTTCGTACGCCAATGGATGTGAAAACCAGACTAATGATAATAATTTCAATCTACATATTAGGAGATTTAAATATATATTATAATTAATTTAAAATTTGAAAACAGAACACACTTATTCTATTGTATTAAGTTTTCACTGCTGTCGGCAGGCCTTATGACTGCCTTGATATTTTGTACTTATGCTGTAAACAGTCTCTTGGTCAGTGTATCATAAGGTCTACATTCGTTTGTATGGAGCTTAAACCCTCGTGGCTTTGGACAGTCCAGTGGTTGAATCGTTTGCATTTGTTCAGTTTTACCTCATTTAAATATGCCCGTTCAGCTCAATGAAAAAGACTAGTAAATTAGTTGCTGAAGCTTCTACAACTCTATGCAATTGTGGTTAGATATATTATTTATATCCTTCTGAATGTAGCAACTATGTGGGAAGGAGCTAAAAATGAATTTCGAGTGGATATAGGCACAAATCTCTTCCAATCTACAAACAGACACTTCTTTGCTGTCTTCGATCCTTACAAAATGAGTAAAATAACAGTATGGATTATATTTGAAAACGTGATTCCATTATAATGTTACATACGTAAAGTATACATGCCCGCGACTTTTACGTAAAAATGTTTTTGTTCTTTCATGGAAACTATGAGTTCTTATGGATTAATTGTGGGGACTACCACAGCTTATTTTTGCGAAATTTGATCATTACTGATTAGCCCCTTAGATTTCTTTTTTTTTATGTCATAGCAGGCAAACGAACAGGTGGGTCACCTGAATTTAAGTGATCACCACCGTCCATAGACACTAACGACAGTGAGTCGAAAGTGTGTTTAGAGGAAAGGGAAAGGAGATGGGAGGGGAGGGGAGGTGGGCCTCCGGCGCTCTCACTGACCGAACGAAACGCAACAATGCAAACACTGTTACTTCACGTCGGTTTTCTATGAGAGGTGGCATTACCCCGGACGAGCCGACCCATTCATGCTGAAACCAGTTGTAACTTCAGCATGGCTGTACCACCTACAGAACTCTTAATGGAGATTAAGAATACTTTGAAAAGTTCTTAATCTGACAGTAAAATAATGGTCAAAGTCGGTTCAGGCATTTCCGAATTAGTTCGCCTGCACAATTTTTTTTAAAAATCTTTATTTCATTAAGGGACTTAGTTTCACAAAAAACATGCCAGTCCCATAGTACCGTGACCTTAGTATATTCACAAACATTTCTTAGAGTTAATCACAAACTTCCATAAGTTCTTGGCTTCTTCACTCGCAAGTGCAGACAAGATTCTATGAAAGATACCCTGTATGTATATTTCTATTGTTTCATATACAAATTTATCTAATTCCGGGCTGATTCAAATCTAAACCTTATGATCACAGACGTGTATAATTAATATGGTTTATGTGTAAAAATCGATAATAATATTCATACTATTTTTTAAAGTTATTCGAAGCTATTGAACGTGTGTCAGAAACGATGGTTGATGTGACGATACATCTCGGGACATTTGTCACGCGGTGAAACACAGTTATGGATGTGGAAACGCCAGCCAATACAATTATTGGCCGCTGTTATCCGAATGTCAATTGTCGATGGTTCGACGGCTATAAATTAACATATAGATGCATTCATTATGACATGATTTGTTTTATACGTTTAACCTAAAAATATTCAACAAACATAAATCTCCTCCGTGTAATAACTAGCTGGTAACCGCTCGCTTGGTGATTGGTGATTTTGTGTATGCTTAATTTATTTCTAACTTCTAACACTATAGGTGGTAGAGCCACGCTGAAGCTATTACTGGTTTCAGCATGAATGGGTCAGCTCGCTCGGGGTAGGACCACGCTCTCGCAGAAAACCGACGTGAAGTGACAGTGTTTGCATTGTTGCGTTTCGTTCAGTCAGTGAGAGCGCCGGATAACCCACCTCCCCTACCCTCTCCCTTCACCACTCCCCCTCCCCCAAACACAGGATGGCAACGCATTTGCGACTCTCCTGGTGTTGCAAATGTCTATGGACGGTGGTAATCACTTAACATCAGGTGACCAACCTGTTCGTTTGCCTCTTATGATATAAAAAAAAACTTCATAACTTGTACAATATATAACATGTAAGAAAATTACAAACAACTAAGCAAAGGACATATGACTACTTACGGTTTACAAGATATATGAAGAATAACGGACATAAGGGCAGAAAGATGTTACCTTTTATTTGCGAGGATAAGTAAGGATTGTAACAAGTAATTAACATTCACAATATTTTTTATCTTCTATACATATAATAAGAAAGTAAATCTAATATGTCTGTATTAATTCGCTATTCGTGAAAAAAATTGTTGTAGGTGTATAGGAATAAGTAATAAAATCCATTTCAATCTTGTTTAGAAATGTCTGTTTGTATGAACACTAGGCTGGTCGTTAAAAATTAAATTTTTTGCGACGCCCCCTGAAAAGCTTCCTTTTGATGAAAAAACACTGGGAAATTTTTTTTTTTTTTTTAATTCAAAAGAACACGTGCCTCTAGACGATCTAAGTTAATTTTTGGGTATAATCATTTTTTTTGGGAATTTTTCAGGAAAAATACAATTTTATTCGAAATATAAAAAATTATAGAACTCAAATCAATAAAAATAACAATATTTGATCAAATTAACAATAAACAAAAATCTAAATTCAAAAATTTTCCCAGTTGTTTCGTATATTAAAAGACGTCCAGGGCATGCGCATCTGATATTTTTTTAAGATCTTTTTATGAAAATAATTCATACGTGACTGCTCACAGAAGTATAAAAAGCCCAAAAATGAAGGAGTTTCATTGTTAACTATTTTCAAATCTAAAATAATATTTATTTCAAATTTAATAAGATACTTTCAGAGAAAAAATGATTATACCCAAAAATTAACTTAGATCGTCTAGAGGCACGTGTTCTTTTGAATTAAAAAAAAAAAAAAATTCCCAGTGTTTTCTCATCAAAAGGAAGCTTTTCAGGGGGCGTCGCAAAAAATTTAATTTTTAACGACCAGCCTAATGAACACGCATCACTGCTAGAGTATTGGGTTTGTAATACAACCACAGCAATAAAATAAAGAAAACCTTTGAGAATAACTTAGTCTATGTTTCATTGAAATCGGTTCGGTCTATCAAAAGTTATTGTAATTTTAATGACGACGCGGCGTCGCGTAAGTACAAGAGAAAAGTAGATAAGTGACTGTATTAATCACTATTTTTTACATAAGGTTCCACGCGGGCGAAGTTGCGGGCACAGCTAGTTAATTAATAAAAATATTCTTTAAATTTTTCAATATAAAATTGTAGAAAGGATAATTCGAATAGAAACATTCCGAACTCGACGCTCTTTAGCCGGATTTGTCTTCTGTTGCGATTTTCCTGTTTCATTTAAGATATACTTTAACTTGCATTCCAAGCGCTAAGGCGCTAGATGTGGAGGAATGTAGAGCTTAAAGATAATGCTAAATCTTTTTAATGGAATGGATTTAAGTACACGCTTTCTTGTTGTACATACTTTCTAATTGTTACTATAAAATCATTATTAAAAAAAATTGAAATATAAAGTTAAACCTTGAAAAGCTGGATTTCGTAAAAAATCGGCATGATCTAAATACCTAGACACTGTGACAAACTGGTTTGTTTCAGACTTAGTAAAACCAGTAATAGTTTTTTAGGTAATAGTGTTAGGTTTCACAACAAAGCCCCAAAGGATATTACCGATTTGCCGGATTGTGAGTTTAAGGGCCATGTCAAGTAGTTTGGTGTTAAAAGGCTATTATAGAGTGGGTCACTATGTGAACGATGGTGATGTCTAGAATTGACTTATCTCTGTGCATCCATTAAAAACGATTGTGATATGTAATGTATTCTAAATATTATATATATTTGTAAAAAAGATAAACCAGATCTTGATTCTTGCCGGTTCTTCTCGATGTAGGGCTGCTTTCCGAACCAGTGGTAGCTTTGACGTTCATAAGTGCCTTCTTAGGGTCTAAATTGAATAAAGTGTTTTTCATTTGATTTGATTTGAAAGAGGATGTTTGATTTTTTAAATCGTAAATCTCTGGAATTACTAGTCTAAATTGAAAAATCCTTATTGCATTTAATAGCTTATTTATTGATTAAGGCTGTTATATACAACTCTGTATGATTTTTAAGAGCTGAGAAATTATCATACAACTTGTATTTTGGTTGGAAAGTACGCTAAGAGAACGAAGTACTAGCGCGGTCACGTCATTTGGCGCTGAAGGAATAAAACCCTATGTCTAAGGTAGTGTTTGTTAATTTTCTTGTGATGCCGCTGTGTAATTTGTTAATTTTTGTTTTTGTCTATATATTATTGAAGTGCAATTTATCAAGGGAGGGCTCTGAAAGTCGGATCCACAACATTTTTGTGTGACGAAAAATGGTAGGGGTAAACAATGTGTCGTGTAGAGTGTTGAACACACCGGTTCTCGTCCGATCGTCGAAGTACAGCAACGATCATTACTTGGATGGATGATCGTCTGGGAACGTCGCGTGACGTTGGCTTTTTTTGTATATATTAATTTCCACAATAAAAGCGATTCGCTGTAATACAAGATTTTACTTCTATCGTGTGTCTTTAAGACACACCTTATTTTTAAAGTTACAAGGGATCCTAATATTATACTGAATTCCCGATGAAAAATCACTGTAATTTCAACAAGCTAATGCTCTAAGTAAAAAAGCACAGTCCATAAATGGTACGTCAGAAAGATACTCAAGCTAAATTAAAATTTACGTCTCCAAGGATCTGCGGGCTGTCGCAAAAACGTGCGAAATATTCACTGCAAAGTTAAACCGTTTCACATTAAGAGAAGATAACTTTGTTTAAAGAAGTATGTATTCTCGGGCTCTCGAGCACCTACGTTCCATTTCCGAGCCGTTACTTAACTTTATAAATGCTTTTGCCTTTAAAAGTTTTTTGGAATAGTGAATAAGATTCAGTTTTATGTGTCGAGTATCTAGATTCCTCTGCGTTGTCTGATTTGAAAATGTTTATTATATTATTATTGTTAATGTTTCGTTTTAGAATCACGATTTGATCTTATCCTAGAAAGTTAAAACAGTAGGAAATCGTTTAAATAATATCAACAATATATTAGATTACACTGTAGAAAGACCACACAATAGTAAAACTATATAAATATTACTACAATAGTACAATACGGTGTCCGTTATTTAAAAAAAAACAAAAAAAAATCAGTGCGTGTATCCGTAAGAAGCGATTGAAGTAAAACTTTTTAAACATTTTTGATTTTGTCAATAAATAGTTTAAATGAAAAATAAATAAATTAATATAATAAATTAACATGAATAATAATAAAAATCATACAATAGAATTAATTATGTATATATAGGCACCTGATCGTGCTACCACGTGTAGTGCCATCTATTTACTAATTCGGAACTTAAATAACACATGAAATATTATTAACAACTCTTTGTTATAAAGTAAATAAAATATAGAAAAGTACGAACAGATTAACTATGATAAGTAATGAATTAAATTAATTATGATTTAATGGAAGTTTTGGTTATGTTTTATTAATATCTAACCGGATGGCACAGAAACGTGACGCCATATTGCTGTAACGCACTTCCGTTGCATTGTCGTCCAGTTACCTCATAATCGCGCCTAAAGAAGTTTTACTTCAAAAACCCTTAGTATTCATAATAAACCTTGCCCTTGAAACTATTTTGTATTTTTTTTGGGATTGGGTATTGGGATTTTGTAACTATTACAATTAGTTTTTTTTTCTTCTACAACATAGATTACAGCAATGAGATATACCTACATGGTTTTATAGAAAATAGAAGAACGCTTTACAAAAAAGCTCTCTAATTGGTTTTCTAACATTGCACTCTTTCAAGAGTTGTTTAAGGTGAAAGTTGAACATAAGTGAAAATACCGTTCACCCCATTTCGTCATGGGAGAAAGCACACATTGTTGAACACATAGTATTTATAAAAATCATATTTTTTTAAACTTAGAACTTTTTATTAAATGAAAATATTGTGATAATTCTTAATTTTTTCTCTAGATAAGGACAAAGTATCTAAGGAATAAAACTCAAAAAAATGATTGAAATCATCGAGTAGTTTTTGTGTGATGCGGGTACGACGGCAGATCTCTATCATTTTATTGATATACTAGCATCTGCTCGCGACTTCTTCCGCGTGGAATGGTTACTTTGAGCTAACTAACACGCAGGGGTAATTCACAAAAGGGAAAAACGATTTGGAAACATTGTTCATTGGTGCTCCGCTCCTATTGGTCTTAGCGTGATGATATATAGTCTTATAGCCTTTCTCGATAAATAAGCTATCTAACATGGAAAGATTTTTTTAAATCGAACTAGTAGTTTCTGAGATTAGCGCGTTCAACAAAACAGACAAACAAACCCTCCAACTGTATAATATTATAGTATAGATAAGATAAAGATAGTAATATGTATTTAATTGCGATATAAATTATTTTTAAATTACTTATTACTTTTAGCTTTTATGGGAACTAAAGACGATTCTTGATGACTTAACAATGATACTAAGAGCCTGTCCAGATGAGGCGTTTTACGCGCGAGTTGATTCGCGTGTAGACACTCGCGCGTACTCGAGATACTAGAGCTACATATATTATATCCCGTCCAGATGGTGCGGCGCGTTTTCTAACTCGCGCGTAAAACGCGTACAATGAGCGAGACTCTCGACTCGCGCGCTGTACGCGCGAGCGCCGCGCGCCTCGAGATACTCAGGCCCCATTGCTGCGTCCAGTACTACGCGCGAGTCAGTCGCGAGTCGACATAGTTGTCAGTCGTCTATCCGTACGACGTATGAGACGTTTCCTAGGATAGAAACGCGCGTAAAACGCGGTATCTGGACGCAATATATTTTGAAGTGCACGTGTCGACTCGCGCGTAAATCGCTTCATTTGGACAGGCTCTAACTGAGAATAGTTCGAGCAACACACCTTTAGATAAACACTTGATACCCATTTCGAGTGGGACTGATGCTCGGTGGTAAGCCTGACAAATGACATCTGAACAACCATTACGTGCTTGCTCCTAGAAGGGAGGATTTTTTTCATTTTTACACTACACTTATAGAATAACAATAGTTCTGAAGGGATCGCGATGACATTCGTCAAGAAATATGATCCCATTTCACTCGAGTTTATTTCTGTTTTTTTGTTATATTGAAAATATTATTATGAAGGCATTTGTCTAATGCATGGTTAACTATATCTTTCGAGTTGAAAATCTGTCACTTAAGAGCCAATTCTCCTGTATGTTTACCCTCTTTCCAATATAAATCATATAGTTACTTAACGTGATGTGAGATTGTTGTTGTACCAAGCTCTATTTTATGTTTTTTTTTTTATATAAGTGAAGTTTGTCTCGATCATCTACCGAATATATTTCACTAGTTTTACCCGCGGATTTTCTCGTGACCTAACCCTCGGGAAGACTACTATTTTACTGGGTGAAAGATAGCCTATATTTTTTACATCATTTCACGATAATCGGTTGAGAAGTTAAGGTATGAAAGCAAACAAACAACAAGATGACAATGGCGTTTATTATATTAAATACGATTTTAATATACATAAAACTACCATGAGTATGGTCATATATTCTGAATAAAACAATATGTGGTTAAATTATTTACAATTAAACACAATTTAAGTTCGCAAAATTATATTGAGTACGAGCAACACACGTGGCAATGCATGCAAACGATACGAGATTAATATTCTGAATTTCCTTAGCTTTCATGACTGTGGTAAATAAATAATCTTCTGTCTTTTGTGAATTAGATACTCATACATATATAGTAAGCGAAGTGTTACTTACTAACATTAATTTTTGTTCTTCTCTATAAGTTCCGCGTTTTACTACAATCTCACCTGATGCTAAATGACGACGTAGTATTCAGAGGTAAAGTGACTCTTGAGTGCGGATCAAGAGTCTGCAGAATTATATAAAAAAAACTTGAGATCTAGCCAGGAGGTTTTTTTTATAGCATAAAAGGCAAACGAACAGGTGGGTCACCTGATGTTAAGTGATCAGTGCCGTCCACAGACACTAGAAACATCAGAGGAGTCTCAGGTGCGTTGCTAGTTTGTGTGTGGGAGGGGAGAAGGGGAGGATGGGGAGAGGGTTTTGGCCCTCTGGCGGTCTCACTGAGCGAACGAAACGCAACAATGCAAGCACTGTTACTTCACGTCGGTGTTTCTGTGAGAGGGTGGTAGTACCCCGAGCGAGCAGACCCGTTCATGCTGGAAGGAATAATAGCTTCAGCGTGGCTCTACCACATAAACGGTCTTCGAAAAAGATGTAGTATGCTACGGTTTCATCGAGATATTTTCATTTGTTGCATGTAGTATCGTAGTACTTAATATATATTAATACATTTTAAATCCTGACCCAAGAACTCAAGTAAGTTTTAAAGAAAGTGTGCAAATCTATTCAGCGGTTTTCGAATTATTACCAGAACAACGGTCAGACAGACGGAAAGTCGTTGCCATTTATAATACCTGTGATTGAATTATATGTTATGAACATTTTAACAAATTAAGTATTTTATTATAGTCACTAATCAGAAGTAGTCTTCTATAAAAAGAACAAAAATGAATATAAATAAAGACATTGTTAAAGTGAACTACTGTGTAATATTTATATTGTGGTTAAAACGAGTGAGAACAGAGGGAAGCAAATGGAATTAGACACAGTTTAATATTTACTTTGGGAGCGAGTTCACTCAACACGACCATAAAATATAAATAGGCATAACAGAGATAATATTTACTCTCAGGCTTTTGTAATTAAGTGGGTTAAATAATAGAAAATCGTTTAAAACCATTTGAAATGAGATATGATTCGTTTCTATTTACACTTATTATAGAGCATATTTGTTGAATAAATCTATTTATCATTACATAGTATAAAACAAAGTCCCCTACCGCGTCTGTCTGTCTGTCTGTTCGCGATAAACTTAAAAACTACTGAACGGATTTTCAAGTGGTTTTCACTAGTGGATAAAGTGATTCAGGAGGAACGTTTTGGTATATAATTTTTCAAGGTTTTTTTTATAATCAGGGCGGGGCAAGGTCTGCCGGGCCCGCTAGACTATACATATAATAAGAATGTAAATCTAACGTGACTGTATTTTTTCGATTTTCGTGAAAAAAATTGTTGGAGGTTGGAGGAATAAGTATAAAATACATTTCAATCATTTTTAGAAATGTCTGTCTGTCTGTTTCTATGAACACGCATCACTGCTAAAGTACTGGGTTCACTATAAAACCTCATCAAGGAATTCATAAAGCATATCCTCGGGAGTAACTAAGTCTTTGTTTCATTAATATCCGTCTACTCTGTCAAAAGTTATTGTAATTTTAATGGCGCCGCGACTTATGTATGAGAAAAAAGTAGATAATCAAATGGCCTAAATACGTTCAGATGACTTTATTAGTCATTATTTTGTACATCAGGTTCCACGTAGACGAAGTCGCGGGCACAGCTAGTAAGTAATAAAATACATTTCAATCATTTTTAGAAATGTCTGTCTGTTTGTTTGTATGAACATGCATCACTGCTAAAGTACTGGGTTCACTATAAAACCTCATAATCAAGGAATTCATAAAGCATATCCTCGAGAGTAACTTAATTTTTATTTCAGTAAAATCGGTCTGCTTTTTCAAAAGTTATTGTAATTTGAATGACGGCTCGAGCTAAGTACGAGAGAAGAGTAGTCTATACTAATATTATAAAGAGGTAAAGTTTGTGAGTTTGTGACGTTGTGGCGTTGTAAGGGGTAATCTCAGGAACTACTGGTCCGATTTGAATAATTCTTTCAGTGTTATATAGCTCATTGATCGAAAATGGTTATAGGCTATATATCATAACGATAAGGCCAATAGGAGCGGAGCACAGATGAAAAATGTTTCAAAATCGAGATGTTTTTTTTCTTTTTCAGAGCTTCTGCTGTGTGTCAGCGTTAGCCCAGAGTAGTAACTATTACTACGCGGACGAAGTTGTGGACAGGGGCTATAATCTATATACTAATATTATAAAGAGGTAAAGTTTGTGAGGTTGTGAAGTTGTAGGGGGTAATCTCAAGAACTACTAAACCGATTTTGAAAATTCTTTTACCAATATAAAGCCACGTTATTTATGAATGTCATAGGTTACATATCATCACGCTAAGACCAATAGGAGCGGAGCAACAATGAAAAATGTTTTAAAATCGGGGTATTTTTTCCTTTTGAGAGCTTCCGCTGCGTTTTAGCCCAAAATAACTATTCCACGCGTGCGAAGTCGCAGGCAGAAGCTATTAACTAATTATATTATCTATAATCTATACTAATATTATAAAGAGGTAAAGTTTGTGAGGTTGTAGGGGGTAATATCTAGAGTCGGAGAAAAATGGTCGAATGAAAACGTTTCTTACGAACGCTGCCTTAATTATGAGATATATATGATTGAGTTCTAGAAAAAAGTTGTAGCTTGATAATGCCTATTACCACCCAACGAAGTGGGCACGGGTCGGCTAGTATTATTATAAAGCTTTGTTTGCCCAGTTCGTTGAACGCGCTAATCTAAGGAACTACTAGTCCGATTTGAAAAATTCAGTGCTAGATAGATCATTTATCGAGAAAGGCTATAGGCTATATATCATCACGCTAGGAGCATTAGGAACAGAGCACCAAAGAATAGTGTTTCAAAAATCGTTTTTTTTTCCTTTTGAGATCTTCCGCTGCGTGTTACCGTTAGCCCACAGTATCTATTCCACGCGGACAAAGTCGCGGGCAGAAGGTAGTACCATAAGAAAACTGTAGTAATATTGTGACTGTACATTGAATATCTTTACTAATAACTTATTGCATGTGGTGTAAGGAGTGTAATTACGTACATTGCCGATTTGCCGGATAGCAAATTCAAGCACCATATCAAGCGGGTTTTAATGTGTAAAGGCTATTTATTATAGGGTAGATCGATATATGAAAGATGGTGATGTCTGGAAATAACGTCAGTCTTTGTCCATCTGCCAAACATGAATGTAACTATCTGTATTTATAAATATATGTAACATGAAAAGATAAACCAGATTGAGTTTCTTGCCGTTTCTTCTCGTTCATTATTTTTCGAACCGTTGGTAGTTTTAACGTTCATAAGCGCTTTCGCCTTTAGGCCCTGGCTTAAATCGAATAAAGTATTTTTAATTGTGTAATATAATACAATAAGGTTATTACTAAACAATTTTATTTGTCTGTCTGTAAATCCAAAATTATTAAAAGAATTTTCGTAGCTTTCAGAAGTCACTTGAACATAGCTTGAGGTAACAAATAGAGTTTATTTAATCAAAATCAGCTCACGGAAAGAAAACATACCTGAAGCAATTTTTTTCAAAGTCTCTCTAGCTTAGTAGAGTTAGTAGAAAAAGTTAAAGTTGACACTTTATTAACATATTCTCAGATACTGCGTGCTGTGGCTTAATGCCCGTGCCGGTACCCTTAGTACCCGTTGATATTTACATGGCCAACTCTACGTGACTCTCTCCCATATAGATGAAGCAAATAAGCTATTGTTTATAATCCCAATTATAATACTGTTTACGTAAATAGGTGCATGAAATTGCATGTTTACTTTTACTTTGTCCATTACTTTGTCCATTTATTACCATTTCTGTCCTTTCCTTTATGACCTTTATATTGTGTTCACAGTAAAATTGAAGATATATACTCTCAAGCGTCGACAGTTATGACTAGATGTTCTACGATCCCCTATATCTTTACTTAATTGCTTCAAAATGGAGATGATACAATCGTTCGGATATTATGCCAATGGTCGCGGGTAGCATTTTGTTACAATCTCAACCGATATTATGTGACAATGCAAGGCTTTGATTGTATACACTACTGATAAGTTAGCAACACACTAACACTAAAACTCAAATGAAAAATATTTCCTATAATCTGATTGCATACTTTTATATTAATTCGTATTCTATATCTATCACCTATATTTATGAAGTTCCTCGTTAGAAATTTTAGAGTTACGGAAAGTTAGAGTAAAATTATTCCTATTTCTTTTCTCTCATAGTTGTATTTGTTATTAGCTATCTATACATATAATAAGAGCGTAAATCTAACGTGTCTTTACTTTTTCAATTTTCGTGAAAAAAATTGTTTCAGGTGTTTAGGAATAAGTTAAAAACTACGTTACAGTCATTTTTAGAAATGTCTGTCTGTTTGTATGAACACACATTACTGTTAAAGTGATGAGTTCACAATAAAACCATACAAAGAAAATTACAAAGCATATCTTCGAGAATAACTTAGTCTTTGTTTCGTTAAAATTGGCTCACTCTATCAAAAGTTATCGTAATTTTAATGACGACGCGGTGTAAGTACGAGAAAAAGTAGATAAGTAAATAGACTTAATACATTTAGATGACTTTATTAATCATGGTTTTTTTTACATAATGTTCCACGCGGATGAAATCGCGGGCACAGCTAGCTAACAATAAAATGATACATATTTTCCTTATGCAATCGCTCACATAAATTGGCTGACCGGTTTTTGAGTTAAAGTCTGACAGACAGACAGACAAATTGTTTCATCTGTATTCTTTATATTAAATATCTATTAAAACTTTTGGAAAAAGGACAAGTACGTATAAAACTACAGAGTTATTAATATAAATTATATTAAATGATTTTGTGTAGTGTTTCAGAGTTAATAAATGTTACTTAATTATGTACTACATTTTCCCAGCACTTATACGTTTTGGCTTTCTCATACCTAACATTACTATGTTATTTCGTATAGGACGTCGACATAATTGTTTTTATGTCTACCTTTGCCTATCTTTGCAAAGATCATTATGTTTCGTCTCGACACTTCATAAAATTAAATTATTGCTTACCCTTTGTCTTACGCAGTCTGAAATAACTTTTTTTTTGTAATATCCAGAGTTTTGTATGAAAAATAAACATATTCACAATACGTTTAAACGTAACTGCCGGAACATACTTTTAATTGCTTTATTAAATTCACTTCAAACACTTCTTTTTACAAGCTTAAGTGTTTAATAATAGGTGATCACTAGACAGTCCCCAAAATACTCTTTTGAAGGAAGCAATGTCTGACAGTGAGCCTAAATTTATGATGAAGAAAAAATATTACGATGGAATCATACTTCACTGCACTTCTTCCAATGTACGCCTGGCTAGATACTACCCTCTATTTGAAAATTAAGTAACGAAGCAGTGTTATAAATGTGTTTTGCCTTGCCTTTAATTGCCTTGACTATCAGTTCCACTAGATTATTTTTTCAAACTTGTTTGTTTCGCACAGAGATTATTTGGGATTGGCAATATAAAGGGAGAGAGGGGTGATCGCAATTTGATACAACTCATTATTCCTACTACCTTGACGTGTTGCATGAGAAGTTCCTAGTTCCTCTAGCTTGAGCGAGTTTATCATGTCAGATAATGTCTTCACTTAATATCAAATAAGAGTCATACGTCAATCTTATATACTTAAAAAATGCTCAAGAATCGGTAAGATTGAAATCTAATTCTTAGAACGCGACCTTCGACCGTTATATTATTAGCTGCCTTTACACGACACGCTCTTTCACGCGCGATCGAAGTGTGCCGGATTGTACACCGGAAAGCGTGTACGAAAATTCACAAGTGATTGTTATTCTTTGTCACGTGCAATCTTTCCCGCGAGAAGGCGTTTTACGCGGGAAAGATCGTGCCGTGTAAAGGCAGCTATTGAGCGATCATCACTCAACATTGCGTCTCTTTGTGCAGCCACCTGTGCCGCAACATGTCTGGCATAAATTTACCTAGCGCATTAACGACGTAGAACGCTCCCGTGGCACGTGAGGACTTGTTTGAACTTTGCATTTAAATGTGTAAATGGAGACCATATCATTAATCTTGGGATATTTTGGAAAGGGTAATAAATCCTGTGAAATTTTCTACTGAGTGAACAATATAAATAAATCTCATCTATCAGTTACAGCGGCCCTAAAGCAATGGTATTCAAGTGCCTAGTTTCCAATATACGCTTATGTATGAGGTAGTGTACCAAGTTAGTCTTTGTATTTAGCATATTGGCGATTAAATCTTGTTTGAGGATAATAATGGGGAGTAATGTGTTATAAGAACCACTCAAATTCACTCGTCATCAGATCGATTGTAAGACTTGTTTATTATTTCTTTAGATAAAATAAGTATGTATTCCAAGTGTATATGTAGATAATAATTTCATTCTAATGTAGTGTTCATCTTCTATCTTCTATCTTCTATACTATAATAAAACTGTAGCAAGGTCAAATCTGTACATTAAATATTTTTTGAAAATTTTGATCTGGGTAGACTTTGTTATCGATATAGAAGCCAAAAATAATCTTTTTACAATTTTTGTCTGTCTGTCTGTCTGTCTGTCTGTCTGTCTGTCTTTCTGTCCCTGTGAACACGCATCACGCTGAAAGTACTGAACCGATTTTAACGAAACTTGACACAGTAATAATTAATATTCCAAGGTTACATTTAGGATACTTTTTGTCCCATAAAACGCAAAAGGCTCTCCAGGAAAACGAAAAACAAAAAATTGTAGTTAACGTAACTAGACTTTTTTGCGACACCTTAGTACAAGAGCCAGCAACGTTGGAAGAACGAGAATTTTAGAAAAGCTGGTTCTTTAATATGAAGATATATTATGCCCTTCCAAACAGGATTCAGGATACCTGGTAGCCGGTTAACGTTGTGTTTTTTAATGCGCATCACACCTTTACAGGTCAAAATTTTCGATTTATAATTAATTTTAGGAAAAAAAAATTTCGGTTACATTTTAACGCTATTAAAAACATGAGTTTATCACTGCCAGACAATTTTGTTATTGAAAATAATGTGCCCGATGATATTCTTTATAAATAAAATAATTCATTTCAAACCATTTCATTTTTTCCATTGCAAACAACATATTTCATTTTATTAACCATTATGATACTGAGATTTCACCGTCAAAACTGAAAAACAACGATAAACGTAGACATACGACTTGAGATTGACGTTATCTTGAATATATGCGTCTATAACAGGCGCTTCCACAATTATCGCTATCTTTATCATACATAAAATGGGGTAAACATATCAATGCAGTTGCAGAATTTAGCACTCTAAGTTTAGCTCTAAGTTTCTAAACGTTTTCAAAGCATTAGCCGGTTTTAATTGGGGTGTTCATCCATAATATTTAGTTCGTTTATACTTCAATATTACACGCAGTCGAATTGACTATGCGAGCTTTCTTTATGATAGTAGTGCTCAGGTTAACCTCTATAAACTTGAAAGAGTCCAAAACCAGGCCATGAGAATTATCGGGGGTTTCATTAAAAGTACTCCAATCCATGTTATGGAAAGCGAATTGAGCATATGTCCGTTACATCTTAGGAGACAATGTTTAGCTGGCAAATTCTATTTAAATGTAAGTCATTCGAAAAAAACGAACTAACCAATGTATCAGAAGAACTGTCCACCCCTTTTCAATCACTCTATTGGCGTAAAAGAAAAATACCATTATTAGTTTCTATTTTTTCTCAATATAAAAATACTCCAATTCAAATAAGTATGAAACATGAAATGTTCACTTTACACACCTGGGTCGATAACATTGATTTGCACAATATAATTAAAATAAATGTAGATGTTATTTGGAAGCCAAAGCGTCAATATGATGTTCTTAAAATAAAAGATATTTGTCTTCAATATATAAATAAATATTATCAAAATTTTGTTAAGATATACACTGACGGATCTAAAGCTGGGAATTATTTAGGAGCCGCATTTTTTGAGTCAAATTCCAAAACTTTTATGAAATTTCATATTGATGAAAATATTTCAATTATGCACACTGAATTGATAGCAATTGCAGAGGCCTTCTCATCTGCGCAAACAACTGAGTCCGTTAAGATTGTTATTTGTTCCTATTCAAAAAGTGCTCTTCAACACGTAGCTCGATGTACCTCGACTTTTCGAGAAATACCGATAGCCTACACTATTTTGAAGCAATTACTAGATTTCAAAGCAAAGAACAAAGTAATTGTTTTACAATGGATCCCTTCTCATATAGGTATAACTGGGAATAAAAGAGCTGATCTTTTAGCAAGAGAAGGATCCTCCGAAGGCGCTGCTATTAATATTTTACCAACTTACTTGGATGTATGCTCAGTATTTAAAAATAGCTGTTACTCGCATTGGAAAGAATACTTTGATGAGCGTTCTAAAAAAGGTACAAAAGGAATATGGTACAGAACGATTCAGCCACATCCCTTACGGTCACCATGGATTGATGACAGTACGATTTGCCGTCGGGAAGCAATCACAGGAATGAGATTACGCTCAGAACACATCCCATGTAAAAAGTTCGCCTACCTGATGCGTAAAGTACTATCACCACTCTGCCAGAGTTGTGAGCTCATCGATGATGTGCACCACATCCTGGCAGAATGTGTTCGAAGCGAAGATATTAAATTTTGGCTTAATGCTTCTGGTTCGTTCCGCACTGGTTTGTACAATTCGTTATTGTCTGACTCCATTTCGAAAGATGCTAAAGAGTTGTACACAATTAATATAAGCTATTGTTAAGTTTATTGTCATTCTTATTGTTATATAGTTGTATGTCACTTAGGCGATATAGTCGCGCAGGTGACTAAGCCTTCATTCATAAATAATAATAATAATATTAAAATTACAGCTATCTTAACATGGTTAGAGCATACTTATTTTATTTACAAAAAAATAGCAACGGGCAAATTATTGTTTATAACAAAAATGTCTCACAATAATAATTTCATGTTTTAGTAGGGTTTCAAAGTTAGTAAAAAACAAAACATTCAAAAATTATATAAAAATCAATATGTTTGACAGTAAAGGTGCGATATGCAGTAATAAACGCAACGTTTACCGGCAGCCAGGTAGCCCGCACGCTGTTCGGAAGAACATAAAGATATATAAAAAACTGTCTTATAGAAAATTTGTCGAAACCGTTACTAGCTCTTAGACAAATAGTTACAGGCAAGTGACATTTGACGGGTCGTGCTCATATCTTTTTCATATTTATATTTTTCTTCAATACAATGGAGTGTGAAAAAGTTTTAATACAAGTTAAAAATAGTTATGATATCATTCAGTGTTTCATTTATCATTATTTATTTTATGAATATATTTTGTCGTTTAATTTACAATTTAACTCATCAACTTGATATTTTATAATGTAAACTCCACTGACTGTATAGTAAACGTCTACAAAAAAGGGAAAGGAACTTCTTTAGAAACTGGGTGTCCATAGACCTCTAAAGCTTTTTTTCACATTATCGCCAATATATGTAGGTTAGTTTTTATTTTTTATTGGACTCAGTAGATGATGCTAGGCTTATTTTAAAAGATTTCTCACATACCATCTGGGTATATGTTTGAGTGAGTCCCTTGATAGTTTGGATTCACAATTGGAAACCGTAGATGTGGCTGCAATAAGGTTTTAGGTATATTACAATTTTTCGCGTTTAAAAATACAATTGACACCGGTGATAGCCGATTTGGTGCAGACGAAGTTGCACGGGTCAGCTAGTATTAAAATAAAGAAAAGATTCAAATGATCGTCTCCGTAGTTTTATTCTTATTTTCGGAGTTTTTGACGGGACCCTAGTCTGTCATGTAGTGATTTTTATATTTTATTCATAATCTTGTGTTATTTGGCTGTGTATTTTGTAATATTTGTGGTACTTTACGTAATATAGTACACTTATTGTGCATAAGTGAGTGGAGGGAAAATAATACCACGGAGCATGAATTCTGAGATAAACTTCTTAGAAAGTCCTAGCAAGGGAGGCCATTATGTTAGTACATTGAAATTATCGCAAGACACTTATTACTTACTCGACAATGGCAGTAATAATTTGGAAAATTGGTTGCCAAAAATAAAATAGAATAAAGATGTCTACCAATGCAATTCCGGTTAATCAACTCCTAGATTTATGTAAATTTTTTGTAATATATAAAAATTCTCACGTGCTCGACGTTTAATACTATTGTGGATTATACTTGATTTTTTTTCATTTTTAGTTGGGTCGAGAAAGATTTTTTTTATATTATAGGAGGCAAACGAACAGGTGAGTCACCTGATGTTAAGTGATCAAAACCGTCCATAGATACCAGCAACACCAGAGGAGTCGCATGTGCGTTGCCAGCCTGTGTTGGTAGGGAAGGGGGAGGGGGAGGGGCAAGGAAGGAAGATAGAGGAAGGAGGTTGGCCTCCGGCGCTCTCATTGACCGAACGAAGCGCAATAATACAAGCATATTACTTCACGTCGGTTTTCTGCTTCATTCATTCATGCTGAAACCAGTAATAGATTCAGTCTCTACCGCCTATTACCTATTTAAGTAGAAGTCTGTTCACAAATTATTTAATTCCGGATACTACGGCATATAAATAAACATTACCTATTGGATATTACTAGTAATTTAATATTCATACATTTTTATATCTAGATAAAATAATATAAATTCTATAAGTTTCATATTAATAAACAGCTCGTACAGATCTCCCAAAAGATTTAAACATAACTTTCATAATATTCACTATTCGCGAGAGTAAGAACTTTGTATCTTGTTAAAGTAAAAATTCTCTGCAAGAACTTTTAAAATAAAATTAGTTCATTTCCAACAATTATGGTAGCGCAGAGAAAATCCATAGAGATTCTGTATAGTTCGATTATATAATTAAACTTATATTTACTGGACTTATTATTTCAACGGGATATTACAATTTTATCAGTGGTTAAGGAAATTTTTAATTTCTTCTACATTTTAACGTCGATTTTAACTTATGTCGGTGCGTTTATTTATTGTTCATATCTACTCTAAAACCGTTGAATTCAGCAATAGGATGAGATCAACATATAATTCAAACCCCCAATGCAATTGTGTAAAAAAATCTTTTTTTATTCAATACTAGCGTGCCCGGCGGACGTTGTCCTGCTCTGATAATAAAAAACGTAGACAAATTATATACTTAAACCTTCTTCCTAAATTACTCTATCTACTGGTGAAAACCGCAACCGTTTAGTAGTTTTTGAGTTTATCGCGAACAAACAGATATACATTATAGCAATGCATGATGGTAGTTCATTTTACAATACTCGTATACGTCTCTGTCTCTCTTACCATATATTCGAACTAAAAATAAGATTCCAAACACTTACATGTATTTTCAGAACTTCATTGTAAACCCCGTCACATATTTAGGTTCACTTTTATATCACCTAAAGCTTTATTCGCACTTAATTTTTTTCACCCATGAACCCCGATACCCCGCACTACGTTATACAACTTACCTGCCTTCGATCGCAGTTAACAAAGTTTGTTACCTATAATTTATATGGTTAGTACTTTAGCTATAACGGTCGTGACGTCAGATAGCCTAACCTTCTTCAAGGTACAGACTATAAATTCCAAAAATAACTTTTATAGATTCGAGTATTCAACTAAATAAAATAAAAAACTTTTGAACTCTATGAAATCGATGTAGAACCATGAAGGTTATCATTAAGAATTCCTGCACTTTGTTTTAGAAAGATCTCTGTAAATTTTGTAGATACAGAAGTATACATAGTAATAAATAATTATATACACTGAAATGCAAATAAAATATCAATTTTCGTTCAATATTATAATGTATGTTACTTTGCATCTCCGCCTGGAATTAATTGACCGTTAACTACGTCTCACTGCAACAAAAAGTGGTCAATCAATTCCAGGCGGAAGTGCAAAATAACATCCACTATAATATTTAATGATGGATTTCTGCAAAGTAACGCCTTATTCAATCAAGTATCATTTTTCGTTGTTAAAAATGTATGTAAAGTACAATGAAGTATATTAAATACGATTCTGAATGAAAACGGTCGTACATATCACAACGGATTAAGTTCATTTGCGAGGCCCACATTATAATTTTTTGTTGAACTGTATGTGAAGCAGCTCGTCATTAATCATAACAAACGGAACGAAAACCACCGGATACCGGATATATCCGGTTTAGGTCGTGCCACACAATAAGGGCTTATTTTTTCTTTGATGAAATCATTTGGCGGCGTGGTTCACGGTTCATTATTTTATTAAAGTTATATTATACGGTTATATAAGTAATTATATTAAACACGCGTTTTGAAGGAGATTGAAACTATTTGTATATTAGTAAGTAGTCTCTGCGTGCGACTTCGTCTGCGTGCAAACGCTAATACGCAGCGGAAGCTCTCAAAAGGTAAAGAAAAAACGATTTTGAAACATTCTCCATTATTGCTCTCCATCGTTGCTCCTATTAGTCTATAGCCTTCCTCGATAAATAAGCTATCTAACAATGAAAGAATTTTTTAAATCAAACTAGTAGTTCCTGAGATTAACGCGTTCAACCAAACAAACAAACCCTCCAATTTTATAATATTAGTTAGATGTCATTAAGAAATTATTATCATAAAGCAGTAAATAAATTTTTATGCATATTTTATTATATTTATATTATACCCTTAGACTTTCAAAAGCAATCATAAGTCCCTTATTGGAAAATTCTTTATCGAATATTTAAAGCGGCCTTAGTAGGTTCGTACCTAATTTGTTAAGGTACGAAGAAAGGTGTAGGTAAGCACTCATGCATGTTAGTAGGGTCTCCTTAAACATATACTTTTGTTACAAGGCTTTTTTTTTCTCGAACTGAGTACGCTATTGGCCTAGCAAGACCTTAACAATTTCACCGGACTACGTCGTCATAAGTCTTAAACACTGTTCTATGCTTTAATTTCTTTTAATTACAATTAGAGCATTGTAATACGATCAACCGGTATTCGAATGTAATGTCGAATATAAAAGGAATGGTTATTACTTCGTATCTCTTTCATAAAATACGCTTTAATCTATCATTTCTACGGTTCACTTTGTCATCATTTTTATTACATGGCACAATTCGCTTCGAATAGTTATAATTACTAAATCGAAGCGTTACATTTAAAAATAAGATAAATCTAAAATCGATTTAGCCGTTCCTAGTATTTTACGTTATTTTTCAAGAACTTCAAATTTTGTACATGTAATATATGGTAGTATTAAAAATACCTAAAAACTTATGAACAGCAAAATTTGAACTTCGTTCACGGTGTCGTAAAACTGGAAATCTTAATAAAAATAAACATATTATATACCTAAACGATTAAAATTGGATTTAGCTTATTTTTAAATGTAACGACTCGATTAATGAATAGACTAGAATTACTAAACGTTTCGCATTTCAAATAACGCAATAAAGTTATCAAATGTGTAATAAATTAATCGAAAAACATCAGTGTATCCGGTAATGAATTCGCGTATCCCTTGTTAGCTAGATTTTTAAGGTAGACACGTATTAATTAATATTATGTTTCGTTGTTACTTGATATATTTTATCATAGTCGAATTAACTTCGTTTATAATTACTCGTCCTTTCTATGTTTCTATTATGGATATATCATATGATAGGGTGTAATATCATTACATACTATAAAACAAAGTCCCCTACCGCGTCTGTCTGTCTGTCTGTTTGCGATAAACTCAAAAACTACTGAACGGATCTTTATGCGGTTTTCACCAGTGGATAAAGTAATTCACGAGGAACGTTTTGGTATATAATTTGTCCAGGATTTTTTTATTATCAGGGCGGGACAACGTCTGCCGGGCCCGCTAGTCTATGTATATAAAAGGATATCTTACTGACTGACATATTAACGTACAGACAAAACTGCTAGGCCTAAGGCGCGAAAGCTTGTAGGCGGGTTACTTTTACATTGTAGGTAACCTCTAAGGAAAGATTTTTGGAAATTTAAGTCCTAAGGTGGTGAAAAAGAGGATAAAACTTTGCATGAAGAGCCATCATTTTCCGTCAGTCAATTAGTTATCATTTTATTATCTCCTGTATACATATAGTAGAATGGGCAAAAAAAAATCAAAATATTATTTTTCGAGTCTCTTACGAAAATATGTTACTCATCATGTTTTAAGAGCCCTCTCCAAAGGGCAGCTCAGATATAAATTACAGAGTCAAGAATAATTACTGCATAGAAAACACATGTGAAATCAGGCAAAAATCTGTAAAGAAATTTAATAAATTACGTAAAGCTCATGTACTAAACTTAACTGGGAGAAAACAAGAATAATTAAATAGTGTCTTAAACTCTAAACATATTACAACACTAATTTAATAGAACGCATTAATATTCTTGGCTAGTAAAGGCAAAACTTTAATCAAATGCCTATTAGCTGTAATACGGTCCTCAGAAATCTAATTAAGTTCGAACGATGTAAGTCTGTGAAGACACAACGGAGAATGATACAATTTAAAATGCAACACATTCTCTACAATACGATCTCAAAGGAACAGAGATTCAAAACAACTCAATGAGTACACGTCGAGTTTGTGGCAGCGCAGCATTCGTTCCAGCGACAAATGACGTTGCTCTCATTTCGACTCATTCCGATCACGTCGCAATAATCAAGTGTTCTTATAAAGCCGTTTTACACTGGGGAATAAATTATTGCGATTTTTATGTAACTTTCTAAAAGAGAAAGAAATACATCAATAAATTGTTTAAAGGTGTGTTTTGTTGATTCACCTATGGAAAATAAAAACGCAAATGTCTAAAATGGATATAGAAAAGTAAAGCATATTAAGTGGAGATAAAAGTTATATTATTTTGAAGTGACGGTAAGGCATAGTTTTATTATCGGGATGGTCGAATGATAAAGTAGCTAAAGTGGATAAAGTCATTCAAGAATATTAAGCTAGCGAGTGTTCAAATGCCAGGAGTTATAAGCGTAATCTTTGATCCGTGTATAAAAGTAGTCCGGTGAAGCTGTTAAGACCTTGCAAGCGTAGCGTAGTCAGTTCTAGAAAAAAACCATGTATCAAAAACTAACTTGCAAGTCAAGGCAATTTAACTAGAGCCACGCCATTTAGTGAAACTATCGACGGAAAATTGGACGTTCCAGAAGAACGTTGTTGAGTGGTTTTGCATTGTTAGTTATAGAACTTTTTCTGGATTATGTTACACTGTACACTTAAATCGGTATAGTAATCTACACTGTTGGTTTATCGTTAAAAACCTTATATAATATCTTATCAATGTTGATCTCATTATCAGCATTGTGTCGTAAAATTTTCAGCAAATAATTTACAAATATATCCTAGACTTTTTTAGTCATCTCAGAAAACAGATATTTTATTATTCAATTATAATTAACTTTTTACTTCTTATAACTAAGAATAAAGAACTTACAGATATCATTGCTATCAATATTTTGGAAATACACACTAAATATTTTACAAACGATTTTTTGAAGTAAAACTTCTTTAGGCGCGACTAGGAGGTAACTGGACGACAATGCAACGGAAGTCCGTTACGGCAATATGTACGTTACGTTTCTGTACCATCCGGTTTTTAAATATCCTTTTAATATTTTTGATTTTATCATAATTTTAAACAAATCAATCGAAAATTTAAAAAAAAATAGTAAAAAATATTATATCAAATAATAATAAAAATCATACAATAGAATTAATTATGTATATATGACGCGGGCGACCGTGCTGCCTTCACAAAGTTTCATTATCTGTAGTGCCATCTATCAGCTAATTCGGAGTTTCAATAACACAGTAAATGTTATTAGCAACTCTTTGTTATAAAGTAAATAAAATATAGATATCTCTTATAACGCCAAAAAAGTTTTACTTCAATCGCGTGTAACGGTTACACGCACTTATTTTGTTTTATTCATTACCGAACTTATTGAGTATGTCATCTAGATCTATGTATTATTTTCTTAAACTAATGTTGTATTGTTTCAGGCTGGTTTTAGTCTAGACTTTACAATGACCGTTGTAAAGATAGACAAAGGCAGACATGAAGATAATTAACTCGACTTCTTATGTGACGTGTAATAGTAATTTTGTATATGAACCCTGAACGCATAAGCTCGTCTGGCAAAATGTGCCATACTTTTAGATTAAAGTGTATTAACTTTGAAACGCTATACGGAAATATTCTGTGTTACAATTTCGAATAATTTTTCGTAGTCCTAAATATGAGTTTCATTTATAACCGATGATCATATGAAAAATTTTAATATAAAATGTCAAATTAAAAATTGCGTATGTTTCTCATTTAACTATTATGCCCTGTCAAAAAACAACTATACAGGTATTGATCTACTTTTGGGTATGCTACCCAAATTCCTTTAGAAAAATCTCCAGAAATAAATTTTGGAAAAATGATGCTCGTGGTATTTTTAAATTACAATGCATAACGCAGTTCTTTTTTTAAATTCATTAAATATATGTAGATTACCTAACACTCGAGAATGATATTTTATATTTTTGAGGCTTACTATGTTTATTATTAATAGATGTTTTTTTTAAATCAGATATTTAAAAAAGATGAAACATGGTTTTTTGCCAGGTAATTTCTCTTAAAAATACGCTGCCAAAATTTTTCATATAAATAAATTTATGTCATAAAGTAGCAGTAGAGAAAGTGGGCTTGAAAACTGTAGTGTGAAGGATGTGTTTAGTAATGTGGATCTAATTATTCCAACTCAATTGGCATAAGGAACTAAGTAAATGATACCCTTTGTTAGGGTCGAATTTAGTAGTCGGAGAGTGGAGAGAGCTGGGTTTCTGGTTTGTTGGACCTTATTAGCTACACTGCAGTATTTATTTAATATCACGTAGACAGATATGAAAACAAAAAAAGTCTAATTTTTAGAATATAATATGAACAGATCTTAAATTGCAAGTGTGTTCGTGCAACGTCAAGTAAGCATTTTTGTCTGAAAAGTTTATACTTTTGTCTATGATGTACGCGAGGCTCGCATACATGACTGAGGAAGTTATTCCCTGGATACGTACTTTCCAATGTAATCAAGGGGATGCTTTTGAAATTTTCCTTGCTACCATGAATATTCTGAGAAACTCTGTATCAACAGAATATTACTTCTAATATATACGAGTATTAGGATATTGGATAAATAAAAACATAAGTTAATTAATGGTATAAACGCGGAAATGGTATGAACAGAGCGAATTATTTAATCTTACACAGAAGGAGGAAAATTTTTAAATCTCATTCGCTTTTGACAAAATAATTAGAAATTTTTGATCACTTGTTTTTATTATGTAATAATCTTTTACTTTATTTCAAATTACCTGATACCCGCGACTTGGGCTGCGTTGTTTCTTATCTTAAAACTTTAATAATTCAATACTTACATGAGTAAAATAACATCATCATCTTATCCTTATCCCACTTAAGTAGGTTCGGTGTAATATGTTTTTTTTCCACTCTCTCCTGTCAAATGTCATCTCAGTATTCACACCTTTTATACACATATCATTTTTCACACAATCCATCCATACCTTTTTCGGTCTTTCTCTACTCGTATATCCGTCCACCGTCATACTCAATATTTTTCTAGTTACATGGTTTTCATCTCTCCTATCTCTCATGCTAACCTATTACTCCTCAACTTTTCTGTCACTGGTGCTATTTTCAAACTTTACATATGTTCTCCTTCTTCTTACCCTTATCCCATATAAGTAGGGTAGGTACAACATGTTTGTCATGTTGTGGTATATGATTTGGCTTAATTTTTACGATCGGCCGCCTGCCTGACATCAATCCTCCTTGGAATTATTTTGTTGTACCACTGTATTTATGATTATTATTATATAGTTACGAAGTCTGATGGGATCTTTTAGCTTTACTATTTTTCTGTAGGCTTTAGCTTTGGTAGGCTATTTATAGCCTAAAACTTTACATATGTAAAATAAAATAAAATGAGGACTGGATCTCTTACTATAACTGTACATATATTTGATATAACATTCTATGTAATAGTATAAATGATAGTAATTGTTTCATAATTTAACGTAATAGTTTAAAGCTGTTCGATAGAGATCTTGCACAGTAGCTTGCTTCGGCTTATTATGTTTTAAGAATAAGCGGTCTCGTTTGCCGTTATAGCTGAAGGCTTCTCGTGTCTAAGTATATAACGGTGGTATTTGTCATAGTAATTAATTTATTTTTATTTATTCAAATAGTTAATTTATTTATATATATATATTTTGGGGTGTAAGGGATGTCGAATAACATCATAAGATTTGAGACACCCAAGCCTGCACCTGCATGTGGTGCACCCTGCCGAATAATGAACGAGGCAATGGCGAAAGCGGGGCTGTAGGGTTTTGCAACTTGACTGGGTCGCAATCACCATGTACATGGCGAAAAAGCCCGTTATAGTGATTCGCTTCTGCGGGTCGCGTTTCGGGATCAGCCTGAACATATCCAGCTTTTCGCAGGCCGGCATGCTAGCGGCGACCGGCGATGGATAGTGTGTCACTCGGTGGTCGCTATTGTTTTTGGATTTTACTCTGCTTACCATCAGGCATAACGCAGACATTTTGCCGTGCTACAATAAAAAAAATACAGTTGCCATTGAAAACGGTAGAGATAGAACTTGAGCGAATTTACTAATGCTGTAATATCATTTTTATTGTAATACTAGCTGACCCGTGCAACTTCGTCTGCACCAAATCGGTTATCACCGGTGTCAATTGTATTTTTAAGCGCGAAAAATTTTAATATACCTAAAACCTTATTGCAGCCACATCTACGGTTTCCAATTGTGAATCCAAACTATCAAGGGACTCACTCAAACATATACCCAGATGGTATGTGAGAAATCTTTTAAAATAAGCCTACAACCCGTTCGTAACATCATCTACTGAGTTCAATAAAAAAGAAAAACTAACCTACATATATTGGCGATAATGTGAAAAAAAAGCTTTAGAGGTCTATGGACCCCCGGTTTCTAAAGAAATTCCTTTCCCTTTTTTGTAGACGTTTACTATACAGTCAGTAGAGTTTACATTATAAAATATCAAGTTTATGAGTTAAATTGTAAATTAAATGACAAAATATATTTATAAAATAAATAATGATAAATGAAACACTGAATGATATCATAACTATTTTTAACTTGTATTAAAACTTTTTCACACTCCATTATATTGAAGAAAAATATAAATATTAAAAAGATATGAGCACGACGCGTCAAATTCACTTCCTTAACTATTTTCTAAGACAGTAACGTTTCGACAAATTTTCTATAAGACAGTTTTTTATATATCTTTATTTCTTCCGAACAGCGTGCGGCTACCTGGCTCCAAACGTTGCGTTTATTACTGCATATCGCACCTTCACTGCAAACATATTGATTTTTATATAATTTTTAATTTTTTTTTTTACTAACTTTAAACCCTACTAAAACATGAAATTATTATTGCCAGACATTTTTTTATAAAAATAATTTCCCGACTATTTTTTTTAAATAAAATAAGTATGTTCTAACCATTTAAAAGCAATTTTAATATTATTATTATTTTTTTTTAATGAAGGCTTAGCCACCTTAGCGACTATATCGCCTAAATGACAACAACTATATAACAATAAGAATGACAATAAACCAACAATAGCTTATATTAATTTTTACAATTCTTTACATCTTTCGAAGGCAGACAAAACGAATTTACAAACCATGTGGAACAAACCAGAAGCATTAACAAGATTAATATCTTCGCTTCGAACACATTCTCCAGAGTGGTGACATCATCGATGAGCTCACAACTCTGCAAAGTGGGAAGTACTTTACGCATCAGGTAGCGAACTTTTTACATGGCATGTGTCCTGAACGAATCTCATTCCTTGATTCTTCCCGACGACAAATCGTACTTCATCAATCCATGGGACCGTAAGGGAGTGGCTGAATCTTCTTACCATATTCCTTTTTTTTAGAACGCTATCAAAGTATTCCTTCCAATCGAGTAACAGCTATTTTAAAATACTAGCAACATCCAAGTAATTGAAAATATTAATAGGACACCTTCGGAATCCTTCTCTTGCTAAAAGACACCTTTTTTCCCATAACCTATATGAAAGGACCATTGTAAAACATTCTTTTTCTTTCTTTAATCTAGATTGCACAAATAGTGTGGCTTCGGTATTTCTCGAAAAGTCGAGTACATCGAGCTACTTTAAAGCACTTTTTAATAGGAAAAACATCTAATGGGCTCAGTTTCGCAATGAGAAGGCCTCTCAATTCTATCAATCATGTGCATAATTAAATATTTTCATCAATTTAAATTTCATAAAAGTTTTGGAATTTGACTCAAAAAATGCGGCTCCTATAATCCCGCTTTAGCCCATATATTTAACAAATTTTTAATTTTATTTATATTTAGATCTTTTATTTTAAGAACTTATTGACGCTTTGGTTCCAAAACCATCTACATTATTTTAATTATATTTGCATTGTATCACCCAGTTAAATAACATCCTTTATACATTTTTATTTTATATTAGAAAAAATAGAAAAATGGTCTTTTTCTTTTACGCCTAGAGGATGAAAGGGGTGGACAGTCTCTATCTTTTAGTTCGTTTCTTTCTCTTAATTATGTTCCCTTTCTCCTAAGAAACGACATATGCTCAATCGCTTCCAAACTAGTACTTTAATAAACCCCCAAATCTCATGGCTTGTTTCTTTTTCAAGTTATAGAGGTAACCTAGCACTACTATCATAAAGAAAGCTCGCATACAATTCACTGCTTAATATTAAGTAAAACAACAAATGTTATGAGCACCCCAATAAAACCGGCTAATGCTTTAAAACGTTTAGAAACTAGAGCTAATCTCCTCATTTTACCCCATTTATTATAAAGAGCATTTGGAAGCGCCTTTATAACCTTATTCAAGATAACGTCAGCTCCTCCTATTTTTTTTAGTGCACGACCAATAAATGAATAAAATAATGTTTTTCAATGGAAAAAATAAAATGGTTAAATATTATTTTATTTATAAGTTCCGGGCACATTATTTTCAATAACAAAATTTCTCAAAAACTGTCATAGCTAAAATAACCATTTTCTTTTTCCTAAATAATTATAAATCAAAATTTTACCTAAAGTGGGGGCATAAAAAACACAACGTTAACCGGCTACCAGTACCTAACCTTTTGAGGGCAGTAATACTTCATATAAAAACCATTTTCTAAAATTCTCGTTCTTCCAACGTTGCTCTCTTATACTAGGTGTCGCAAAAAAGTCTAGTTACGTTAACTACAATTTTTTTTTTTAGTTTTCCTGAGAGCCTTTTGCGTTTTATGGACAAAAAGTACCTAAATGTAACCTTAATTAGTTTTACTTTCAAGTCGTTAAAATGTCAGTACTTTCAGCTTGCGTGCCACAGGGACAAAAACAGACAGACAGACAGACAACACAACAAAAATTGTAAAAAGATTATTTTTGGCTTCTATATCGATAACAAAATCTACCCCGATCAAAATTTTCAAAAAATATTTAATGTACAGATTTGACCTTGCTACAGTTTTATTATAGTATAGATTAACTTCGTATCTACAAATATAAAAAAAAATCGTTTTTTGGTATTATCTGTGTTCTGTCTTGGTGCTTTTAAACTACTCAACAGATTTTGATGCGGTATTGACCATTGTTTTAATTTTTTTTTCAAAAAGGCTTGGTATTATATATATCTGTATTAACCTTTTCATTGTTAGGCCATTAATCGGGGGTGCGACCATCCTTGCTTTCCCGACATCCGGGGAAGCAAGAATGCTTTACAGGCTGTTATGTTAATAACCGTAAATTATTATTGTTTGTTCTGTTTTATTTTGTTGTTAATCACTGGGGTGACATGGTCAATTTGTGACCAAACCCCAATTATAAATAAAGATTATAAACAAAATAAATAATAATAAACCTTTTTATTAACTGAAAAAAAAGATTAACATTTAAAAATATTTTGTCGGAAACTAGTTTTTTCAACACGTGAAAAGCGTTTCTATGAGCTCGCAAAATGTTGGTACATTAGAGAGGTTTTATTAATAAATCTAAATAAGCCAACTTTATACGGTCCGTTTTAGAGTCGGAACTCGAGGGATAAAGTTAAAATACATCAAGGTTCATGAGCTACGGAGAAGGCGTAAAGTTGCTTATAAATTAGTTGTCTGGTTACATTTTCTGCAAAGATATCTAAACATAACATGATAATGCTGAACCTAAATAAAGGAAAACTTGTATACACCTTTTTGAGTTACGCGCAGAGATAATTGCCTACGCTGTCCTGCAGTTTCGTAAGATATCATAAGTACATGATTATTTGTAACTAGTCTCTGCTCGCGACTTCGTCCGCGTGGAATAGTTACTTTGGGTTAACGCTAGCATGCAGCGGAAGCTCTCAAGAGGAAAAAATACCCCGATTTTGAAACAATCTTCATTGGTGCTTCGCTCCTATGAGTCTTAGCGTGATGATATATAGCCCTCCCTACCTTCCCCGATAAATGAGCTATATAACACTGTAAGAATTTTTCAAATCAGACCAGTATTTCCTGAGATTACCCCCTACAACCTCACAACGTCACAAACTCATGTTGTCCGGTGAAGCTGTTAATGCTAGGTCAATAGCTTAGTCAGTTCGAGAAACAAAAAGTCACAAGCTAGGCACAATTCAAATTCAGTCACAATAGGACCACTTAGTTATATAAAAATCTCGCTAAAAACACTACTAAGTCTCTTACGAAAGATTTTTAACCTGAGAATTGTAAGTGATCAGATGAACCGTAGAAAATGCGCATGTAATTTTTAGGACTTCATAGCATATCTATACTCCTTTTAAGTAATAGGTTCTTTATGTATACTTCTAATTTTAGTTCCTCAAAATTTTTACTAAAGATGCTGACAGTAGATGTTTGAAAGAAACGAAAAATATTGACATAATATTATATGAAAACGATCAAAGGACACTTTTTTTTTATACATGGGGAGATCCCTAACATATACCCATCCCGTCGGGCAGCTGAGGATGGAGTATGTCCGATTTACACGGACTAAAACCCCATAGTGCCTTCATATACCTTTTTAGGTGGTGGAGCAGGGCCGGTCGGCTGGCACTGCGTCTGCTCCCCTGATAGGTGTAAGCCCTTCAAAAGGCCCTGACTGCGGTCTGAGGGGTCAAAGATGGTAGACCCCTCAAAGAAGGAGTGAGTATTAGACCCCACTGACGAACTGTGGGAGTCACATCGGCACAATGCGCCTCCACCACATGGGCCTATGCAGTTTAAACTGCCAGGGCGACGGACATAGAACACTAAAAATTGAATAAGAAAAAATAGAAACCGAACATAATTCTATGAGGCAAAAAGAAAGGTACGTATCGATATCCATTTCAGTCTTCTGTACATAATTATTTTGTGGTAAAGATGAACCCTTCACATTACGGTGTATAAAATAAACATAGCATTAAGTACGGTTCTGTTTATAAACGGAATGAATGAGGGACCTCATATTTTCGTATAAAATTGCCCGTACCGGTGAGCACTTAATCAAACAGGAAAATGATCTTGAAAGTCACTTTGAACGATCGCTTTCGAGTTACATTAATGCATAATCGTAACCACATGTTTGATCAACTACAATATTTAGGTTTAGGGTTCCTTATGAACTTATAAATAATATAGGTAATTTACTGTTTGTATTCTGAAATATATTTTGTGTAAACAAAGTCACCTTTTTAACCGATTTCAAGAAGGAAGAGTTCACAATTCGCTTGATTCTTTTATTTAATGTATGTTATATCAAAACTTCGCCAGTTATAAACCTATTTGGAAAATTCTTTCTGGTTGTTAAAATCCATTATATTTCTTTACTTACTACAAACCTTTTAATTTTGGCAATACTTTGTTAAAGAAGAGTCTCAGAAAAAGCTTGATCGAGCAACTGGTAAGTCAGTAAGTAGGTATGCAGGTAGTAGGTAAGTCAGGTAAGTAGCTCTTGTTGAATTACGTTTGGAGGCCGGTCTATATTGTAGATGTCAAAATAGAAGTATACATCATTTAACATGCTACTTTCATATAGCTTTAAAGTAAATAACACCATTAGGTATACCAAAAAAAAAATCGGTTATCAAGCTAAAAATAATTCTTCCGTGACATGAGAACATTAACCAAAACGTAATGAATTAAATTTCCACATAAATATTAAATTGTTTACTTATTACTGAACGCTTGGGAATGGTAACATATTATTAATTCACTATAATTTAACTTTTTTTAAACTACGTAACATTTTTATCGTGAAGGATAAGTGCAGTAGCGTGTATGACGATATTACTTAATAAAGAGTGTGTTTTTGTGGAGAATTTATGGGATTAAATTTCCCTTTAATTAAAACCAGTGTTGCAAAATCAGTGCAATTGGTATGTAAATTATTTTATGTTTATGTGGTTATGTGGCATGTTAGTGTATTTTCTTTGCAAAGTAATTGTAATCTTATATATGAATAAAATAATAGAGGCCGCTATGAGCTGTTAAGAGGCCGTTCTTGTTTGTCTTTAAAAAAAACTACACGACTGCACTAACTGTATATATTTAATAAAAATAGATTTACATTCACAGAGTGGCTCCCGAATTTTTACTTCTTTTTCTTTTGAAATTTACTTCTGAGAGGTTTAGTCCTAATCTAAAATTATCGGGATATCTTCATATAATATAATTATTGACGTTTCAAGAAACTATGATTTTTATATACACTACGCGTTCAGCGATATGTGAAGTGGGGCAAGCTGTCTGATGTGCATAAAAAAATTCCAATCCCGCTGTTTCATAGCCCAGCACTTAGATTCATACAGCATGACCGGTTTTATAATAATGTATACACGGCTCACCCAGACACTGGTTGCGCCGCTTTATGTATGTTTGAAAATTCCCGCATTATGGATTAAATCGCGTCACTTTGAAGCCCGACCAATTAATTGCGATCAGGTCACGCCATCTATCTAGCCCAATCATCCTTTCCTGGCACATGCTAATTCGGTAGCGCGACACTCGCGCCGTTAGTTTCGATTGCGGCCACCAGTGTACGACTGTTCCGCCATTTGTTACTTCGTCTCTATCGTCGAGTAGTTTACGCGCTCGCACAGTGTGTTGTGTCGTACCGCGCCACCGCGCCGCATCTAACATTTTAGTTTTTCATGGTCGAGTGAAAATAAACGCATCGCTACATACGTGCCGACATATATTATAAACAATAAGTGTTGTGTGAGAGAAGACTCGGTGGAAAGAAACGAGAAACACCTAGCCGGCTACCCACGTGGAGACTGCATCGCCGCGAGGTATGTGCCAAGTTTCCATCCTGCCCTTCTCTCCCTAATCGTAACTGATCGCAATAGTTGAATATCAATATAGCACCCCCGCAAATACAGTCCACTTAAATTGAACATAGATAACCCCGCACCAGCACGCTACGGTGACGTCGACATCGCCGTGGCGTCACCAGACACTTTTAGCCATTCTCTCTATTCTGCATTTATCCAATTCCTCACGTCTTCTAAGAAAACGTATTAGATATTCTATTAACTTTGAATATAAGAAATACTTGATTTTTAAGGGAGTAAGTATGACTTTCAGCTAGTATGCGAATTTTAATTTTAAAAGGGAGCATCTCGGATATTGTGTTTCATTCCGTTTTAAGTGTAAGTAGCCTTAAGTGTTTTTATATTTAACAGTCTGACTTCCTCTTCATAATTACCCGTTGGTGACTCATAACGATGTAATTAACATCAGAGTTGCTTAATTGACAGACATTATATTGTATTCAGAACGCCTTTAAAAAGAGATTCCAAGACTTCAATTATACTAATGTCTAATAGCGTTCAGATATTAATAAGGTATTATTGCAAAAGTTTAAATTTCTTCAGTTGTTGTATATTTAGGGTACATTCATTTATATATTCTACTGTACTATAATAAAAGTATAAAAATTGGTATCCAAAAATTGTTTATTTTTATCCAGACACTGATTGCCGGAAATATATAAAAAGTATTACAAAACACATTAAGGGTATTCCTAAAAAGTTTGTCTAATTTTAAATGCTAATTTTCAAAAATATCAGACTTATATTAATGGGGGCCATCACAAATAATCTCACCGTAGCTTGGCACAACATATCGGTTTCATTTCATCAAAGTTGGTCCGCCGGGAAAAAAGATATATAGATTTAAAATTTTCTAAGTTTGTTCACCTTAGTATAGGTCGTAGAAAAGTCAAAAGTTGGTACTTTATTAGTGTATTTCTAGACGCTAGGTATTGCGGGCATGGATTTTAGTACCGGCCGCTTTTTGTATGGCTAGTATAATTTTTTACAATTACATGTGTATTAAGTCGCTGACATAGCTTATTTATCTTCCTCTTATATATAAATTTCTTCTGTACGTGTGTATGTCACACTCCCAAACGGCTGAACCGATTTTCATGAAATTTCGTTTGCGTGTTCCACTGGATCCGAGAATGGTTTAGCTTCACAATTGGACCCGGTAGGTGGCGCTGCGGTTGAATTTTTGATATTTTTTTTATTATCAAGGCAGGACAACGTCCGCCCGGCCCGCTAGTATTAATAATATAATACATTAAAAAGACAAGTGACTGAGAAAAATTTTAAGGACTGCGGAGCTTTATAATCAAAGAATACATTCTCAGTTTTTGAAATTGTTACCCTTCTGTACGTTAGGTCGCATATTACTGTACCAACTTTGATGAATTTTGATATGATAATAAGTATTCAAAATTGAAGAAAAGTATGTGTGTTATTTATTGCAAATAAATAAATAAAAATGTATAGGGAAATGAGATTGCTCCCAAATATTTTATTTTCATTTAATTTATAACAGAAATAAAAACATAAATATGTAGGTATTTTTCAGAAACCATTCTTTTCATTTTCATTTTTCAGAGACCATAGATAACGTTGCATGTAAGTTGATTTCTTTATCGAGGATTATGCGTTTTTGTATACATTATTCAAAAATTTATTTTGGTACTGTAAGGGCTGATACGAAAACAATTTTCAAATATAGTTATTTGAATAAAACAACAAAATGACAGCGAATTTCTTTTTTCTGAGATATCTTTTGAAAAGTTTGATTTAATAAATCGTAGAAAAAAATTATAAATTTCAAATAAACTGCAATTTATAGTACAAACAACACAATAATATACGAGACATTTCTGGTGACAGGTTACCGTACCAAAGTTTATGGAACGCGTTCTGATAAGTTAGCGGTTATTAACCGACCGGAAAATATGTCCAAGAATTTTCTTACAAGTTTCATAACACGAGGGGTACTTTGAAATCGGAGTACTAGTGAGGTCGAGTCGCTGGTAACATGAAGTATGACAAATTGTAGCGAGGCACGGGACAGCGATAACTTAAAGCACGTTACTTACTGCGCTACGTTCGTAATAACCAGAAAAAAAAATTTTTCAACAGTTTCAAGTTTAAGGAACTAGTGGCTGTTACGTTTTTAAAATAAGCACACTTCTGCGTAATCAAGGATTTGCGTGACTTCCCTTTAAATAGATTTAGTCTTTTATACGTTGGTTCACGTCTATTTGGTTTATTATATTAAACTTTATTGAAGTGCGAACTTATGTCGTATTTGCGTTTAATAATTTCAATTATAGTTGTAGTTTTTTAAGTGGTAGAGCCACGTTAAAGCTGTTACTGGTTTCAGCATGAATGGGTGGCCTCGCCCGGGGTATTACTCTCTCATAGAAACACCGACGTGAACTAACAGTGCTTGCATTGTTGAGTTTCGTTAGGTCAGTGAGAGCGCCGGTAGCCTACCTCCCCTCCACCTTCTTCCTCCCCTAAACACAGGCTGGTAACGCACTTGCATCTATCCTGGTATTGTAAGTGTCTATGGACGGTTGTGATCACTTAACATCAGGTGACCGTATATTCATTTTTTTTTTTTTAACGGTAAAGGCTAATTTGTAGCTTCTTCACATACTGCATCAGTCGACGTAGGGTTGTAACCTGTAATGAGCCGGAGTTCTGACCAAGGTCATCGTAAAGAAAAAGAGACCTAATGGTACGGATATTACTAAAGCCAGTGGGAAGGTGAAAACCTGTCAAATTTAAAATCTATTAGTAAGCGCCCATACGTGTTTTCCGGTAGATATAGTTGAAAACAAGTCGTCTCAGTTTACCTTGTTGGCATGTCAGGCCACATTGTCATTCAATATTAAAGGAGATCATGGTAAAATCTTAAAACCTATGAAATATAAAAATATGAAACATCTAGAAATCGAAAGTATTTATAGAGTATTGCATGTACTTTTTCTAGATAAAAAGTAAGATAGGTTTATAGATATGCCCGGCCGCCGGGGCGACATGCGGAGTGCTTTGTCATCCCTTGTCCCCCATCATAGCGGTAGTGGACACCCATGGGGATTTACTCTGTGCGAGTCGGACATAACCCACTCTCTCCCCCGGGAGGGTGGTATATCTATAATGGATTTTCCTATGTAAAAAAAGGATATTAAAGGTATGCAAAAATGTATGGTGATCGGTTCCGTAGCTAAGGCACAAAGGGAAACAAACTCACATTCGTTTTTATAATAATAGTAAGGATTTCATAAATTTATTATGCTGTAAAAATAAAAAAAAATTATCACTAAATTATTTAAAACTGATTACATAATAAACTATATTTAGGACTTTATCGAATTAAAGAAATAAGAATTCTTGCTTTATTTTTGTAACCAGATTCCAGGCGTTTAAGTAGTATATGATGTAAAAGTCGTCTTAAACTTGTATAAATTACGTCTCAAAGTAGTTAAAAATAATGAAACAAAAATAAGAACAAAACTGTGGAATTAAACACAGAATAAAGGTACAATTTATTGGGGTAATAATAATTGTATTTTATAGACACATATGAATCTGTCGAACTACAAAATATACGAGCTAGTGTGTATACCGGTAGAACTATACTTTGGATGAAATAACGCTATTGGTACGGTTTTACCATTACTTGTACATACGAACAATGTACACAGTTGATGAAAGCGCCCGATAATTGTTATTTCAATACGTAAGCTTTGAACATGACAGTAACTTCTCGTGCTCATAACGGATTCGGGCCGTTTGAAGGTGAATGAACAAAGCTCATAATAGATTGTGCCAATCATTATGTCGTACTGATAGACGTGTATTTATACATAATGTTTAGATGTTTACTATTTATCTATACTAATATTATAAAGTTGATGAGTTTGTTTGTTTGATTGAACGCTCTAATCTCATGAACTACTTGGTCTGATTTGAATTGGTGTTAGATAGCTCATTTATCGAGGAAGGCTATTATAGGCTATATAGCAATACGCTGACACAAATAGGAGCGGAGCATCAACGAAGAATGTTTCAAAATCGGGGTGATTTTTCCTTTTGAGTGCGTGTTAGCGTTAGCCAAAAGTTATTATTTCACGCAGACAAAGTAAACTAAAGTACTAGTAAAATATATAAATTAATTGGAAGTTAAAATATTTCTCTCATTATGTTTATATTTAAACAGATTACGGTGAATTCGGGCAGCAGCTTTTGAGAAAGAGTCACTATACGTTTAGCGGTACTATGGTCACCAACAATTAAGTGAGACTGTGGTGCAGTTGCGAATAAAAATGATTGAACGTATTTCTTTTCATATATATTTTTTTCTTCATATTGTATTGTAGTTTTAGTGCATTAAAATTATCACAAAATTTCTTCTTTATTCTTGTATTCTTAGATTATCATCTAAATTTAGGCTTTGTTCAAATTTCAAGTTTCTAACGTACTAGGAAATAGGTACAAATCAATTACAAAATCTCAATCAGGGAATTTTTGTAACAAGGCAAAATCCATTCTCCGTGGTTATTTTACGTAACACACCAAGAATATAATAATAATAATGAATATATATAATCAAATAACACAAGATTATGAATAAAATATAAGGCGTTGAGAAGTGGCTTAAGTGATGTGTTGCTTGTTTTTTCTATGCACATAAAATGTATTTTATAAGTTATAATAAAAATCGTAGAGAAGTCGCCGGTATCAACTAGTTCGTTAATGTATTTTTGAAAATTAATAATGCATGGAGTTGATATTACTTTTGGTGAATTGTAATGAGGTATATAATTCTTACATTAAATTTTCAAAAAATTACGTTTCCTCTTTAATGCATTGCTGGGCGATAGGACATAACGATTGCATAGGGCTGTAACACAACCATCATACACTAGGTGTAATTGCGTTATGTAATTAATTCAAATTCAAATTCAAAAACACTTTATTCAATTTAGGCCCTAAGAAGGCACTTATGAACGTCAAAACTACCACCGGTTCGGAAAACAACCCAGTCATCGAGAAGAACCGGCAAGAAACTCGATCTGATTTATCTTTTTAACAAATATATATAATATTTAGAATAATAATATATTCTATATAATAGTAAATTTCACAAACGTTTTTAATGGATGCACAGAGATGAGTCAATTCCAGACATCACCATCGTTCACATATTGATCCACTCTATAATAGCCTTTTGACAACAAAACCCGCTTGACATGGCGCTTAAATTCACAATCCGGCAAATCGGTAATATCCTTTGGGACTTTGTTGTAAAATCTAACACTATTTCCCAAAAAACTGTTACTGGTTTTACTAAGTCTAAAACGTGGGACAACCAGTTTGTCACAGTTTCTAGTATTTAGATTGTGCCGGTATTTTACGAAAACTAGCTTTTCTAGGTTCTTACGGACATACATTAAATTGTCAAGAATGTATTGGGAGGGCAGAGTTAAGATACCGTACTCCTTGAACTTGGTCTTTAAGGATTCGCGAGGTCTCATATTGTAGATTGCTCGAACTGCTCGTTTTTGTAATAAAAATATGGTGTCTACCTCAGCTGCTGTCCCCCACAACAGAATGCCATAAGACATTAGGCTATGGAAGTAGGCGAAGTAGACTAACCTAGCAGTGGCAATATCAGTAATATATAATAATCGATGTATATTCAAAAATTATGCGGAGATATATGGAACTCGATGAATAGTTTAAATGAATTGGATTAATAGTTCAATCGATTTACTGGAAAGAAAATATCATTTTTTTATCGATATTAAACAATGAATCAATTTTGAACCCCGGCATGTACCAACGAATTTTTCGACGAATTGGTAATACTATAATAGGCTGACGGTGAAGGAAAACACTGTGAGAAACCTGAACCTGAGAAATGTTCTTGTAGTACTACTGTATGTGGGAAAAATGTAGAACTGTGGATTTCTCAGAGTTTGAAATCGCCCATACGTCGTGGGCTGGCGTGGTGATTACGCCCATACCTTCCTTCGGGAAGAGACCTATGGCCCCGCAGTGGGGTCTCTTACAGGCTGATGATGATGATGAATTTACAATTAGTTGAATGTACCCAAATATATGATTGTTTTTAAAGTGAAACTTTTATTACATCGTCTCAAACTTTTTCGTCTGTGTGTTGCATGTCGCGTGATGGTCGGCCGCGGAGTAGGGATAAAGTGAAAGGCGCTAGTCAGAGCAGCCAGGGCCAATATGGCGGCGCCTATAGTTCGCAGCAGCTGACCGTGTAGTATATAGACTATTATTAGTTAAATGTCTATAGTGTGAAAAAAAGTTTCACTTTTACCGTGGTTTCATAAAACCACACAATCCTTTTTTATTTTTTCATTTATCTTTTCAATTTTGTCATATTTATCTCATATTTTATCCCAAGTTTTATAACTTCAATTAAGTTAAATATGATAAAGGATCGATTATATGGATTATATGTTTTCTATATTAATAAATTGCCAATGAATACTCACTATTAAATATAATTACAGGTGTTATGAAATGATTCCATTTTACAGAGTTTCTTGTGATGAATTCAGTGTTCTAACAAAATGGGCGCGTCCTTGTTACAATTTTCTGATGAATATTTTGTGGCGTAACATAATTTATATTCCATGTTATTATTTGCAATCCATTTCACTTATGCACTAATGCCACAAAATAACGAAGTAAATAATACAAGTTTATATAAACAAGATATAATTTAAATTATGATTCCGCCAAAAACTCTAATAACAAAACACAACATACACATTTTTGCTTTGGATTTATTAAGTGGGCAAAGGTCATTCTTTTATACATCCTACGCTTTTATTTTAATGGGAACCGTCAAGTTTATAACCAAATACGTTTTCACGGAATGAAAACATAAATGTTTTCACTTTGAACCATTTGACATAGTTCACTTCGTGAATACTGAAGTGAATTGTTTTAAAAATACTCCTAAGTAAATTCAACTATTTCGCTCGTGAATAGGTTAAGTAAAGAATAAATTTGTTTATATTAAGTATACTAGCTGTATTTGTATTAAAGAAATATAAAATTGTAAAACCACGTAAAATTATAGAAATGCTCTTTAAAAACGATTGTATGTACGACACGCACTCCACTTACAATAACATGTAACGTATACATCATTACATAGTATAAAACAAAGTCCCCTACCGCGTCTGTCTGTTTGCGATAAACTCATAAACTACTGAACAGATCTCTATGCGGTTTTCACCAATGGATAAAGTGATTCACGAGGAATGTTTTGGTATATAATTTGTCCAGGATTTTTTTATAATCAGAGCAGGACAACGTCTGCCGGGCCCGCTAGTTAGATATATAAATACTAGCAGTGTGTCAAATGAGGTTTATCGTCTGCAATGTATTTAGAACCTTAACCCACCATGTAACTACCTCAGTGCTCATTTAAACTATATAAGGAACTAGTGAAACAATGACTTAAAGATAGATAATGATATAATATGCCTATATTGTCAATAAGTAATACGTTTATGGAATAATATCTTATTAGTAAAACCCCTTCTATCTTCAAAATTACTATTGATAATTATAATGTTGAATTGTAAACAATGAATGAGCTGACGTCTTGAAATCATCCATAAATATAAATCAAGATATAAAACTTTGTCTGTCTAAGCAGTTTTTAATATTCAACAATTTAAATAATGCTCACTGAACTCGATACAATATTAAACTAAATTACTTTTTATGATGTCCGCTATCTGTCAATATCTGTGATGACTGTGTAATGAGGAGAAATATAGATAACAAAAAATAAAAAAGGGCATTTCTCATCGGATCGGTAAGTCTATGAGAGCCGAAACACTCTTCTCTCATCTCTAGCAAGCACATCCATCTATTTTGATTTGAAACACTGTTGTATTATACAAGTATCTACGTTTTAAGGCTCGAGTATTTTAGATTTTTTCCTTCTCTAGATATCATAATTATAATATTTATGCAATGTGGTAGAGTTTTTTCTAAGCGAAAGTCTTTCGCCAAGCTCCTCATGGTTTTTTTTTTATCGTAGGTGGCAAACAAACAGGTGGGTCACTAGATGTTAAGTGATCACCACCGTCTATAGACACTTGCAACACCAGAAGAATCGCAAGTGCGTTGCCAGCCTGTGTTTGGGAGAAGTAGGAGTGGGGAAGTGGGGAGGGGGGAAGGGCGTTGGGTATCCGGCGCTCTCACTGACCGAACGAAACGCAACAATGCAAGTACTGTTACTTCACGTTGGTTTTCTGTGAGAGGGTGGTACTGCCCCGAGCGAGCCGACCCATTCATGCTGAAACCAATAGTAGCTTCAGCGTGGCTCTACCACCTACTAACTAACTACGGTGTGTTTCGTAGCTGCACTTGAGAGCCAGTGCCCTCTAGATTTAGCGTATTTCCAATCTTAAACCACATTGTAGTAGTTTTAGTAGGTGGTAGAGCCACGCTGAAGCTATTATTGGTTTCAGCATGAATGGGTCGGCTCGTCAGGGGTAGTACCAACCTCTCATAGAAAACCGACGTGAAGTAACAGTGCTTGCATTGTTGCGTTACGTTCGATCAATGAGAGCGCCGGATGCCCACTTCCCCGTCCCTCCCCTCTCCTCTCCCCCCTCCCTCCCTTCCCCCAAACACAGACTGACAACGCACTTTCGACTCCCCTGGTGTTGTTAGTGTCTATGGACGGTGGTGATCACTTAACATCAGGTGACCCACCTGTTCGTATGCCTGTTATGACATAAAAAAAAACATCGTCATTTAACTTCAGATGACACTATGGTTTAAAGTCAATGAAACCTACGAGGTTAACAAAAATGAACATTCGTCAAACATAATATACAAAGATATACCAAATGACTGGTAATTGCATAAACAATATTTATGCTAATTTTAAAAAGTTTCAATGTTAAAACTAGGTTATTCGAAACTCCTAATTGACAAATTTTCAGTCACGCGGATTAGTTTTACCTCCGCGGGTGCTTTCAAAGTTCCATTTATTAATTAACTTCTAAAAATTTTACTAGATTTTAGGCTTTGTTAATTATCTTAGGTTTGAAATCGGACACAAAGTCTATTAAGTATTACAAATTACAAACGCAAAAAAGGGCATATAGCTTAAATTAAAAAAAAAAACAAGTTGCAAAGTAGAAAAAAATAAACGACCTTTTTAACCGTTTTCAAAAAACGATAAATATAGTAACTTCTCGCTGTATGTATTATTTTTAATTTACGTCAATCACTCTCTTCGTCAATTGTAAACCGATTCTAATGATTCTTTATTTAGAGATGATCCCACTTAAATATGAAGATAATATTCCACCCCTAAAGAGGAAAAAACCGCTTGTTTGATTTTCATCAACTTCTCGTCTACGTAAGTTCACTGACATTTTCATTGTCCTTAAACCGATTTCAATAATTTTTATTTCAACTCAAAAGCTACCTACTCAGTTCTTGTAACCAATCTGTACGACAAGAATTGGGTTATCTGATTCGATAGCAGTTCACTAGTGCCTCAATTGTGTTTAATTTTTTCCACCTTTGGGACCCGATACTTCGCGTTGTTCCACACGACGGTCACTATTACTTCATTTGCGATGACCGTTTTTTTGTTCTTTGCATGGTAATTCCTGCGTTCCTAAGGGTCGAAGCGTAATGATAGCACCTTATATTCTTCCTCAATAAATATACTATGAAATGGTAAGAGCATTTTTAAAATCTGACTACTAGTTCCAGAGATTAGAACGTTAAAAAATCTTTATAATGCGTATTGGTATAGATTATTACAAATAACGTTTTAATACTTTGTTAGTTAACACGATTTTTAAGCCACGTGTACTACCCTATATAATGAGACGATTCGTTAACTGTTGAAAACGAAATTACTACTTTGGTTATGTTATGTATGATATTGTAATTTAATATTATATGATAGAACGTGACGTAGTTCGGTGAAGCTGTGAAAGCCCACCAGGCCAATAGCCTAGACAGTTAAAAAAAAAAAAAATGAAAATACACCTATATTTTGTTAAAATATGAAATGGCCTAAAGGACATGTCAGGCAAAAATGGCTTGGCACGGAACGTGTTACAATAGAACGAATATAAGGGTTTGAACATGTTTGTTAAAATAAAGGACAAATTAATAATTCCCCTTCTCTCATATACTAAGCTAAACTGGATACACGGCTCTTAATAACACCGTACTGCGTGAATTATTAAGTTACTTGACACATTTGGGTGCTCGCGATAGTTTATCTCCCGAAAAGTTGCCCTCGTGTCCGATTAATCGTCCCCACGTCTGGAACGCATTACCGCGTCACAATTCTAATGTATGATTAAATATTATTTATTATAAGAGATATACGAGAGGATTAAGATAATTGGCGCCTGAATTCTAAATTATTGCTAGATGGCCAGTATAATAACAGCTAAGAATATAATGCACTAGCCGACCCGTGCCCACTTCGTTGGGCGGTAATATCATCTTGCCACAACTTTTCTCTAGAACTCAATCATATATCTCTCATAGTTAAGGCAGCGTTCGTAAGAAACGTTTTCGTTCGACCATTTTTTCTCCGACTCCTCAGATATTACCCCCTACAACCTCACAAATTTTACCTCTTTATAATATTAGTATAGATAATTAGTTAATAGCTTCTGCCCGCGACTTCATACGCGTGACAGAGTTATTTTGGGCTAAGACGCAGCGGAAGCTCTCAAAAGGAAAAAAAACCCCGATTTTAAAACATTTTTCATTGTTGCTCCGTTCCTATTGGCCTTAGCGTGATGATATATAGCCTGTGACACTCACAAATAACGTGGCTTTCTATTGGTAAAAGAATTTTAATAAAAAAATCGGTTTAGTAGTTCCTGAGATTACCCCCTACAACGTCACAAACTCACAAACTTTACCTCTTTATAATATTAGTATAGATTAGCTCCTGCCTAAAACTTCAGTCGGGTTAATATAGTTTTGAACGGAAACAGTAGATTATTTGTGGACGAAAGGGGCTATGTACTTTTCTGTAACCCTGAGAACAAGTTTTATGTCGATTGGTTCTGTATTTAAGACGTGAAAACATAACAAACAAATTCACATTCGCATTTATAATATGAAAACATGAGAAATCGTAAAAAACTTTTCCAGTATATATCATGATTTATCTAAACATATAAATATAATCAAAGTTTTTGTTTTTTGCCAGAACTAATCTCCGAAACTATTCAATCAATTATTAAGCGACTTTTTTGACAGTTGGAGGACTTCTCAGAGTATTATACAAGTGATGTATCATTACGCTTTCCCGTAGGAGTTAAGTAGCAATGATAAAAAAATAATAGCTATATCTTAAATATGATAAAATGGTTTAATAGTAATGACTAAATACAATTTAAAAAATAAACGTCACACAATTAATTCCTATTAACCTTCCTATACCCGCGCCTGTGAGACCGACGCCATATATTCGTTTTTTTTAATGCAAAACGCTGGCCCTTTGTGCTTCTCAGTATCTCGTTCGTATCTCTCATTTCGTACATGGTTCACGGCATACTTTAAATGAGTATAGTATGAACGTTCCTGTATACATTAATTAAATGACGCAGATCGGTTTTGTCAGAACGCGCGTGTATAGGAAGCTTAAATAACAACTGCGTTTTTACGATCGAAGTCGCCGGCACTAGCTAGCTTAATATCAAACAATTAAATGTTGATATTTGAATTATTTTGTAATAGCTAAAATTCTCTGTTAATGTACTATTTTCTGTAACAACCTAGAACGAGAAATCAATTGAAAATTTTGTATCGCAATACAGACACGTTAGACAGTATAGGGGTACACGGTATTGTTGTTCCCTCAGTCCGATCCGTGGCAACATGTCAGTGGTAGCGAATGTCTCTAACTGGCAAACGGATTCTGACGTTATGCGAAGTGCGTGCGAATAGATAACGTCCGTTCAACGAATTTCCCGCGTCCGGGATATACTCGTGACTAGGCCACTAATCGCGGTTGGGAAACACACGTAGCGGTATTTTGCGCGTGTATAGTAACGTCAAGTCTTCGCCAAACTTTTTGACCGCTCTGAAGATGAGCAGAACACAAATTTATGTGTAAATACGTTTTATATGTATAACATTGTGACAACTTAGCTTATGTAAATGTCAATTTTAGTTTGAATATTATAACTTTGTTTTATATTAAACTCTTGGGTATATTTTGCGCAAGCTCAAACTTAATGCTATATTTCGAGATTGTATACGACTTTAATATCGATCCTATCGATAATATCGATAATATCGTCCGCAACTGGGGCTTAGATTTAGGCCACTGAAGTATCGTGATTCCAATCCAGCGTATAGTCCTAATTATTTATTTTATACATATGTAACATACTCCACCTCATAATACTTACTAATGATACTTACTAACCGTAACAATTTTATGATTATAATGATTTTGTAATAATATACTATCCATTCTCAATACAAATTTATTAAGAAAATAATAAAACTGTAGTATATTATCAAATAATAACTATTGAGCTTAAACTACAGAGAAAAACAGTCCGGGTGAATGTCGTGATCTATGAGATTTTCAACTATGGATAGATTCATTAAAATACATAATTTTGAAACGCGTTTTATTTCTTTGCGTAATACACAAGAGGATAATTTTACGACTTTAGTATTTATTGTTCCATTAGCTGTTAAAACTGGACGTAAATTGTTTGGTTGCGAATTGAATACACGATTTTGATTAAATGAATAAATTTCACGAATCGTTCATACGTAGAAATCATTACTAAATTATCGTCAACCATATATTGTTTGCCGTAAGATACTATTTTCTTAACTGTATATTGTCAGAGTCTATGAACATATAATTGTTAGTAATAGACGTTTTATTGTGATCTTTTTATCTCCTATGATGGTCGATGAGTTTAAATATGACTATATTGATGGCGGAGTGGTTTAAGTGGCTGCCTCACAGCTGTCCTGGCAATAACTGTTGTGATTTCGAACACCACACAAGATAATTATTTTTGTATTAGTTACAAATCATGGCTCTGAGTATTGTGTCCATTAATTTTTAAGTTTATGAAGTCTCCCGAGACGTATGAGTTGATTCATAGTTGCTACTTTTAACCGACTTCGTTATAAACTAAATTCATTTTATTTATCAACTTTCTAAATTAATTAATGTAGGGTTAACATATAACCTACCGAGATTTATGTTAACAAATCAAGACTAATTGTAGACGCATGTTAACATATTTGAGACAAAGAGTACGCGCAAATGGTTAGATTTACACTATACGTGTGTACGCCCAATGATTATTTATAAACGGGCGCGGTTGTAATTTAAACTTGTGTTGTTTTTGAAACTTACTCAGACATTCGTTTCGTGTTGCTCATTCATATGGAAAGCTCTAGAAATATCATAATATCGTTGCGTAATGAAAACCATTTGTCGAATGAAAAAAAAAATGGTGAGATTATTGAAAATCGGAATTTGAGGGGCTTTGATGTGCCAAACGCTGATAGGCAGCGCGGGATATTACAACGCTTATTTTCGGTTCGCTTCAGATTCTGCTAATAAAAAAGATTTGCTTTATGCATAATAATTTTGTCATGGTAAAAATTGATTACAGCCGAAGGTTTGGTGCAGGAAATTGTTATTGGGATTTGAAATATCACAGTGATGGTTAAAACCTAGTATGAAATTACATATGTTTTTGAAGTAAAAACTTCTTTAGGCGCGTTGAGCGGTATTTTTGGTAGGAGTATTTGCATGCTATGAAAACATGTCGTGCCGTAATTCGCTTACGCAGCTTGTTTCAGACTAGCGACTTATAGCATAGGGACCTATGTACATGTCAAATTGATACTTTGCAGCTCATCATACGTTTCATTGATTAATAGATTTTATAGAAATATATATAATTATTGCTCCGAGTGCTAATAGATATTAAAAACCACATTAATGTTAATAATTTCAATAAACAAATTTTGAAATTTAAATATAGTATTTGCATGCTATGAAAGCATGTCGTGCCGTATTTCGCTTACGCAGCTTGCGTCAGACTAGCGACTTATAGCATAGGGACCTATGTACATGTCAAATTGATACTTTGCAGCTCATCATACGTTTCATTGATTAATAGATTTTATAGAAATATATATAATTATTGCTCCGAGTGCTAATAGATATTAAAAACCACATTAATGTTAATAATTTCAATAAACAAATTTTGAAATTTAAATATAGTATTTGCATGCTATGAAAGCATGTCGTGCCGTATTTCGCTTACGCAGCTTGCGTCAGACTAGCGACTTATAGCATAGGGACCTATGTACATGTCAAATTGATACTTTGCAGCTCATCATACGTTTCATTGATTAATAGATTTTATAGAAATATATATAATTATTGCTCCGAGTGCTAATAGATATTAAAAACCACATTAATGTTAATAATTTCAATAAACAAATTTTGAAATTTAAATATAGTATTTGCATGCTATAAAAGCATGTCGTGCCGTATTTCGCTTACGCAGCTTGCGTCAGACTAGCGACTTATAGCATAGGGACCTATGTACATGTCAAATTGATACTTTGCAGCTCATCATACGTTTCATTGATTAATAGATTTTATAGAAATATATATAATTATTGCTCCGAGTGCTAATAGATATTAAAAACCACACTAATGTTAATAATTTCAATAAACAAATTTTGAAATTTAAATATAGTATTTGCATGCTATGAAAGCATGTCGTGCCGTATTTCGCTTACGCAGCTTGCGTCAGACTAGCGACTTATAGCATAGGGACCTGTGTACATGTCAAATTGATACTTTGCAGCTCATCATACGTTTCATTGATTAATAGATTTTATAGAAATATATATAATTATTGCTCCGAGTGCTAATAGATATTAAAAACCATACTAATGTTAATAATTTCAATAAACAAATTTTGAAATTTAAATATAGTATTTGCATGCTATGAAAGCATGTCGTGCCGTATTTCGCTTACGCAGCTTGTGTCAGACTAGCGACTTATAGCATAGGGACCTATGTACATGTCAAATTGATACTTTGCAGCTCATCATACGTTTCATTGATTAATAGATTTTATAGAAATATATATAATTATTGCTCCGAGTGCTAATAGATATTAAAAACCACACTAATGTTAATAATTTCAATAAACAAATTTTGAAATTTAAATATTGTCATTCACACTATAATTAATATGTAAATTCAAAAGAGAACACATTTATTCCATTGTTTTGAGTTTACATTTCCGTCGACAAATCATATGACTGCACCGACATTTTTTAATACTTTTCTGACTCATTCGCCATTGCAAGTCATACTTGAACCTACGTAAATAGATGCGGTGTTTGAAAACGCTAAACAGAACCATGATGATGGTGGTGATGATGATCATAATAGTTGTAGTATTAAAAAAGTATTCATGAAAGATGACTAAATACAATGTTCATAGTTTTCAGATTCAGAGCTTATTTTAAGCAACATGGTACATTATACTATCACCAAGCATCTTTAGGTATGCTTAGGGAGCTACATTTTAGAGTCTGCTCTCGTCTTGGTTTAACATATTACTGTTCCAGGCCACATCATATTACATTAAGCTGAAATGGTAGACAAACGCTAAATAGATTATAAAAAATTGTTTAGTAATTGCTCGCACTAATAACAACTAAAGAAGAAAGGCAAATTCTATGTTCGAGGACTCACAGTACAAGTAAGCACAAGCGAAAGACGCGCGAAGCCAGCAACGTTAATCTAATAGAATAAAAAGGTCGAATATACACATATCTGTTTTACCTTTAGTGAGCAATGGTATTATAACTAAAAATCTGTAGATACGTCATTCGACAGCGCCTTGTTAAAACGTGGCTAGTTACCTTATATTTAACGGCTGCCCCGTCAAACCTACCGTATCTAAGCAATATATAACTATTTCACCACCTATTTATTACCTGTTATCCAGAACAAAAGTTCCCGAAGACAAGTCTACATTAACGCGAGGAAGCCGCAGGCAAAAGTTTTTTTATTTTGTTTACTGTGGTTCAATTGCTACCATTGGCCGACTATTAGTCTGTAGAAAAAGTACACATTTTTGATAAGTTATTTTAATTTGTCATTTAAGAGTTTATATTGAACGAACTCACTTAATTCAATGTTGACCTTCCCAAATAAGTTAATTAGTAGAATTCATTGAGGCGTGTCCTTAGAGGATGTTCGAGTGAATTTCTAACGTCTGTAACCTAATAAATATCATAAACACGATTGGTAATTTGTTTGCTACGCATTAATATCTTAACTATTCAACTGATAATCATGATTTTTTCCATACATGTTGTTTCACTGAAGAAGGCGTTACGTTACGGAAATCCATCATTAAATATTATAGTGGACGCTACTTTGCACTTCTGCCTGAAATTGATTGACCACCACTACGTCGAACTGCAACAAAAAGAGAATCAGTTAATCAATATATATATATTAATTATACGATATATAATATATTACAGATATATAAATGCGAGCATCGGAAGAGTCAACATCGATTTGAGTTAAGCTCGCCAGTGTACAAATGTAAAGTGCAATAAAGAATTCATTCATTCATTCGTTCATCGATCTGAAGAGGCTCCATAAAGCGAAACACGTGTAATCGATTGTCGTGAAGACTCGTGAATTTGCAACATATTTTAATTAATTTATTGATACTTATTATATTTATATGAATTATATATTGTAAAATGTATATATATATATATATATATATATATATATATATATATACATATATATTGATTATCTTTTTGTTACAGTTAGACGTAGTGGTGGTCAATCAATTCCAGGCGGAAGTGCAAAGTAGCGTCCACTATAATACTACCTAAGTAAACATGTTGTCAAATGTACAAAAAGTACACGTAGGATATCTTTCATCAAGGACAGTGTACTGTTCTCTAGGAAAAGCTAGTACAGTTATAGTATGTGATCGGTTTTACTAGTAGTACTTAACAAGTGTTAACAACTAAATAACAATATTACATATCTGAATGATCGTATAACTCACAAATCTTATTTAAAGAATTTGGTGAGGCGGATGTCCCGCCATCTAGTTTAATAATGATAAGATGTGTCGATACGGGGGGCAACTTTGTCCTTTGACATAAGTACAGCACTCTTCTTCGCGATACTGAAAAGACACCACCCGCTTGCCATCGCGTGCGCATTAATTACGCACAATAACTGCTACACCGCTATATACCTTGTGTTTAAACCGCTTTTAGTTTTAAGTGTAATAAGGAACTATTGCCGCTTCTTTCACCGTATAATAAACATTACGTTGTATGTGTTACGTGTGTGAGCGATCTGGTGGCCCCCAACACTGTGATACACGTGATTCGTGGACGTGCGAGGACCAGGCAGCCGCATCCAGCAACTGGGTAAGCGAAAGTGCTTTATACACCTCCCGTATCGATCACATATTCTCACATACTCAGAGATAGACAAAGTTAGTCTGACACGCATCCACGTGTTCAGACATAATAAGTTCTCATACCGCACGGTGAGCACGACTATTTATACGCCTGCCTCACCAGAATTAATAATAAAATTTTCTATTTATATCATTTTCAAGTAATGTAAAAAATACAATACAGTGTATTTCTTAATTTTATTTCAACAGTTCTTATTTACAAGCTTACTGTGTATGATTTCAACTTCGTTCATGAAACATCATCATAACGATGTTTGATTATGACATCAATTATTTAAAAACTGAACCACTAAATAATCCAATAAATATTAATAATAATCTGATCATCATCATTACATAGTATAAAACTACCGCGTCTGTCTATCAGTCTGTAGCGACAAACTCAAAAACTACTGCACGGATTTTTATGCGGTTTTCACCAGTGGATAAAGTGATTCTTGAGGAAGGCTTTAGTATATAAATTGTCAAGGATTTTTTTTTAATCAGGGCGGGACAACGTCTGCCGGGCCTGCTAGTTATAAATAAAATATATAAGCACGTTTGTAGCATCAACTAAAAATCAAGATATAAAAAAGAAAAAGAAGGGAAATTGAACAAATAGCAAGTAATAAAAAAAATATGTCTTCTGATTTTAAAAGCACTAATTGTATAGAGAAACGTTTATTGATAATAAAGGTGTTGGCTGAAAAAGTCTCTAATTAAATGTCAAAGAACAGAATGGCAAACAACATTAGGAAAAAATAACTAGAGCATTTCAAAAAGTTGTAAAATTTTGAACAGAAACTGATAAAATTTGATTATTATATTCATGTGAAAACATTTTCCGTTAAATTAATACCAGAACGAGTAGTAGATTACTCGGAGACGATTTACGATCGAGTAGATAAGGCGAGGTCTTAGACGATTGAAATTGGGACGTCAGAGCGACTTAACGCTGAGCGTTGAAGAGTTTTCTTCTGAAACTCAATATCGTTTTGAAAACTGTACAAAAGACTGCGTTAATAATAATTAAAATTCAATACGAAAATATAGTTATCATTAATCTTCTATACATATAATAAGAATGTAAATCTAACGTGTCTGTACTTTTTCGTTCTTCGTGAACAAAAATGTTGCAGGTGTCTAGGAATAAATAATAAAATACATTTCAATCATTTTTAGAAATGTCTGTCTGTCTGTCTGTTTGTATAAAAACGCATCGTTGCTCAAGTACTGCGTTCACGATAAATCATAAAGCATAATCCTCGAGTAACATTTACTCTTGGTTTTATTAAAATCGGTTCACTCTATCAAAAATTATTATCATTTTAATGACAACACGAGAGCGACGAGAGAAAAGTAAATAGATATAAATAAATAGACTTAATACATTCAGATAATTTTATTAGACACTGTTTTTTTATATTAGGTTCTACGCGGACGGAGTCGCAGGCACAGCTATTTAACTATGTAATTCTGATAAAACGCTTATTTCTCATGGCATTTTATTGACGTCCTACCATACTAAACAACACCCTTTTTCATATGAATGAAATTCAGTATGAAAATGTAAATATCAGAATAACGTTTCCGAAGTTATGACGTCACGCGCTGTCATTGTTGTTTCTGTTTATGTGATGACAAGAACAAATTATTTGTTGTTTCTTAATAATTACAACTATATTTTAAACATATCTGCATAACTTATGTGGTGTTCAGTATTCCTATAACATAAATTATAAAAAAATTGACTATTTTTCTTTAATCCTGAAATCCTATAAAAATTCAAACTTATGCTAATTTTCTAGTAACTGATTAAACAGCTAGGAAATGTACTATAACACTAATCTGTGAATACTGTACTATTGGAAGATTACTGGACGCTGCCACATGACCCTTTCAATTTGAAGATGCGGCTCTAATCCACCATCCCGCGCCGGTTTACGATATAGAGGCGATTTTGAAAGTTAAAAAATCATTAGTACAATTAAGGGAATCTCATCCTCCTATGTCTCTGATTACACGCCGTGATATTTCGTCAGCCAGTAAACTTTTATGCTCTAGTACAGACACTTTAAAGTGGCGCCCAACGTGGGGCTTCAATACACGACTCTGAGATAAATAGTCTCATGTTCTATCGATTAGGCTAACCTGGTAATATTCTCACTAATATATTATTCAATAAGCATTTTTAATCCTTTACTTACTGCGACGAATTAAAATAATATATAATTTCTACATCCCCACAAATATAAAACACTCTTTACAAGTGAAGAAAAACTTATCAATTTATCATAGCCAGTTGTTCCCATATTAGCTCTAATGAAGCGATAACAAGTTTCCTGTGGAAAAAACTATATAACTCATTGTCTCGAGTCTCCGTTCGAGTCTGATGTTAAGCAAACAAAGGGCCAAGGTTTTTGCCACTCCGACACCAGCGATGGGAACCGTGTAACAAAAACATAATTTACTATTACGGTACTAGTACCTAATAGGGTGCCTCGTTTTCGGACAAGATTAAAATATTTTCATAAAACCTTTCTTGTAAACGATCATTTTGTTTCCCGCTTATCTAAAATTAAATAACAATGTAATTATGCGACTATCAATTCGTAATTTACAGATAACCGGTTTTTAGAATTTTAATTTTAATTGATATTTTTTTTTATTTCGGCTAATCTACACTAATATTATAAAGTTAGAGGGTTCGTTTATTCGTCTGGTTGAACGCGCTAACCTCAGGAACCACTGGTCCGATTTGAAAAATTATTTTTAGTGCTAGATAGCTTATTTATTGAGGAAGGCTATATGCTATATATCATTACGCTAATAGGAGGGGAGCACCAATGAAGAATGTTTCAAAATCGTTGTTTTTACCTTTTGAGACCTTCCGCTGCGTGTTAGCTTTAGTCCAAAGTAACGAACACTTAGACGAAGTCGTGAGCAGTAGCTAGTAAAACATATTCATGTTGAGGACTAAAATGAAAATATTAGATTTTTATCTTGTATCTATTTATATAATACAATCTAAAAATAGAGGATATTTAGAAGATAATGTTTTGAAGGGAAAAAGGATAAATATCGTAATGCAGGAAAATCATTGTTACAAGACTTACCTGTTAGAGCGTGCGTTACTTGAAAGTTATTGAACTAATTTTAACGTAGTTTACAGATGAAGATAGAACTCGATACTAAGAAACACTTATTATTATGTTTTTCTATTGAAAAATATAAGCGCTAATAACAAATGTACAATTAAAAATGTTGTTATTTGTTTGTATAGTTTCGAAATAGTCACAGTTCTAAGGGGCGACAACCTACCGTCTTTAAATTTTCCATAACAATGAAATAGATAATAGCAAAAACAAACATGTTCATCCAATATTTTCTATGTACTAATATTATGGAGGTAATACTAAACTATATCAGTTTTTATAATGTTTTGTAGGTTTACGTTTGACAATAACCTCACTTTATAAGTTACAATATAGCCTTTTTTTTATTAACGTGGGGAAATCCCTTATGGATACGCCACCCTCTCGGGGGAGAGAGTGGGTTATGTCTGATTCGCACGGACTAAAACCCCACGGTGTACCGTCCGCCGCATGTTAGGGGCGGCCAGGGACCGGTCTGGCTCTCTCATGAGAAAGTTATGATATAGCCTAAAATGGCAGCACGGTAAGCTCATGGCGGAACTGGATCTCAAGTGTGGTTGCCGGAACACAAAGGTGCTTAGCGATAGACTTTCAACCCGGTGTCATATTTTACGAAGTAAATTTTGCTAGATTGCTGAGTTGTAATAAATAGAAAAACCTTCTTTTATATAGGTATTGTTTAAATATACAAGCGATGATTGCTAAATGGTTAACTTGTTCGGACACAGTGTATATCGACGTAGCTTAGACTCCTTAGGAATCAGTCGGAGTTTTCGGTGAAGGAAAATATTGTGATAATCCCATAGCATGCTGGTAGATCTTTTTCCGTAAGCATATTTGGTTAGTTACTAACCTCAAATTGAAAAATTGTCGCCAACGTGTACGTGCATTCCGGCAGCTGCACTTGAGAGCAATTCTACCTCTAGATTTAGCATACTTACCATTTTGTATTACACCATCATTAAATGTTACTGGGTGAGGACTGTAATCCAGTGTTAAATACATATACAACATTAAAAAATAACATGTTTGAAGATTATCGTTATAAGGAAATAGTTGAATTCATATCTTATCAAGAATTCACTTTCTATTCACTATACTGTTACTGATAACAAGCAATACATAGATTTAATTGTATTTAAAGTTCCGTTAAAAACACAAATAAACAAATACGTATACATTCCAATAAAGTTGAACTGCATGTTTATGGTGATTAAAAGTTCTTCTGCGACTTTTCTTTTTATTTTTCTCGAACTGACTACGCTATTGACCTGGCAAGGTCTTAACAGCTTCACCGGACTACTAGGGCGAGCGCTTAAGGCACCCAGCTGATTTTATTTCGGCAACTAGCTCAAGGGTGCACGGCACATCTCGGTTTGGCTGTTGCCTGATGCATGCAATTCGCGACCTATCTGAGCTAACCTAAGCTAAGCTACATATTCATCCCTATATAAGTTATTGAAACATATATGTGTACCAGGCATACATATCTCAATAACTCTTATGTGTATTTTGTATCGGAAAATATCTTCTGCGACGTAAAAAAAAATAGTATTCGCAAAGACATAAATTAACTAGAATTACACAGTTACACTATAGTAAGTACTTACATCTTATTATAATATGCTTGTTATCCACTTGCAGGTTTTTTCCTTATGTTCTTATTCGTATTTGCGTTGTTATGCAGAATAATATTGTGTTCAGACGTTATGGGATGTGCTATATATCAGATAAAATTGAAAGTAGGAATTCCTGGAAAGTTATCATAGTATGAGAGATTGAAATAGATTCGAGACGTCCAATTTTTAAACTTTCATTAGCTTTATAATAGTCGGGGTGTTGAGATTTCTATGCGTGCGTTCCGTTTTCCGAGCTTTCATGACTCATCTACTGTTTATTTGTAACAACGAGTTTGACGGGATATTTGGAGATAATTCTAATTAAGGTTCAGAGATACCCTAAGTGTTATGATTATCTATTTTATGGCGAATTTTTTTGTAGAAATAATTATTTTTGTATATATTTAGTGTATATAAGTACTTTTATTATGTTTATTTTTTTACAAGTATTCATATTTGTACTACCCAGAATTCTCTTTTTTTTCGTAATACCACTGTTGGTCTGAAAGATAATACGAGTAATACTAGTGGTATTACGCTCGCTAATATACCATAGTTTTTATCCATTCTTCATCAGCGTGTCTTATGATTTCTAAAATTATGCAGTTAACCTAATTTGATAGCAATCATGACATTAACGTAGTATCAATTATCTGAGCCTGTATGGTTCACATAGATTGATTGTTTCCCTGAACAAGGAGATTACATTCACCTACGTGTCAGTCACGCTTGACTCGACCACGTAGTGGGTTAGCCGTTAGCATACAACACCTATGCACCTTAGAAATTGCTTGCTGCAATATGTGTACAACCTATGCTTATTAATGTATCATTGCTACTACTACACTACATGAAATTATTTGTTTCTCTAAAGCGGGTTATTTATTGTGTTAGATATGTAAAAGAAATGAAACGAATTAACCAAAGCTGAAAGTATAAACTACACACGTAAATGTTGATTCTCGTCGCAAGTTGGTTTCGTAGAAAATTTATTAACGGATATAGAAGCAAATAAATAAAAAAATAATATATCAACGTTTATACTGAGAAAGATGACGAAAAGAGTACCTACTAGAGAATTAAAGTAACTTAAGTATTAAATATATTTGGTTCAGATGTGTCAGTAGCAATAGAAGTAGAATAAACATCATCAGCCTGTACAAGTACACGGCAAGACCTTAGACCATGGGGCCACGCTAGCCCACGATTTATTGGCGATTTTAAAACTGAGAAATTCACAGTTCTGAGTTTTTCCACATATGGTGGTACTACAAGAATATTTCACAGATTCAGGTGTCCTCACGATGTTTTCCTTTACCGTCAGCCGAAATTCATTGGTATACGCCGGGGTTCGACCCTGTGGATATCGGATTGAGATTTCGCCGGTCAGACCACTACCACTAATCAGTAAATTTCCGACTCATGGACAACGGCCTCTTGTCGAGAGTAGAGGTTAAAATGCTACGTCGACTTACGGACCTTAGTCAATTTCAAACAGCATTATAACTTCCTCCCAATAATATTCCTAATAATAGTAATAACTTCCTTCATAATATTTCCTCATATATAGTGGTACTATGGAAACATTTCTTCTCGGACCTTCAGGTCTGCTCACGGTGGTTTTACTGATTGCCAGTCGATAGTGTTAGCGATTGAAATGAGTGTGTTTTTATCCAATCAATACAAAACGGCTGCACTATATCTGATGGTAAGAACAGCGCTACTTAAAACAAATACTATCACTGAACACAGAATCGATATTCTAGTGGTGTTAAATTGTCGGCAACCATAACTAGGGATCTCAGAGACAGTAATCAACATTAATGTTATAAATATAAAAGTAACGCTATATGTCTATTTGTTACCTTTCCATGGCTGAATATTTGAGGCAATCGTAGTGAAGTACGACAAAGATATAGTTTGGGATTGATATAAGAAGGATACTTCTCACCCTGAATACTTACATACTATTATACTTTATAACTACTGTTGAAAACGCTAATTGTGTCGTTACGTTTCAATATGAACTAAATCTAATATTATTCGCTCTTAATATTATACGTTATTTTTCAAAATCTTCATTTTTTGTACTTATAAAATATGAAGATCATAAAAAAAAAACTAAAAATCTTATCGACGGCAAAATTTGAACTTCGCCCTCAGTGTATAAAAACTGGAAATCTTAAAAAAAAATTATATCAACGGTTAAAATTGGATTTAATTCATTTTGAAATATAACAATACAATTAGCTAATCATAACAAAAAAAAAATACGCAGACAAATTCAAAGGAGAATGTTAGTAATTAAATAATCCTTCAATCTTTAAAAATGTTAGCTAATGCGTTCGCATCGGACCGTGGTTTGTGATACTCTCTTAGAAATACCAGGAAAATTTATATATGAATTTACACTAAAATTATGTAAAAAAATATCATAGCTGTAAAACTCAAGGTTTTATTCTGACATTGCCATAGAAAGTATCACCATTTTCAACGTAAAAAATAACAACGTAAAAGATCTCTCAGGTGAATCTAAAATATTTCACTTTTTTTTTTTTCGGCAGCTCGGTTGCAAATTACCTTGGAACCTGAAATATCTGCCGAATTTTACTTATTCACCCACCGGCCATAATTCATAATCGTGTTTGACGTCGACAACAAAATCTTAGGGTGAGTGTACAGTGTCGCTTGAAAACAAAATAATATTTTTTAAGTAATACATAATACAGTCAATATACATATATAAGGATTTTATTACGAACGTTATGTCTACGAAATTAAGAGCATTGTCAAAGCCACATAAATATTTAGTAAAATTTTATTATACCCTTCTATTATATTTCCCTATTTGCCCTATTATTATACCCTTTAGGTTGTTGAAAAACTCGTAAAAAATTGTCTAATAAACATAAAAGTTAGCGCACCTAAGTGTTTTTTTATAGAGATGGTTTATGTAATATACTAATGGGCCCGGCAGACATTGCCCCACCCTGATAATAAAAAACTTTTACAAATTATATACTAAAGCTTTACTCAGGATCACTTTATCTACTGGTGAAAACCGCATGAAAATCCATTAAGTAGCTTTTGAGTTTATCGCGAACAGACAGACATACAGACGTGGCATAGGACTTTGTTTTATACTATGTAATGATATCATCATTCATTTTGTTATAAATTGCTGCTGGGTAAATAGCATCATGCTACATTTTATATTGTATTTTTATGCGGACGAACTCTCTTTTAATATTAATTGTTAGGTTTTTTTTCTATCAATTATGATAATCGAAGTAATCCACAAGCAATGATGATAAGGATGAAGCGGTCAGATGCGCAGGGTATATTAAGATGCACAAGTGTACGCGCAATACACAGGTGCACATACTCATCCTTGTTCTTCTGGACCTAGTGGAACGGGGACCGTTACGACCGGAGAAGGACTTAGACAGATGGTACAGTATCCCGGTGAGAAAATACAAGGGGTAAGTACTATCTCGCACTTTTTTGCGATACCCACGGGAAGATATGGGGTGGTGCTATTCTACTCTGCGGGCACCACACGGCAAGATAAACCTTATGAATGAATATATCATTAGGCTTTACCTATATAAAGGAAACCTGTGGGTTTCCAAATGAACTTAAGTATATTACCAGATAAGTTTCGTTAAAGTTAGGAACAAATAATGAATTTTCTATACATGTATATCTAAGGCGCTCATAGTGCTGGCGATGCGATTATACTATGCAAAGACTCGAAATTTATTCTAATTTAATTGAGTACAGAGATGTAATATTTAACGATCAGGAAGCAAACCATAAATAAACCATATTTTCTGCATGGATTACATTGCGAATTTTACTACAAAGTGATGACAGTGCTTCGTAATTAGAACTACAGTTTCATAATCTGTGTGTATTAGACCGAAGCCTTATAACTTGCAGTACGTAAAGTATCGATCAGCATTGAAGAGGTTTCCCGTTGAATGCGGTTCGTTAGGTGTGTTAGCGTTCAGTGTGCGAGGAGGCGTGCGTGCCCCTTGTTTCTTCCACCCTCGCCAACATCCTGTTAAGGTAATATTGAATCAAATAATATTTGATTAGGAGCCAGGTGTGAACACGTTTGTTTGGCACGTTAGTCAAGTAACAACGCGCTATTAAGAGCATCATATAATTGGTCGGTAAAATGGAACGGGATAATATACCTAGAGAATTCTAGTACTTAATTGATTACTCTGTGTTTTTGTTTATACTATTTATCGGCGAGTATAGCTTCAATAATTTAGTATTAGTGTATATATGACTTTATAGAATATATATAATATTAATATAATATCTTTCAAGTATTCGTTATTAGGATTTAAAATTAAGTTAATGATAATCAATTTGAGAAAGCTATAGTTATTCCGTACATACAAAAACAGCTTTTAAAATAATAGATTAAAAAAAACCATTGCATTTACCAGTGTGTACACACGGAGAAAGTGAAACTTATGTGGCTTATATGTAATAAATTATAAATATATATACTTAACAATGGTCATTAACTATATACTAATTGAACTATACATTTACCCATTTTTGGATACTACTAGACACAGACAGACACTTATACGTACTTACATATATCCACAAATACAAACCTATCTTACGTTTAACGCGTAACGAAAAAAATTTACTAAAAATTTTTTTTTAAAAAGTTGTAAAAATGTTATTAAATTTCCCATAAGTAGTTTCACTTCAAAAACGTAGATATCCATTTTAATTTGACAAAAATATAAATATTTGAACAATATTATTTACTCGGCCATAAAGAATTTTCCGTACGACACCGACAGTATCAGAGCGACAGCTAAAACGTTCACTTCAAATATTTTTTCAAATATTCTACTACATAGAGTTTTATTTTATTTTTGCCTCGTCACAATTTTTATTTTATTTCAAAAACTGCCAAGCGGTGAGGACTGCACACGTGCGAAAAAAAAATCCGCTGTAAAAATCTATTCACCAATTCAAAAGTTACGCTCAAATAAACCGTTTTGAATTCCGTGATTTAAACGTGCTAGGAGGCATCGAGTGGCAATTTGAATACAAAATAATTGTAAAGCTATTCACGTCATTACGTGAAGTGATAAAACAGGATTCGAGGCCTATTTGAATTAACAGTGGACTGTTAATTGAACTCGGAGATTAACCTTTTGTGTCTTATTCCTGCGAATTTAAAGTCTTTCGTTACTTGAATAGTATTTCGTGACTTGCTAATTAAACCACTGTATCTGTTCAATTTTGTTTCTTTTTTTTACATACATTTTATTTATTTGCTTGAAATAAATCGAGGTTTTTGATGATAATACATGGAATAACCAACTAATCTGAGTGAAATAAGAATTCTCTTCGGCCTATGTTTAGATCCTAATTTCCTTCAAACAAACAATAAATTAAAAAAAAAACATAGGGGCAAGTTAACGCTTGCAGCTTCACTTACCGACAATATACATACTTCGCAAAAAATATAAACTGGGTGTAAGAAAAAACCAATGAGAATCTCTTTCCATTGTGATGTTATTCATTTTAATAGCCTGATATTTCTACATTCAACTACCATAATTATGAAGTACAGTATTTAATAGGACTCTTACTTAAGGTACTTTTGGTTTGACTGTTACTTATTTGTACCTATGGGAGTTTAAGTATAAATTTGAATAATAATGTCATATAATTAACTTCTTATCCCATTTTATAGGTTTTAGTGTTTGACTACATATTTCGTCTGATCTTAAAAGATGATTCAGTCTAAGATGGTATTACATTAAGTCTAGAAGGAGAATGGCTCTGAAGTGCAATTGCCAAAATACTCCTCTAGGTCCTTGGTGACAGATTTTTAACTTGAGGGTGGTAGCTGGTCATACAGGCTTAAAAAAACCCTTCCATAATGCATGCAAATTAATAAAAGGTTTTATTTAATCTTCAGATTATGAAGAAGTCACTGAATAAACATACGAGTAGAAATAAAGGAAATCCAATTAAAACTGAAGTTACCTCTGATAAAACAAAAGATACTACAACAAATGTTGATTCGTTGGATGATGAAGAACAAGGTTTTGGAGGTTGGTTAAGGTGTGTTAAGTATTTATAGATATAATTATATTGGTTAAAGTTATCGCTGTGAATTACTTGGACTAAAGCTCCAGAAAGTTCTTTAACATATTATTAAAACACAATTAATCCAGTCGGGTTCTAATATAGTCGAATGTTTTGTTGTCTTCATTGTAGGCTTTGGAGTCTATGGCGTTAAATGTAGCTGCTTGAATACATCGATAGCTATTTAGCTACATAATCTCAACAAGATGGTAGTAGCTACTCAAATAATATTGCTTGGGCTCAAAAGGTGTAGAAACAACATATATTGGCATATAAGGCATTCAAACTTGGTTTTCAGAATACATACTTTATATAATTGGTCCCAGGACTATGGTTCTATGAAAACTAGTCACATAACATGCCTGATTGTGCCTTAATAAAGTAAAAAAATCGTACCCATATACTATGGTTGTTTTACAATATTTGCTTCCATCCAACGTTCACGCTCATTATTGTATTCGAAAAGATTCGACCAAGTAAACAGTGTCGGGTAAATAGCCGTAACATTAGAGCGTGTTGCGTAAAGGTAACTGAAAAAAAAAATGATATAAAAACATTTAATAAGGTATCATTTTCGTATTTTCAAAGAACGTACAGATATAAAAATTTCAGAGTAAATGACTCGGTATAAAATATAAACTTATCGTTTTCAGATCATCAGACGGTCTCGAGACTATGAAACTGTTCGTTATCGCGAATAGCATTGTCATGCTTACGACAGTGGCGTATCCTCACGTTCAAGCGGTTTTTGAAATCGTATCAGATATGATTTATGGCGCAGATGCTATGTATTGACTACAAAATATCTTAATTTATTGATATTATATTCATAGTATTGTATATGTTAATACTTTATATATTACTGTGACAGAGATAATATATATTATATATACTTTATAATTTACTACTTTACTATAGACATTATAATATATATATCTTAAATTACATTTTACAGCAAATAGTTGGACAACTGTAAAGTTAGTCCAAATATTTTTGTTAATGAAAAATACATAATTTGTTTAACGTTTACTATTTATTTTCTTGTATTTTAATAGCGTTACTAAGGATTTAAAAGTATATATAGCTTATCAGTTTGAGTAAGCAATTATCATAAACAATTTATATAAATCTAAGAAATTACAGTTTATATGAAGTATACTCATAGTTAACTGAAGTTACTTTTAGGTGTTATAATATGTGTACGTTTTAATTAAAAAAAAAACCCTGTGTCCTTTAAAATCTTAAAATTTTTGTATAATACATTCAGAGTCTTTAAGTAACAAATAAATTTACAGTTAAATATTATACTCCACGCATCTTTTAATTTACGTTATCTTGAAAATTGAGTTATTTGTATGCGCAGTGTTATTTTATTGTTAGCATAATAAATAAACCCTTTGATATCCATTTGCCAAACTGTTCAAAATATTTTATCAGTTGCAATATATCAGCTTAAATTTGTCTATATTGTGTAAAATGATTGGATTATTATTCCGTTTAATATTCTCATTGGGTATTATTATTTGGTATTCAATGAACGTTTGGTATATGATATCAGACTATTTTAATAGAGAGTTTCATAAATTATTGTCAAATGAAAGTAATTTTATTGATGATTTATAATAATTTATTGATATATAATATTTGCAATGTGGATTTAAAGTAATGAATGCGAAGTTTGTCGTTTCAAAAATATATAAATATAAATTTATCAACCTGTTAATTAATTCATATGTATAAATATACGTTTGGCATGATATTTGTGGACAGACAAGCATCGCTCTGCTTGTTTGTGGGTTAATATGGGACTATCTACGAATCAAATAGATGTTTCTATATACTAGGCTAATGACAACGCTGTATTTATTGTACCAAAAAGATACCATGATTTTGTAATACAGTAATAAATATTATAAACCATTGTCAGTCAGTTCGAATTTTACGTAGTACGATGAATCACTTCACAAAAAAAAAACCTAAACAGTTTTTAATAAATGTCTGTTTTAACTTTAAATCGACCTAAGTTTAAAAGATGTTAAGCTTTAAAGTAAAAAGAAAGTCAAAAGCAGTTTCCCATATAATAAGCACCTGTAGACATACTCTAAATTGGAGTTTCACTTACAGACCCTAATTTAATTAAAAAACTCTTCAATGGTAACACTTACCCGGCCGCCCGTTTCAGACCTTTATTTTTCTTAAGTTTTTGTTCTATAAAAGTGTGCCCGCTAATATCTAGGAAGTATCTACATGTTTGCCATAAGGTCTCTTTTTCTAGCTATTTTGAGGTATCTGTATTCCACTAACAAACAATGTCCGTGTTGTTAAATTTCTGAAGTTTATCCGTCAAATTAATAAATACTTACACAAATGTAGACAAAAAAGAGTCTTTTATGGATGATAGGAATCTGTTGTTTATTACTATGTTACGTAACAAGTACCTAATGGACGTAATTAAATGAAACTATTTAGTAATAGTTTAGTTTTTGCTCGCAGCTCCGCGTTAATGTAGACTTAACTTATCTCTCAGGAACAGTACCATTTTATTGGATGAAAAGTATCCGTATATCCGTTTCTGTACTCGTGACAACCTTTATGCAAAATTTCACGATAATCGATTGATTAGTTAAGGAGTGAAAGCGTAATAAATAAACAAACTCACATTAACATTTATAATTAGTTAGCGTTACCTACAATGAAAAGTACTCTACTTCAATAAGACAATGTGACAATGAAATTCTCTCCTAGTAAATAAAAAAAATAGTGCGTGGAGACCCTCCGCGCAGAAGAAGTGAAACTTCGTAATGTAGAAATGAAAATAAGAGGGGGTAGACATTGATTTTTAGTGAAATCATATTGTTTCTTTAAGACAAACTTTATTAACATTGCTTACAATTCACAATTGATCGCATCTTTTAATTATCATTTTCGAGTGGAGAAATGTCCAAATCTATAACATTTACAATGGGATTATGATAACTAAAGTAAGATACGAAATGTTTGATTATTTTTCTCGCTCTGTCTCTTGCTATTCCCCCTCCCCAGGAGCGTTGAACGATTAACGCGACAGTTCTTTCATACCACCTCCAGGGTAGCGTCAAACGTTTAATGCAACCTTGTTGGAAATCGCATTAGAAGTTTCACTTCAAAAAAAGAAAAAAAAACCGGTTGAAAGCAGAGGAGGCCGATGTACTTAATTGTTTTGTTGCTGCGTATAGACCAAAGGTGCTGACATACTTAGATAATAACTGATAGAGGAGAGTGAAAGTAGACATATTCTCGTGACTCTATTTACGTGGAAAAGATGTAAGAAGGAGACGATGATGTTTAGTTTCGGCCTATCGAAGAAATAAGTAATGAAGATAGCATCACTTTGATGACAGCGTATATTGAATACTGCGCTAATATTGGTTTCCTGGCATATATATTTCAATATTCTTCGAAATTTCAAAGAGTGGTATTATCGATTTTTAAAACGCTAGCGAGCCCGGTAGACGTTATCCCGCCCCCACAATAAGAAAACCTTGCCAAATGATATACCTAAATCTTCGTCATGAATCGCTTTATATACTGGTTTTCACCGCATGAAAATCCGTTCAGTAGTTTTTGAGTTTATCGCAAACAAACAGACAGACAAACGTGGCAGAGAATTTATTTTATAACTAGCTATGACCCGCGGCTCCGCACGCGTTTTTTTTAAATGTATTAAAGAAATGTAAAATTGTAAGTACTTGTATTCATTACAGAAATGCTTTTTTAAAAACATTTGTAACTACGACACGCACGTCATCTACTGTAACAGTAACGTGTACTTTAGATATGTGAATACGAATAGTATATCGAATGGCGTGGGATTTATCATCAGCAACATACCTTTAACCTACTATATACCACTCTCAGTGCTCACTAACTCTATATAAGAAAGTAATTAAAATTTTAAACTATACATTATCGAACAATATGTGTTAAATTATTTATTATATAGATATAATTAAGCTTCAAGGTTTAAGGTTCAAACTGTACGCCTTGACATTATTTAAAAAATATCTCCACCGGCATTACATCTCGCTGTCGTAATATAACTATTCTATTGCGTCATTTCTTTTTTTTTTTACTTTTAACTATAGTTTTTGTAATTATTTTTGTCTATTTATATTGCCACCCGGTAGTTTTGAAAATAAAATGTCTCCTTAGGTTTGCCTGGAAGAGATCGCTCTAAGCGATAAGGCCGCCTAACTGTACACATATTGTAAACTGATATCTAATTTTGTATATTTTCAACGTATGTGCAATAAAGAGTTTTATTATTATTATTATATAACTTGCTCATATTGTCGATATAATTGTGTTATTCTTATACGTTGCTATAATCACTGAGTTATGTAGATGCAATCGCGGTAAATAAAACTAAATGGCCGCTAAATTGACCAAAATGATAATATAATTCAAATTACATACATTTATTATTGGAGTCCAGTACAGCGCACGTTTCACGCGCTTGTTTACAGTAAAAAAATATTTTTGATCAATTTCACGAGAACGAATGCACGGGTAACAGTTCATCACTACGTAGTGTAAAACAAAGTCCTCTAGTCTGTCCGTTTATCTGTTCGCGATAAAGTCAAAACTACAGAACGGATTTCCATGCCGTTTTCACCAGTAGGTAGAACGGTTCATGGGGAAGGTTTAGGTATAATTTGTCAAGGTTTTCTTTTTATTATCAGGGCGGGACAACGTCTGCCGAGCCCGCTAGCTTAAAATAAAATAGCTCATTAGTTAGTTATCTGCCAGTGAAGGTCCCGTGAAAATCAGTTCAAGCATTTCGGATATTCCACTGCGGCCGAAGGCGAATAAAAAACCTAAATTACTTTTTATGAGGTATGCTATCTACCAGTGAATATCCCGTGAAAATCGGTCAAACCATTTTGGAAATAACAATGCGGACGAAGCCGCGGACAAATAAAATAGAATATATCAACCGCTATAATTTCGGCTATCTGCCAGTAGAATTGCGTTACGATAGGTCTAGCCGTTTTGGAGATTACTCGGAACAAACAAACAGACAAAATATAATAATATAAAAATATCGACCGAATATAAAAACATCTTTTTTTGTGATTTGTAGCTATATCCATTCACCAAAAAGTTATTATTTATTTTTACATACACACACTTTATTTTTATAATACGTAATAGATTGCAAATAAAAAATTGGAAACAAAACTAACGTAGAATAAACTTTTTGAATAGGAACACAAAATAATCTTTGAAAATGTTTGCGATAGAAACTTACCACGTTACCATAGCAACGTATATAAGACGCAGCGAAAGCAATCAAAACGAAAAATATGCCTGATTTTGAAACATTCTTCGTTGGCACTCCACTCCTATTAGTCTTAGCGTGATGATATATAACTTAAAACCTTCCTCTGTAAATGAGTTATATAAAACCGAAATTTTTTTTCAAATCGGACCAGTAGTTCGTAAGATTAGCGCGTTCAACCAAACAAACAAACTCTACAGCTTTATATATTAGTAAAGATATTTAGTGATGTATTTATTTTCAATTGGGTTGATCCCCCTGGTAACCGATATATTAAAATTCTTATTTATTTACTTTTTATTAATATCTATAAGTTACAATTGCTACGTCTCTATACCTGCTTATTGGTTGCACATTAAATCGATATCTAAACGTTTTCTTAACGTCTTCTGTGTTGGCTCCAATCCAAATGAACCCGGATTATACTACACTTACAATGAACTATAAAAATATTTAAATTTTAGCTAACGTAAGATTGACAAATACGCTTAACTTCCTGAAACGCTTAACTGTACGCTCGAAATAAATTTACAGATTTAAATGTCAAAGACTGAAAAGACAGTTTGTTAGTTAGTTGCTATGTTTACAATATTTTTTTCTATAAATGAAAAAATATGAAATTATACTAAAATATATGAACATTGATATATATATATATACATAAGTGTATCAATTGTGCGAAAAATACAGTCGTGTACATAATAATTTGGTATATATTATAACTAGCGGCCCCGACAGACGTTGTCCCGCCCTGACTTTGATTATTATTGAAATATCCCTGATAAATTATATACCAAAACGTTCCTCATGAATCATTTTATCCACTGGTGAAAACCGCATGAAAATCCGTTCAGTAGTTTTTGAGTTTATCGCGAACAGACAGACAGACAGACGCGGTAGGGGACTTTGTTTTATACTATGTAATGATAATATGGTGTTTGTTTATCTGGAGAAGGCACATGATCGAGTACTCCGAGATGTTTTGTGGTGGGTTCTAAAAAAGAAAAGAGTGCCTGGGAAGTACCTACATATTATTCGTTGTATGTACAGTCAAGCCAAAATACACGTTAGGTTCGAAGCTAGAGTTATCGATAATTTCAATGTGGCTGTAGATTTGCATCAGGGCTCAGCTTTAAGCCCTTATTTATTCCTTCTTGTTATAAATGCGTTAACATTAGACATGCAGGAGGAGACACCTTGGTGTATTCTGTTTGCTGATGATATTGTTCTTGTCGGTGAAGATGCTACCGAGGTCGAGAGTAGGCTGGTAAAATGTCGAGAGAAACTGGAGAATATTGGCTTGAAAATCAGTAAACTAAGAAATGAATATTTGTTTTGTGACTTCGGCGGTCCATCCAGTTTTTCTCCTATAGCTTTTAATGATATATGCTTACCAACCTGCTCTGATTTCCGGTATCTCGATTCTCTGATACAAAACGACGGTTGCATAGACAAGGATGTGAGGAATAGGATAAATGCAGGGTAGATGAAATGGTGAAAGGTGTCTGGTGTAGCTTGTGACCCACGAATGCCCTTGAAACTCAAGGGGAAGGTGTATAAAACTATTATAATATCAGTCATGTTGTACGCATCTGAGTACTGGGTGACGAAAGAGACGGATGAGAGAAAACTACATGTGGCAGAGATGCGAATGTTAAGGTGGATGTGTGATGTAACTAAAATGAATAAGGTTGGGAATCAATATATCAGAGGAAGTTTGAAAATAGCACCAGTTACAGAGAAGTTAAGGAGTAATGTTAGGTTAGGATGGTATGGGCATGACATGAGGAGACATGAAGACCATGTAAGAGTAGAGAAAGACCGAAAAAGGTATGGATGGATTGTGTGAAAAATGATATGTGTGTAAAAGGTGTGAATACTGAGATGACATCTGATAGGCGAGAGTGGAAAAGGAAAACATGTTGTGCCGACCCTACTTAGGTGGGATAAGGGTAAGAAGATGATAATGATATAAGTGTATCAACTTTTTCTAGAAACTATAAACGAGCTTCGTTGTTATCAATAAAAAATATTGGAAATAGTTGTTTTTCCTACTTTCGAAAACGCATCTATTTTAAAGTCGTTGTCCGAAAACGACAAAATTGTTACAATTGATGATATTGATAAGAATGTTTATTATGAAATTGTCAAGAGTCAAAAAGTACTAAGTAGGTAATATAACTAATAAATTGCATTGAAATTTCAAGTTGAACTTAATTTTTTTATTGCTTAATCATTTCGTACATTTATTTTGTGACAATTTTCAATAATAATTATGGTCGAATTTTGACCAGTGGGCGAACACTAGTACACGTAAATTATCGTTAAGTAGGCACCGGATAATGCCACTGTTTATGCGAGTTAAGATATATGTATTAAATGTAAGGGCATAATTTCACAAACTGAAATTTTATTCCATACTAAGCATAATTAACTAGATACTTGATTGATATATATAGGTACTAAAAACTGTGTTCATGACGTAAAAGGCAGTCATATGCAAGAATAAGATCCGAGGCCTCACGGCTCAGTAGTATGCATATCATTACTCCAACAGGTCTATAATTATAGTTTCGTAGATAAAATGAAATCACTTAACTTAACTGAAATAAAATAGTCGTCTTAAAATTGATAAATCTCATTTTAGAAGATCGTTTTGGTAAATAAATAAATCTAATAAAGCTTAATTAGAATCTGATATTATTGGATATAAATCTCATTACTATATAAGAATTACATTTTTTAATGTATATTTTCGTTGCATTTAAAAGAAAATCACTTAAAACGTTTTAAAGATTCAATTATCTTATCTTATTTAGACATCAATCTTCATTTGAAATTGTTAAATCTCCTCTATTTTATCGACATATTTCTATCGTGAATAGTCTTTCAACGATGCTTTTGCAAAACTTCACAACAGAATCAATACTTACAGAGCTCGAAGCATGTTCTGGCGTAATGCCAAAACCATTTGTTTTCCATCAACGAACACAGAACGCACGTATTCTATATTACATTAGCACGTGCAAGCTAAAGGAAACACATAGTGGCTTATGCACAGTGCATCACTGTGTATTTAATTCAACCACTCGTACATAGAACACAACAGTCACGTCCAGGCTGTCAGTAACCGCTATAATAGCTAAGATGCAAATTGGGCTTAACTGTACATGCGAAATAATTGGTACCTACTACAGCCTAACCTCAACACGTATTGTATAGCATCATACAACCAAACTTGAGATTCAATCCCTTTGAAGTTAGTACGTGGCGTACATCTGTATCAACACTTGCTATGTTTAATGAACGGTATTGTGATTAAAGTGGAATTGTTCACTGGTTCAGCCATAACTTACTTGAAACTGAATAGTTTCAGTACAAAAATTGCAGTTTAGATTTCATTATACTCTGGTACTGCGTCAACGGTCAACGTTTACGATTCTGATTCTTATTGTTTTAGTTTAGTCATGGTATAATTGAATGTTCAACAAAAAATATTAATGAGAAGGCTTTTTATTATCTATAGAAATTGTTGTAGATATGCGTAAAAATAATAATATATAACATTTTATGACATTAAATTAAACATAAAAAAATAGTCGTATAAAAAGATTTTTTTAGCATTATCGATTGTGAATAAAGAAGAATAGTTAATACGAATTTGCGAGTGGTTAATAATATGTATAAAAGAATTAACGAGAAGGATATTTTTTTTATAATTTAGCGCAACAGTTGCAGACATCAGTAACTTTTTTTTTATGTTCAACAGGTACGCGCTTGGCCACAATCTCACCTGATGGTAAGTGACGATGAGGCCGACGATGTATCGCGCTTACCCACTAGATGCCTGTTCACTCTACTCTTGAAGACTCCCGAGTTATAAGATGACGGGAAGACAGACGCCGGGAGCGAATTCCACTCCTTACCCGTACGTATAATGAATGTGGAAGCAAATCGCTTCGTACGAATTACGGGACTACAATGATAAAAAGATTAAATTAAAAAAGAAAAAAGTCAAATTAAAATTTTTTTCAGCCCTATCAATCGGAAAATAAAGACATTATGTTTTACTAATTCATGTGTAGTTCAAAATGCGTATAAAATAATTATACCGAAGGCTTTTGATAATTTATGGAAACAGTTCCAGAAATACACAACACAAAATGATGGTAAATAGATTAAATTAAACACAAAAGCCGAATCACATGGAAATACTCTTTAATTCCATCGATTAAAAATAATTACATTTCTTACCAATTTGTGAGTAGTTAAAAGTACGTAAATAATTCCATGTTATAAAGTAAGTACTGTTACTATAATAAATCTATGAAACTACACATTTTAAAGTAACTTGTTTGCGTTCCATTTGTAATTTGGACCGAACTATAAATTTTGAAGCTGTTTTCACTGAAAATACTTATATTAATAAGCTTTTGCTTTTGGCGACAATTTCACATCTCTGGCACAGAACAACCATAAATTATCTTTACACATTTTAAATAAACTCATTATATGATATTCAAGAAAAAAGTGTGTTCTTTGTCGTAATAGTGTCGTTTCATTTAAACGTGAAGGATATTAATTTATATGTTTCTAACCTTTTATTAAATTATTAGTATAAAAGACATTTCTCGCAGAAGGTCTTAAGAAAATACAGTTAATGGACACAAAATGCCCCAAGATTTAGAACAACCATTTGTGAGTATTTGACATATGTGTAATTCGAGCCCACAAAACTCGAGAACGCCGGGAGAAACGATGAACCCACTTAAATTTTTGTACCACGCGTACAGTTGAAATAAAATATGATATTTGTTGAATGCAATTATAGAAGACCATGTATGTAATCGAATATATAAAAAAAAGAAAAAAAAAACGATTATTGTTCGTTTATTAATTTATAGGTGGTTTTTTGCTCTTCCGAGTTGCTTTCTTTTTGAACTGACTATACAAAGTTGGTTTTACGGATACTCACAATTTCACCGGGCTTTGTGAATGAACATTTAAGGTGTTTAGCCTTATGGTAATAAGTTTTAGGGCGTCAAATGTGCCTATATTTGGCTTGCGTTGTTGCTTTGAATGCATAATCACGAATCCAACTAAGCTATTCCAGGGGATCGGGCCTAAGCTCGAGATGCTACCGAGGGGAGCTGCGACGAGTGTGTGGAGTGAAATTTATAGCCAGTCTGCTAATCTATACTTAATATTATAAAGACGTAAAGTTTGTGAGTTTGTGACGTTGTGGCGTTGTAAGGGGTAATCTCAGGAACTACTAAACCGATCTTGAAAATTCTTTTACCAATATAAAACCACGTTATTTAGAGTGTCATAGGCTACATATCATCACGCTAAGACCAATAGGAGCGGAGCAACAATGAAAAATATTTTAAAATCGGGGTATTTTTTCTTTTTGAGAGCTTCCGCTGCATCTTAGCCCAAAATAACTATTCCACGCGTGCGACGTCGCGAGCAGAAGCTATTAACTAATTATATTATCTATAACAATATTATAAAGAGGTAAAGTTGTAGGGGGTAATATCTGGGGAGTCGGAGAATAATGGTCGAACGAAAACGTTTCTTACGAACGCTGCCTTAATTATGAGAGATATATGATTGAGTTCTAGAGAAAAGTTGTAGCTTGATAATGCCTATTACCGCCCAACGAACTGGGCACGGGTCGGCTAGTATGGTAATAAAATTATAAGTAGAAAATAATGAATACACGTCAAACTGTTATTGAAAATGCATTTCAATTAGTAACCAAAAGTTTAAGAACTGTATTGACAATTAAAGTACACACTTAGTTGGAGGTAACATTACTTTCTTTCCAAAAATCTTTCCATAAGTTTATAAATTATTACTGTAGAAGTATTTATTATTAATTAATTACTGAGAAATTAGCGTACATAGAAACATTCTAAGAAAAGACAAATTTCTATTTGATTCCAATTTTTATAATACCCCTTTGAGATGATTTACTACATATGATGTAAATCTACTTCTTATCTTCTAAACCTAGTTCTTCAAAGCAGAGTCCAAGTATGCTCGACCTATCATCAATTTTAATGTGCGAGAATGAGAATGTACCGTGAAATACGAAAACGTGTATACGTGAATGTTTCAAAACAGTGATAATTCCTAGGAAAATGATGTGCGTAAATGGAAATTCAGCTTTATGTACCTCGGGCATCATTAATGAGCTCTGAATACGTGAAACTGGTACATTGTTGTGAGATCGAAGCAATTATTCAGTCTAGTTTGCATCGCGTCGGAACGCCGCGCCGCGCCCGGGAACGCACTGCGTAGGTACTCTGCGCTATTTTGATGCCCAAATTGGTTCGCTATGGAATCCATGAATTCTTAAACATTTGATGAGAAATACTTTTGGATAATTAAATTCTGTATACGCACTTACTTTTCAAAATAATTCTAAGTCAATTAACATATTTTCAAACAATACTGATAGAAAGTTCAAGTGGTTGTTTGTTTGGATACGCTCATCTGTGGCAAGACTAGTCAGTTATTTTATAGGTCACTTATTTAGGAAATTTTGAGGCTAGCGAAGATCATACTATTACCCTACTATACTATTACTCTTCCGGCGTTCTCACTGACCGAACAAAACGCAACAATGCAAGCACTGTTACTTCACGTCGGTTTTCTGTGAGAAGGTGGTACTACCCCGGTCGAGCCGGCCCATTCATGAGGAAACCATTAATAGCATCAGCGTAGCTCTACCACCGTTAAAAAATTAAATTAATGAGTTAGGTGGGAAATTAAACAAAATGTATATCGATATCAGCACTATCAAACTCAAACTAAACTACTTACAAGGTACTTGTAAAAACAAACCAGGTAATTACGTAAGTCCAAAGAATAATTCATCAATATCCGCCAGACCGTATATTACGATAAGAATTACCAACAGGGTAATTTGGTATGCAAAGAAAATACAAAATGTTTTATCGTTTGTAGAATTGTACTTATCTGGAAAAGTTAGAGAAATTGGCACTAAAATAAATTTATAGTGTCTATTTGGAGCTGACTACCCAGTTTATATGCATACGTGTAGTAGGTTAGTGCAGTATTGTTATTACAAAACATTACAAACATTTTGAAACTATCGTAGCTCAGTGGTTATCGTGTTTGGATACCGTATAGATCGACGCTGTTTCGAATCGTTATGAATGAAGTGGAGCTTTCGGTGAAGGAATTCCTTAGCCTAACCTGATCCTCAAGTCAAAAATCTGTCGCGAAGCATCTATGGGTGTGTTCCGGCAGCTACACTTTAGAACCAGTCTTCTAGTTTTAGGGTGTTTAGACCACGTCGTCATTTAACATTAGATACAATTGTGGTCAAAAGCTGTACCTATAACGTGTGTAAAAGCACATTAACCAGATAACTCTAGATACTCCACAGATAACTATAAAGGTGGTAGAGCCACCCTGTAGCTATTACTAGTTTCAGCATGAAAGGGTCGGCATGCCCGGAGTAGTACCACCCTCTCACAGAACACCGACGTGAAGTAACAGTGCTTGCATTGTTGCGTTTCGTTCGGTCAGTGAGAGCGCTGGAGGCCCACCTCCTTTCCCCATTTCCCTTTCTCCTTTCCCTACCCCTTCCCCATACAGAGGTTGGCAACGCACTTGCGACTCCCCTGGTATTGCTAGTGTCTATGGACGGTGGTGATCACTTAACATCAGATGACCCACCTGTTCTTGTGCCTCCTTTTGACATAAAAAAAAAATCATGGTAAAGTAAATAAATGATTAGTTAATTTTCTTTCAAACGTTATTCAGTCACAATTCGGGATTTATTAAGTTGTTGTAGTATTTCACTTTTATAACAATGACACCATAATGACTTAATTACATCGTGTACTATCAACTTAGGCTTCGAATTCTGCAATGAGTCAGACTTTTTGTTGAAATTAAACGTTGTGATGTAATTATGGGGCTAAATATATCGGTAGGGCCTTTTTAGTAGCCGCCACCCTAACTGCGACCCTCGAGTTAAAAATCTTTCGCCAAAAGTCACTAATAGATTTATTCCAACAGCTGCAGTTGAGAGGCTCCTTCTAAGCTTAGCGTTTTATCACCTTTGACCAGATTGTGTTAAAATTGGTTCAGATTGTATTCGAACGTCAAAACTTATAAAGTAAATAAAAAGTTGGACTTATGACATAGCAATTTTAATTTTAACGTTATTATTTCATTTTGATGCTAATTAATACGAAACTAACACATAACTTGCTCTTGAAATTGTTTGCTGTCAATTACATAATAATAATAGGTCGTAGTGGTCGAGTGGGTTGACCACTGGAATGTCAATTTGATGGCCGTAAGATCGTACCAAAGAATTTTTCGGAATTCGCATACATTCACTAATTTGAATTGATAACACTATCCGTTGCCAGTGAAGTAGAATATCGACAGGAAACTGGAATCTGAGAAATATTCTTGTAGTACTACTGCGAGTGGGAAAATATAGAACGGTGTATTTTTCGCAGTTTAAAATCGATAATATGTTGCTGCTGGGCTGGGCTGGCGTGGTGATTATCCCCATACCTTAATTTGGGAAGACGTCTATGGCCCTGTAATAGGTCTCTAATAGGCTAATGTATTGTGAAATGGATAAAATTAATAACGTAATAATTTCCACATTTCAATAATATGAAAAGTTGAAACTAACTTATATAATAAAATATAATGCCTAATAGGTCTAAGGATAAGCCAAAAGGGTATGTCGAACGTCACGAATAAACGATGTATCTCCTATAAACAAACCGTGTTTAATAACAGCCTTTAATCTCGGGTTTTAAAGCTTCGCCACTTACAAAGGCAGATTGGAAAAGTTTTTTCTTGTGAGATTCCAATTAAACTTGTTAGAAGCAATTTCCCGTGGTTCAGTGTGTGCATGCGACTGGACGCAATATAACGCCTTTGTTATTATTTTGCACATGGAAGTTTTAGAATTTCGAAATATTCGAACAAAATATACATAGGTTTTGTTTTCAATTTTACAAAGGCGTTTGTTGATTTAATTTTGAGATAAACATTTTCCAATATATATAAATAGTTTTATAAAATAATCTACTGTAGGAAGCGAATTTTGTCTTGTAAATTTGTCTGTGATTTTCTGAAATTTCGCAAAAATAATGTTCTATGTTCTTCTCAATAACAAAATTGATAGTGTTTGATTTATAATTTACTCGTGAAAAAGCAACAAACAAATACATTTACTTCCGTTTTTATCATAATGAGAATGGAAATGAACACTAACATTATCGTTTATAAAACAATGAACCATTTTAAAGTAAATTTGTAACTAAAATATTGTTATTTATAACAAGTTACATACAAATAATCCTCTACTTTAACTTGGTCTATGTAATATTAATGTAATATATTGTACTTCGAGCGATCCAGAACCATGTTTTAATATAAATCAATTATTATATAACATTTATTAAATTTTTTTTATTTCATTGCTAATTCTATGATTAGAGATGTTAGTAAACGCTTACATAATACAATAAGATAACAGAGTCAAAGGAAAATATATAAAATCTTTTCAATTGTTAGGAAACCGCATTATACAGAAACTGGAGTTACTAGAAAATTAATAAAACAAGCGAATAACGTATTTATTTTTATATACTTAACTCATTTGGCACCAAACGTAATATTTAATTTAGATGATTCCTCATTATCCACTAATTCGTCGTAAAGTTCGGAGGGTTTGGTTATTTTAGTGACTCGCTTTGCCAAAGGTTGGGCACGCGAAACCTCGATTAATAATTTTGAATGACTACTCTCATGGCATCTGAGTTGAGATGAGAAATTCGATTTCTTAATTGAATAATACTTTACTTCGTGAGACATTACACGTCATTATATATTATGTAAGCTTTTGTTTCAATAATATCATTTGAATATTCCTGAAATGGTTAATGAAAAATATTAAAACCAAAATAAAATAATTTTAAGATGTTGGTGAATAGTACGCATTAAAATTATTAAACAATATATTTTTGTCACTTCGATCACTGGAACTTCGATCGACTTTTTTATATTTATACGTATTAGCGTTTGATGACCATCTCACCTGATATTATATGACAATATAGTCCAAGATGGTTAACATACTAAACTTAGAGTGACTTGTTCTCAACAGTGCAGCTGTAGTTAGCCAGACGGTCTTAGGAAGCCCCTATCACTTTCTTTTCATATCGAGCTTTTCCTTCACTGAAAGCTTCGGCTCATTGGCAAGAATGCAAACCTATGCCGATTTTCGCGGTGTCCGAACATGATATGTGAGCCATTTTCGTTTTGAAGAAACAAATGATGATAAAAGTGTGTGAGTAACACTAGATAGTCTATAACTAGATAGTCGTTTGAATGAAAATCCATAAAATAAAGAAAGATAAAATGATTTATATAATGATTTTAAATAAAGAAATAACATTTACTTGCACACACATAAATATTAAACACGTATGAATTAAAAACATACATATAACGATGAATTTTTTTTTTCGAACAGACTACGCTGTTGACTTAGCGAAGTCTTAACAGCTTCATCGGACTACGAACAATGAAGATAAAATTAAAAATTGAGGGTTTAGTGTATGTTTGTCGCAAACGAGTCGAGGTTAGTCCTACAGCGCTGATTTTCATTCAGAATTCCGATTTTTGGGTATGCGCTGAGTAATGGTTCGAATACTAAGTAAATACCGATGTAGTCTAATATCGTGATACGGTGATCTATAGGTGCAACTGTAAAAATAAACCTATAGGTTTTTAGCGGTAGGTTTTCAACTCAAGAGTGTTACGTAACCAGTAGAGTATAAGAAAGAGTCCTGCCACCATACTATAGTTTTGTCACGATGTTTTCCTTCACCAAAAAAAACCGGCTCATTGAAAGATTCTAACTTCCGTGGTTGACGCAGTGTTAGAATACATTACGACAGAGCCACCATCGTTTCACACCAGCATTTTTGCTTGCAACTGATCTAAGATCGTAACGGATTGGGGACGCATAGTAAAATACGAAATAGGCTTAATGTTTGGTTTACTTATATTATATTTTATGCAAAGTGTACAATCTTCAAAACAGAACTGTAAGCATTATTGCCTTTAACATTTATTTTATTTAATTATTGAACCTTGGTGAAATTTAATTCTTGCGTTTGAAGCGATAATTTCTTGGTTAATAGCGTATAATACTTTTGACTGAGTTAGAATTTTCGGTAAAAGAAAACGTGATGTTATCATAGCATAATGGCAGCGTTTTTTCTAAGTCTGCCAGGGTAGCTACCACCCTCTAGTAGACAGTATGTCCCCAAGCACCTGTTGCTGTGTTCCGGCAGTTGCACTTGAGAGCCAGCTCATCTAGATTTAGCGTGTTTACTATCTTAGACCACATTATCATTTAATATCAGATAGAATAAACATCAAACGCTACAAATAGCAAGGATAAAAAAAAACAAAAACAAAATTTAAATGTAAAAAGTTTGTTTAAATGTAATAAATACGTCCCCAAATGTGTTAACTGTTACATACTAGAGTTTTTACAGCTTTTATTCAAATACGGGTATTACGTCGTTAGGGTTTATTGTGACAGTATTTGAGTTCGCTTTTAGAGAGACACTGTGAAATCGTAAACGTTAGTGTTAGTAATAATAATATTCGTCCAATAGAACAGGAAGGAATTAATCCATACTGCCAATTCTGAAGTTGTCAATATAGGTATTTCTTATATATCCTTTAACCAATTTTCTTCCGTGTCCAAGTTAATAATAGGTCTTTACCTATGAAATTGCCGTTCTGGAGTACTGGTCATTTCAAATCAAAATAATTTTTGTTTGACTAAGAATTCTAATTTCAAATTAATTTTATTTAAAAAACATGGAATTCTTTTTCCAAAAGTAGTCATTTCTTTATTGATTAGTGTTATATTTTCATCGCATTTCAATCTTTTTTGTCATCATGGATACGTTAAAAATTCAAGTAATTATGGAATATGAGTACCGTCGTGGCAGCAATGCGGCACAAGCGCCACGCAACATCAACGACGTTTACGAAGCTAACACTACAAACCAACGCACCACCTGTTATTGGTTCACTCGCTTCCGTTCTGGGAATTTCGACCTGAAAAATGAACCTCGGGGTCGTCCGAAGACTTTGGTCGACAATTACGAATTAAAGGCGATTGTGGAAGCTGATGATACACAATCTACGGCTGAATTAGCAGCAGCTTTCGGCGTTAGTGTCAAAACAATATTGGTCCATTTGCGTCAAATTGGCAAGGTAAAAAAGCTTGACAAATGGGTGCCCCACGAACTCAATGATCGCCAGCGCGAAGTACGCGTCGAGACGTGCCTCGCACTGCTCAACAGACACACAAATGAAGGAATTTTGAACCGGATTGTTACCTGCGATGAAAAATGCATTCTGTTTGATAACCGCAAGCGCTCAGCAAGTTGGTTGGATCCTGGTTCAGCACCTAAACAATGCCCTAAACGAAAACTTACCCCTAGAAAAGTGATGGTCAGTGTTTGGTGGTCTAGCGCCGGTGTGATTCATCACAGCTTCTTACCAAACGGGGTGAGCATTACTGCAGATGTGTACTGTGAAGAACTGAACACAATGATGGAGAAGCTGGCACATCTCCAACCAGCATTGGTCAATCGCTCGTCTCCGCTGCTCCTGCACGACAACGCGCGACCTCATACTGTACAGCAGACGGTCTCCAAGTTGTAAGAACTGGGGTTGGAAGTTCTCCGTCATCCGCCCTACTCACCAGACCTTGCGCCTACAGACTACTACTTTTTCCAGAATTTGGATAACTCCTTGGCGGGAAAAAAATTCAATACCCGAGAGGCAGTACAAAATGCCTTTGAAGAATTTGTTGCCTCCCGTCCAGCTGATTTCTTTAAGATGGGCATCAATAAACTGCCACTGCATTGGCAAAGATGCATTGATTGCATGGGTGATTACTTCGATTAATACAAATACAAAATACATGAATAAAATTCGTTTAAATTTTTTCATACAAAACGGCAATTTCATAGGTAAAGACCTAATATAAATAAAGGCATAAGCGCCAAATCTTCTATAAAATATTTCGTACATATTTTTGAAGTAAAAACTTCTTTAGCCGCGTCTCCTAGCGACGCGTCGTACAGCGGCCTGTGTACATGTAATATTGATATTTTGTATTGAGCTTGTGCAGTCCATCATATGTTTGATTATTTATTAAACTGTATATAATTAGTGATTGGAGTGACAGTAGATATAAAGACCAGACTATGTGGATGTTGATAATTTCAATTTACAAATTATGGCATTTAAATAAGTCAGTATAATAAAATTAAAAGAAAAAGTGTGTGTGTACTTATGTACACGCGTTAGAAGTTATACTTCTTTGGCGTAACAAGATAACAATCTGTTCAAAAATTTTATCTTTCGCCTTAATCTACGTTTGTAGAAAAAAAAAAAAAACGACGAGCATACCAACATGCGCGACTAATATCGAGGTTCAATTTCTATTTTGTTGGTAGCTTTTTTTTCGAGACTTAATGAGCGGTTAAGCAGACAGCTTCATACTGTTAATTTTGTGTCACAGATGCGCGCGCATCTTAAAATTTCACTCTCATCATTTTTTCATAACGCGCCTAAAGAAGTATAACTTCAATTAAAAAAAAACCATAATTCCATTTGTTTTGAGTTTTACTTATATCGGAAGCCCTTATGACTGCTTCGAGTTTTTTTTTTATAATATAATAGGATATTATTTCTTTAGACTAATTATATTCCTATAAAGTGTATATGTAGGGTAGACTACATGATTTTAGTATTTAGGAATACATTAATCTTTTTTTTATGTCATAGGAGGCAAACGGACAGTTGGGCCACCTGATGTTAAGTGATCACCACCGTCCATAGACACTTGCAACACCAAGAAAGTTGCAAGTGCGTTACCAACCTGTCTTGAGGGAGAGGGGGAGTAAGGGAAGGGGAAGTGGGCCTCCGGTGCTCTCACTGACCGAACGAAACGCAACAATGCAAGCACTGTTACTTCACGTCGGTTTTCTATTAGAGGGTGGTAGTACCCCGGACGAGCCGACCCATTCATGCTGAAACCAGTAATAGCTTCAGTATAGTTCTACCACATACATATAATCGTTTAAATATTAACAACACATTCCTAGCTCGTGACGTGTGAGTGAGTTTTTTGACGCTGTCCTTTTATGTAATGTGCGGTGAGTATTGCAGTAAAAAGGTAAGTATTACATAAACAAAGCGAGCGTAAATGGAGTTCCTACTGTCCGCGCCAAATTTTTTAACCGCTCTGAAGTAGATGCACACAACACAAATTTAGGTATCAAAGAGACGTGGAAAAGTTGGGGTCGGAGCGGGTTCGTCCACGCACTTACCTCGACCCTATTCCATCCACGCAGACACGTGTTTCAGTGTTAGTGTCAGTTGCAAAACAGTCGCGTTCAGAATACTTTCGTTGTCTGTCACATATTATTACTATTTCTTTTTCTTAAACTATATAATATCATGAATTTGTCTTGCATTAACCTCTTGACAATACTCTCCGCAAGGCCGAACTAAAGCTATAGTCAGAGCGACCAAAAAGTTTGTCGCGGACTATACAAATAAATGGCTTTGTATATCGAGTATCATATATAATAGATCGATAAAAGATCATAAAAGTCGGCATGATATATTTATTAGTTGATAGAAAAGAAATAAAATTATACGATTTACATATGAATAACATAACTTCTGAATCATATCGCCAAGACAACTAAGTAATTAGTTTTGTAGGTGGTAGAGCCACGTTGAAACTATTACTGGTTTCAGCATGAATGGGTCGGCTCGTCCGGGGTAGTACCACCCTCTCACAGAAGACCGACGTGAAGTAACAGTGCTTGCATTGTTGCGTTTCGTTTGGTCAGTGAGAGCGCCGGATACCCACCTCCTCTCCCCTTCCCCGTTCTTCCCCTCCCCATCCCCCACTTCCCCACTCCCCTCTCCCCCAAACACAGGTTGGCAACGCACTTGCGACTCCCTTGGTGTTGCAAGTGTCTATGGACGGTGGTGATCACTTACCATCAGGTGACCCACATGTTCGTTTGCCTCCTATAAGATAAAAAAAAAAAAATAATAGCTTCGTTATTCTGTAAAAAAACGTATAGAATTCTTGGAGCTTCAAATTGCTATTACGTCGTATTTGGCATAGTAATTACTATAATTTCCCAACATATAAGTTAAACAACATGTGAGAAATTATTGGAGATATAACTATTCTGCAGTTGTTTAGCCGTTGTCTGTTATTGATAATGACTAACGGAATAGCAGTCTAGTATTATAGTAACACGAGAACAAGCAAGTATAATGTAATCACCACATAACTTCTTCATAATTAATAACTTCTTAAGTTAAGATTTTTATATATACTAACCGTTTTCCGATGTGTGATTTCTTGCTATAAAAAAATTGGGTAAGCGGTGTGGTGCTTATGTGTTTGTCTTCTGTATATAGAATACATTGTTAGGGTAATAAATAACGCACGCAAAATTGCTGGCATCAGCTAGTTGATATATATACCACTAGTTGTCCCCCGCGGCTCCGCACGCGTTTTTTTAAATGTATTAAATAACTATGGTGTCATAGTTACAAATGTTTTTGAAAAAGCATTTCTGTAATATACACATGCCACATGCCAGTGAAAGCCCCGTGAAAAACAGTTCAAGCATTACGGATATTGCACTGCGGCCGAAGGCAAATAAAAAAAACCTAAATTACTATTTATGAGGTCTGCTATCTACCAGCGAACATACCCGTGAAAATCGGTCCAACCATTTTGGAAATAGCAATGCGGACGAAGTCGCGGACAAATAAAGTACAATATGTCAACCGCTATAATTTCGGCTATCTGCCAGTAAAATTCCCGTTAAAATAGGTCCAATCGTTTTGGAGATTACCTGAAACAAACAAACAAACAGACAAAATATAATAATATAAAAATATAGAGAAAATATAAAAAAAATTTTTTTGGTCATTTGTAGCCATATACATTCATCAAAAAGTTGTTATTTTAATTGTACATATAAAAACCTTATTTTTATAATACGTAATAGATAACAAATTTTGAATAGGAAAACAAAATAAACTTTGAAAATGTTTGCGATAGAAATTTACCACGTTACCATGGCAACGTATATAACTATTAACGTATATAAATATTAACGCTAACGATATCTCTGAAAAGGGAAAAAGTGCCCGATTTTGAAACATTCTTCATTGGTGCTCCGATCCTATTGATCTTTGCGTGATGATATATAGCCTAAAGCCTTCCTCGATAAATGAGCTATCTAAAACCGAAGGGTTTTCTTAAATCGGACTTGTAATTCCTGAGATCATAGCGTTCAACCAAACAAACAAACAAACAAACTCTTCAGCTTTATATATTAGTATAGATTAGTGAGGCGATTACAGGTGGGTTGTATAAAATAAGGTTTCATACCAATGTTCAGCTAATTGCTTTAAAAGTCTGGTGATTCATTACTTAGTGTATTGCAATGTGTGTTTCTTCATTTAAAGAAAAGTTTCCCAGCTATTATTCCCCAGTTATTATTAATCTTGTATTTTAATAGCGATGGTTAATTGTGCCAAAATATTCCAAGCGTTAATATATTACTTTGGGAAAATTATATATCTAAATTTCTAGTAATTGTGTAGTATTGTATAATAACAATCATGTAAAACTTAGTTTGAATGTGCACTTTTTAGATGACACTGTCATGACCTAATTTTGTTTAGCCTAATGCGAGATAAGGAACTGATAACTCATAATGTATGTCATCTGTCTTCGTGTTGGGACATGACCCCGTAATGTTCGATTTACGGCTATTCCGGCGCCAAAAGTGTGACCTAAGGATACAACATTACTGGTCTTGTCATAAGAGTTGTGACCTCGCGTAATACAAAAACATAAACTTGTAGAAACGGTGTATCTGACCTATTTTAGGTTTAATATATTCCTATATAATACTAGGCTGTTGCTCGTGACTTTCTGAGCGTAACATTTAGCAAAATATAAACATGGTTGTGAAGAGTGCGCGATACTGGACACTGCTTCTTTAGTTTATTATATTTCCCTAAAATCCTGTATTTGTTAAATAAAAATAGCCTAAGTTAACTTTTATAGTATCAGTTATCAGCCAGAGATAATCGCGTCAAAATCGGTCTAACCGTTACCGTGATTAGCCGGAACAAACAGACAGACATATAGATAAAAAATTTAAGAATTGTTTCTTCTTATAATTTCCGTAATCGTTTTGTTGTATTTCAAAATAAACTAAATTCAATTTTAGCCGTTCCTAATATTTTGTGTTATTTTTCAAGATCTTAAAATTTTGAATATGTAAAATATGCAGCTCATAAAAAAAGCTTATGAATGGCAAAATTTGAACTTAGTTCTCGGTGTATAAAAACTGTAAATCTTTAAAAAATAGACATGTTATATGAACAATTAAAATTGGATTTAGCTCACATTGAAATGCAACGACACAATTATACTTTCATATCCATTTAGTAAAGCACTGTTTGTTTTATATTACAAAACGACACTTCATGTTTATTAAATTGTATAGATAAAATAAGTTTTTAACTTAAGGACAGTTTATTGATTAAGAGACCCAAACCGTGATATGTGAAGATGATTGTCACATAATAAATATCGTCGATATTTTGCCAATCCCCTAAAATGTTTTATTTTCCCTATGAAATAACTTACGTCAAGTGTCCTGAGGGAAAATCGGTTCCCATAAGTTATCCGGCAATCTTCTAACAAATATTATTTTACGATATTCTTTTTTTTACAACTTATGACTTTAGTTTTGATTGTAAGTTGTTTCGAGCAAAATTCTGATGAATTAGGATTGGACCGTTGTAACGAACGATTATAATGTGGTTATTATGATCGATAAATAATCAAATTTACTCACCACATTGATCTGGATGAGTACATGAGACTTGGAAAGAAAAAAGATTCACAGTTTAAATTTGTATTTGATTTTTCGTAGCTGGCAGCAATTGTGTAAATGCGCGTGCGAGAGTCGTTGTTAATGGAATGGTAAGGGGAGGGGAGGTGAGTAGGGTATCAAAATGGTCGGTAATATGCTATTAATCAATTTAAATTAAAATCAACTAAATTTTGCATTGTTTGCAAAATATATTATTAGTACTATGAAAATCTAGGAGGCCTATGTATTGTCTGACTATGGGTATATCACCGCCATACTTATTTGTCGTAAAATACCAGTGCTTGCGTTACAAGCGGTGCGGTCCAATTCAATCTACTGTAACAGCAATCTTACAATTAATATCGTATGACTTTAATTAGTAGGACTGCAGTCTTGCTAGGTAATGGTAATTAGTGCATTCAAGAATAAACAATTCAGTATACAATCAGTAATACAAAGCAGTATTCGGTTTCAGTCGAGTTTCATTTTTAAAATTCTAAATTATTTTCAATGCAACAAGACTGCTGCGAATGGTGCCGACTACGCGACTTAGTCGTGCGGCTATGGTACAGTTGAAATAATTAATATTACTCTGGTTTTCAAGTCTATTGGTACTCTGAGAAATATTTATATACACTTTATATAGTTTATTAAGTGATCAATCATGTGATGGACCGCTCAAGCTCAATACAAAATATCAATATTACATGTACACAGACTGCTATACTACGCATCGCTAGTCTGGCGCAAGCGCAATACGGTACGAACATGTCGAGGCCAACGGTGACGCGATCCTATAAGTATTTTTGCTACCACATTTTTTGTCAATCGCTCAATACGGCTAAAGCGTTTTCATTTCTAAAATAAGTGTAATTTACTGAATTGTACCACATCCTTATTCATATCCAGTTCATCCAGTTCGAAAAAGAAATTGTTACGCTTTAACTGTTCAATACGCAGTAACTACTCATTACGCAGCACGCAGTAACTGCTTACTACGCAGTGCGCAGTAACTACTTACTACGCAGTACGCAGTAACTATTCACCCGATCGCAATACAATTTTGCGTACACGTTGTTAATACCACAGAAAAGTACATAAGTAAGTACATTTTACCCCAAACAGAAGTGATACTACACACATACATACTACACATACAGAAGTACTATTACTACATTACTCGAGTGATAGGTCAAATCTACATTATCACGAGCGAAGATCTCGAACATAATACTTTTTTTCGAGATGGGAGTTACCATGTATCCTTTTTTATGCCTTTGACAAAGTCTATGTATAATTTTCATGGTGATTGGTTGAGTAGTTAAGGCGTGCAGGCATTACAATCAAACTTATTTTCATATTTATAATATTAGGATTATATAAAATATTTTAGTGTTTGTCAGCGCACGAGTCAAGTCCACTAACTCGAACCTTATTATACATAAATTGCGAAGTTTCGTCGCAACTCTTTGTCAAGTTAAGGTAAATATAACATAATTACACACATAACGAAAACAGTAACAAGACTCTTTTGTGCTTTAGGAACCAGTTTCACCTTTTGTCCCGTGTTTATCTTTCCCGATTTCTGTGTACGACAAAGTATTATAGGAGTAAATAAAACACGCTACCTACGTTTAAAATTTCTCGTAAACTGTCATTTCAAATTATATTAAATGATTTATGAGTGACTGTGATGAACAATTTATACTTTTATTTATTATTACTTTTATACTATTACTACATTTATATAGTTAAGTCAAATTAAGTTTTTATTTATTACATATGTTTAAGTCACTGATTGTTTTACTTCTCATTATCTGAGATTGTGATATCTGCGATACAGTTTGTAATCAGTGCAGACACCAATATTACTGTAAATTATGTATACATTGACTTGGAACATTAAAATACATTATTATTATAATCTACTAGAACACAAGGAATTGAAAAGAGGTTTTCTGCCTATAAACGAGGACGAATTCAAGCTATTATCTTAAGAAAATAACCTTTAAAAACGATTTAATTTTCACAATTAAAATATAAACAAACAGTAAACTTGCACGTTCCGCTTTCCGACAAATACTCCTAACGCTTGCAATTGAATTCTGTAACTTTATTAGCTAAGTCTGCAAACTGTGCCAACTTTACCTAATCCCTCTTACCAGGTCATTACCTAAACAATGTTATTTTTTGTTACAAAAATTAATTTCACTTCTTCACACCCACGGACGAATAAATACCACAATCCTGCGAGTTTAATAAAATGACAACGTTAAATCGCTATAAATTGAATCAGATAATAAGATTATATGTAACATGTTATTATTTCGCTGCGACACTTATGGCGCCTCCTTTAGTAATGTGCGTGTAAAATCAGGACGAGTCCCTAATATTTATATATTATTTATTCTGTACTGAAGTTTTCTTAGAAAAATTTAATGAGTAACTAACCTACCATAACTAGGTACTATTTTAATAAACTGTAAATTATTTTGATACCACTAAAATACAAAACTATAATAACTTTACTTGTAGATTGTATAGATATGGTAATACATGGAACACTCAAAATATATTTGATACTAGCTGTACCCGCAGCTCCGCACGCGTTTTTTTAAATCGTATTAAAGAATTATAGAATTGTGAGACTATGTACAATTACAGAAACGCTCTTTAAAGACAGTTGTAAGTACGACGCGCACGCCACTAAAAGTAACATGTAACGTGTACATTAGATATATAAATACAAAGAGCGTGCCAAATGAGGTTAGTCATCAGCAACACATTTGGAACCTTAACCAACCATATAACTACCTCAGTGCTCACTTACACTGTATAAGGAACTATTGAAACAATAACTTAAAATATTATTAAAAAGATTTACATTTACATTACATTTAATATACATTGCCATTATTATAATTAAGATTTTGTGACTATACAAAAAATAAACGCTTGTCTGTTCCGCAAGAAATTGTATTATGGAACTCTTTACGTAATACGTTTATAATCTAAGATCTTATTAGGAATACCTCTATATCATTAATGTTATTAATAATTATAATGTCGAATTGTAAACAATAAGCTAATAATTATTTCTCTTATTAAAAATAAAGAATGAGTTGAAATCTTGCTAAATTTCATGCAGACAAAGTCGCGGATAACAGCTAGTCTAAAATAGAATAACCACAATTACTTTTTATTAGGTTCGCTATCTACCAGTGAAAGACCCGTGAAAATCGATGTAACCATTTTGGTGATAGCACAGCGGGCGAAGCCACGGTTAACAGCTAGTATAAACTAAAATTGCTTAAATTATTTTTTGTAAAGTCAGCTATCTGCTAGTGAAAGTCTCGTGAAAACTGGTCTAACTGTTTTGGAGATATCATTGTGGGCGAAACCACGGTGAACAGCTAGTATAAACTAAAATTGCTCGAATTACTTTCTATAAGATCAGCTATCTGCCAGTGAAAGTTATGTGAAGATCGATCGAATCGTTTTGAAGATAGCACAGCGAGCGAAGCCACGGTTAACAGCTAGTATAAATTAAAATTGCTCCAATTACTTTTTATAAGATCAGCTATCTGCCAGTGAAAGTTATGTGAAGATCGATCGAATCGTTTTGAAGATAGCTTTGTGGACGAAACCACGGTTAACAACTAGTATAAACTAAAATTGGTCGAATTACTTTTTATAAGATCAGCTATCTGCCAGTGAAAGTTATGTAAAGATCGATCGAATCGTTTTGAAGATAGCACAGCAGGCGAAGCCACGGTTAACAGCTAGTATAAACTAAAATTACTTAAATTACTTTTTGTAAAGTCAGCTATCTGCCAGTGAAAGTCTTGTGAAAACTGGTCTAACTGTTTTGGAGATAGCATTGTGGGCGAAACCATGGTTAACAGCTAGTATAAACTAAAATTGCTCGAATTACTTTTTATAAGATCAGCTATTTGCCAGTGAAAGTTATGTGAAGATCGATCGAATCGTTTTGAAGATAGCACTGCGGGCGAAGCCACGGTTAACAGCTAGTATAAACTAAAACTGCTTAAATTACTGTTTATAAGATCAGCTATCTGTCAATGAAAGTTACGTGAAGATCGATCGTACCGTTTTGGAGATAGCACTGCAGGCAAAGCCACGGTTAACAGCTAGTATAAACTAAAATTGCTTAAATTACTTTTTATAAGCTCAGCTATCTGTCAGTGAAAGTATGTGAAGATCGATCGAACCGTTTTGGAGATAGCATTGCGGGCGACGTCACGGTTAACAGCTAGTATAAATTAAAATTGCTTCAATTACTTTTTATAATGTCCGCTATCTGTCAGTGAAAGTCCCGTGGAAATCGGTTCAACCGTTTTGAAGATAGCATGGCAGACGAAGCCGCGGTTAACATATAGTCTAATTTAAAGTAGCCTAAGTAACGCGCTATATTTTTTTTTATCTGCCAGTGAAATTCCCGTCAAAATCGGTCCAGCCGTTTCGAAGATTACCCGGAACAAACAGACAGACAGACCGACAAAAATTTTAAAATTTGCATTTTTGTTATCAGTAGCGTGTATACTTTCACACTCAATCAGTAAAAAAGTGTTATTTTGATATTACATACAGACACTTCATTTTTATTATATGTATAGATAAATTATTATATATAAAGATGATATAATATATAAAATTGCAACTCAAAATACAATAAACATCTTGTTTCCTTAAGTACAAACGATCTTTATTCGTATAAGATAAATTAGACTGTCAGTATCTACATATAAAAAATATAATAATTATTTACAGATATTTACAGTACATGAACGGATTTAGATAACCTATAATAAAAACAATCATCCACGTATTTCTTTTAACTATAAATAATTTTTTATTGTTTACAACTAACAACTTCCACTTTTAATGTTTACTAGCGGGCCCGGCCGACGTTGTCCCACCCTGATTATAAAAAAAAAAACCCTTGACAAATTATATACCAAAACGTTCCTCATAAATCACTTTATCCACTGGTGAAAACTGCGTGAAGATCCGTTCTGTAATTTTTGAGTTTATCGCGAACAGACAGACATACAGACGCGGTAGGGTACTTTGTTTTATACTATGTAATGATAGTTTGCATGGAATATGATAATATAAAATACAAACTTACCATTCTATCAGAGCTACTATTATCATATAGATGGTTACTATATCCCCTTTGGAGTTTTTGGCGGGATCTTGTAATGTCATGTAGTGGATTTTATATGTAATTCATAATCTTGTGTTATGTGACTCTATATTTTGTAATATTAGTGGTGTTTTACGTAATATAGTTTGGTTATTATGCACACGTGAATGCAATGGGAAATAACACAACGGATGGATTCTGATTTACCACAAAAACTTCCACTACAGACGGCTACCATCTTGTTAGTTCACTGAAATGATCGCAAGACACTTGTCATTAGAAATATCATTACCTACTCGACAATGGCGGTAATAATCTACTAGAACAGGGATTCCCAAACTGGGTTCCGCGGAAGCTAGGGGTACCGTAGAATAGTCATCAAGTTTCCGACAAAATTATTTAAATAATACCACAGTCAGAAATATTATTATTATTTAGAAATAGCGCAAAATATGTGATGAGAAGGACTCATTACTTTTATGTAAATAGGTAGGTGGTTAGCAAGCATTCAGCCCGGACTATGTACGGCCCAACAGTGCACGTACGCAGAGATAATGTGTTTCAATTATATTACAAATTTCTTAAAAAAAATATTCTTATATAAATTTCAATATTGATTTGTAATCATTTGATATAGGGTTCCATAAGATAAAAGGTATTTAGTTGGTGTTCCGATATCTTTAAAGTTAAGAAACCCCTGTACTAGAAGATTGGTTGCCAAAAATAAAATAAATATCATAGCATCAGTTACGCGTAACTCATAAGTACACAAAAATTAACCTACCATACCGTAAGAAGTTTTACTTCAAAATATCTCTTCATGCACTTTTTTAACCGATGTAGATAAAGTTTTATTGACTAGGTACGCAAGTACCGATTCCTTTGGGAGTTTTCAAAGGAATCGGTCGCTCCAACAAACATTAAACTCGAGGACAGCACAGTGTGCGCTACTTAACTTCGATTCTAACGTTTGACGCATTCCATGCACGTACGTGTTTGTTGTTTCTCTTGTTTATTTGCAGTGTTGCAGTAGTCGAGTAAGTGTACAAAATCGACATATAGTAAACACCTAATTTATTATTTCTTTTGAACTTTTATAGGTGTGTTCCGGTAGCTGCACTAGAGAGCCAGTCACTCTTAAGTTTATTAGAGACCTAGACCACATCGTCATTTGACATGAATTGAGATTGTTATCACATCTATACTAATTACTAATATTCCTAAACTATGTTAATATTATAAAGTTGAAGACTTTGTTTGCTTGAACACGCTAATCTAATAAAGACACTAAAGGAACTAATGGTACGATTAGAAAAATTCTTTCAGTGTTAGATAGCTCATTTATCGAGGTAGGCTATATATATGCTTAGACCAATAGGAGTTGAGCACCAATGGAGAATGTGTTAAAATCGTTTTATTCATTTTTTAGAGCTTCCGCTGCGTGTTAGCGTTAGCCCAAAATAACTATTAGATGCGAACGAAGTCGCGGGAAGAAGCTAGTTCTAAAATATATAGAGTATTAAAAAAAGTAGCTTTCATAGTGTAAGTACATATATTGTACTTGTGTAAGTCATATTAGGTTAGGTTATTGTTACCTTCTTTGTAAGAGACAATTTACTTCGTTTGATCAGTAAGTAACGTAAGCAACCTGATACGAAGGTAAGGTATTACTTACACTGTAAGGTGGACTCTAATAGTACTATTTTTCCAGAACTACAGAGATTTATACAGGAATGAATCGGGTAAGGAGTACCTATGTTTGTACGTAAATAAAGAAGAATTCTTCTTAAGGTTTCAGTTTTTATATTCACCTCATTTTGTCATCTCCACAATTACTCTCCGAGTGCGTTTGTTATAGCTTACAGGAGATGAAATATTTGTAAGGATCCAATAAAGAAGTGCGGAGAGCAACCGATTGCAAAAAGTGTTTGATATTCGACCCTCTGCGGACATAATTTGTGTATAGCAAATACAGGGCAGGAAATAGGACGGAACTCTAGGGAATACGGACTCTGATGCGACAGGTAAATGTGGTATGTAGATATTAACTCAGAAACACAAATTATGATATGTTTGTTTGGTTAATGTGTAATATTAGCTTTGTCCGCGGCTTCATATGCGTTATTATTACAATTATAAAATACACCCTTATTTATTTACTGTAGAAAAAAATCAATTAAAATAAATAAACCCACTTCAATATAAAAAATCAATAAGGCACTAAGAAGCAAAAAAATAACTTCATTATTAAATAAGCCAAACTAAAAAAAAGTTGATATTTTGCACTACCTAATAATATTTTTGAAGTCGATGCCAACCTAACAAACATTTAAAAAAAAAGTGTGTGTGTACTTATGTACACGCGTTAGAAATTATACTTCTTTGGCGTAACAAGATAAAAATCTTTTCAAAATTTTTATCTTTCGCCTTATTCTACGTTTGTAGAAAAAACAACACTAACAATAGAAAAAAGGTATTTAATACATTGAAAGTTTTAATACAAAGAAACAAAATGTTGACTATAGCTAACTTCAGGGTGTCGGTTTCTCGTGACGGTGTGCGCGCACATCGTCAAAATTTACTCTCATAATTTTTCCCTAACGCGCCAAAAGAAGTATAACTTCAAAAATGCAGTCGAATTGAGATTCTCCTCTTTTTTTTGAAGTCGTTTAAGAATGTCCAAAATTTCGTCATTGTATATCGTAGTAAGTAACAACGTAATAAAGAAACAACCTGTGATCAAGGTATTTGATAGTCGTGGCTGTAAAACTCTCGGCAACTGGATGATATGAGACGGGAAAATATCATGTTCTAACCCTCTCGACTCAAAGTAAGCCCTTGCTGTAACTAAACTAAGGCAATAATTTTAAAATCTCTCGCCTTCTCATTGGTAAATTTAAGACGAGAGATATATAAGTAGGAAAAAAGGCTCGAGATAAAATAACTTTATTTAGAATATTATTTCGGAGTTTGTATAATAAGACGTCAGACAATAAAACAGTAACGATGTAATTATTGCGTTTATTTAAAGTTATTCGGTTTTATGCGAATTTTTAGGAGCTCTTCTGTAGTCGACGGCTCTCGGTTAGATGGTTGATCGTTTTTTTATTGAAGTTAGTCGTAAGTGGTAACATATAAAAGAAGCTTAGTATAAATTATGTACGTTGCTTCAATCTTATGTTTATTGTTTTTTCTTTATTCATATATGTCAATGGCATAATGTATCTCTTCTATATCTTCTTTATATGTACATTTCTTCTGTACGTGTGTATGTCACTGAACTCTTCCTAAACGGCTGAACCGATTTTGATGAAATTTTGTGTGCGTGTTCCAGTGGATCCGAGAAAGGCTTAGATTCGCAATTGGAATCGGTAGGTGGCGCCACGTTTGACTTTTAGGAATTTTTTTATTATCAAGGCAGGACAACGTCCGCCGGGCCCGCTAGTTATATATAAATAATCACTACATATTATAAAACAAAGTTCACTGCCACGACTGTAGGTTTGTTCGCGATAAACTTAAAAACTACTGCACAGATTTTCATGCGGTTTCCACCAGTAGATAAAGTGATTCATGAGGAAGGTTTAGGTATATTTTTTTTCCTTGTTTTGAGTAAATTGGTTAAAGTATGATGATAAGTGTTGGAAATGTCGGAAAAAGTCAAGCTGTGTTTGTGTGTGTTTCAGTAGATTCACGAATGGTTTAGATTCACAATCGAACCCGATAGGTGGTTGCAGTCTGATTCTAGGATTTTTTTTATTAACAGGGCGGGACAACGTCCGTCCGGACCGCTGGTTCAAATATAAAGTATTATTTTTAACCGGCTTCAAAAAAAGGAGGAGGTTATCAATTCGTCTGTATGTTTTTTTTTTTTTTTTTTTTTTTTTATGTTTGTTACCTCATAACTTTGGACTGGGTGAACCGATTTTGATGATTCTTTTTTTATTTGAAAGCTGGTGCTTCCCGTGTGGTCCCATTTTAATTTGGTCCAGTTCCGACAACGGCATCTAGTGCAAAACCGTATAAGTTTTAAATTTGCATTAATTATGTAAACGACAAATAGACGAATAACTCAATATCACGCTAACCGATTTCGATGATTCATTTTTTATTGGAAAGGATGTACTTCAAGGGTAATTTGATGAGAATTTGGTTAGGTTCTGATCATGGGATCCGTGACAAAGTAAGAAAACTTTCAAGAAACGAGCCTACTCCTTTCTTAAGGGCCGGCAACGCATCTGTGTTTCCTCTCGTGTCGCAGGTGTCCATGGGCGGCCGTGATCACTTACCATCAGGTGACCCGTATGTTCGTTTGCCACCAATATTATAAAAAAAACTCTTCAATTCTTAGGAGCCTATTGTTGCAACATGACGCAAGCATTGTAATTACATTACTTAGGGTGTATTATGTGTGAAGCGATGGTAGCCGAGTTGGTGGTAGAAACTATCGCGGATTATTGATAAGGTTGCGTTCGTACCAAACGATACTTATTGTACAACCAATTGAAACCATATCGCATACCATACCGATAGATACAATACCGCAAAAATGCGCATATTTTAATATACTTAAGGCGGAACGGAGTTCGCGGCCACTGCTAGTAAAATATATTTATGTACACTAAAAATGGAAAAATAAAGTAAATTTTCAAAAAAAAGTATTAACCGACTTCAATATCAATCAAAAACCCATAAAGCACTAAAAAGCGGAAAATAAATAGTTTATCAAATTAACCAAATTAAATAAAACATATGAATATGTGTGCTACCTAGAGATATATTAGAAGTCGGTGCCAACTGAAAATCGTATCATCTACATAGGTACAAAAAGTTTAAGTTCACTCTCGCGTCTCTGTAATACTTTTCTACCTGGAACAAATTTGAAATTTCGGTTGGCACCGATTTCCAATATATCTCTAGGTAGCACACATATTCATATGTTTTATTTAATTTGGTTAATTTGATAAACTATTTATTTTCCGCTTTTTAGTGCTTTATGGGTTTTTGATTGATATTGAAGTCGGTTAATACTTTTTTTTGAAAATTTACTTTATCATATCTGACATACAAGATTTATTCCTATCAGAGATATTGTTACCTAGAGTGGTCGTACTTAACATATTGTAATATTGTGGCCAAATTCGAATAAGCTATAGACAGTGAAAAGAAGAGAATTTAAAACTAAGCTATTTTAAGGATTGTAATCACAGAGATTAATTGCTTTTTGCATTTGAATAAGCTGAGATTTTATGGATGAATTCCTCGAATCGGCATTTAATCTACCAGTGAATATAGAAAAACAAAAAATGAAATAGCTTGAACCGAGATTTCAATCTACGGCACTCTTATAAAAATGCAGTGAAATTTATTTTAACTGCGAGAAGAAAAGGTTATCTCTTGAAAACGGAAACATAAAAATTAAATGGACTCGTCGATTAAGTCCGTATTGATTACAAAAAGTTCAATAAAACGGAATTCATTGAAATGGGAACGATTTTATTTAGTATTTGTTTGATTCATCATCATTGTTATTTCAAAAGTCCATTCTTCTATTGCCTCTATTATTATCTGGAATTGTTTGACGTAATTATAATTAAGGAAATTTCCATTTTTTTCAACATTGATAAGTTCATTTAATTTCTTATACGTGTATTTTTTTCGTTTCTGTAATGTCTCCTTCCATGTTTTTTAGTTATTATTTAACCATTTACTTAGTTATATTTACTCAAATAATGTATTTACTCTCAATAAAGTAAATTTTCAAAAAAAAGTATTAACCGACTTCAATATCAATCAAAAACCCATAAGGCACTAAAAAGCGGAAAATAAATAGTTTATCAAATTAACCAAATTAAATAAAACATATGAATATGTGTGCTACCTAGAGATGTATTGGAAGTCGGTGCCAACCGAAATTTCAAATTTGTTCCAGGTAGAAATGTATTACAGAGTCGCGAGAGTGGACTTAAACTTTGTACCTATGATATGATTTTCGGTTCGCACCGACTTCCAATACATCTCTAGGTAGCACACATATTCATATGTTTTATTTAATTTGGTTAATTTGATAAACTATTTATTTTCCGCTTTTTAGTGCCTTATGGGTTTTTGATTGATATTGAAGTCGGTTAATACTTTTTTTTGAAAATTTACTTTATTTTTCCATTTTTAGTGTACATAAATATATTTTACTAGCAGTGCCCGCGAACTCCGTTCCGCCTTAAGTATATTAAAATATGCGCATTTTTGCGGTATGGTATGCGATATGGTTTCAATTGGTTGTACAATAAGTAACGTTTGGTACGAACGCAACCTTATCAATAATCCGCGATAGTTTCTACCACCAACTCGGCTACCATCGCTTCACACATAATACACCTTAAGTAATGTAATTACAATGCTTGCGTCATGTTGCAACGCAGCAACGAACATAAGCACAATAGGCTCCTAAGAATTGAAGAGTTTTTTTTATAATATTGGTGGCAAACGAACATACGGGTCACCTGATGGTAAGTGATCACGGCCGCCCATGGACACTTGCGACAAGAGAGGAAACACAGATGCGTTGCCGGCCCTTAAGAAAGGAGTAGGCTCGTTTCTTGAAATTTTCTTACTTTGTCACGGATCCCATAATCAGAACCTAACCAAACTCTCATCAAACTACCCTTGAAGTACGTCCTTTCCAATAAAAAATGAATCATCCAAAATTGGTTAGCGTGATATTGAGTTATTCGTCTATTTGTCGTGTACATACTTAATGCAAATTTAAAACTTATACGGTTTTGCACTTTCTTACTTTGTCACGGATCCCATAATCAGAACCTAACCAAACTCTCATCAAACTACCCTTGAAGTACGTCCTTTCCAATAAAAAATGAATCATCCAAAATTGGTTAGCGTGATATTGAGTTATTCGTCTATTTGTCGTGTACATACTTAATGCAAATTTAAAACTTATACGGTTTTGCACTTTCTTACTTTGTCACGGATCCCATAATCAGAACCTAACCAAACTCTCATCAAACTACCCTTGAAGTACTTCCTTTCGAATAAAAAATGAATCATCGAAATCGGTTAGCGTGATATTGAGTTATTCGTCTATTTGTCGTGTACATACCTAATGCAAATTTAAAACTTATACGGTTTTGCACTGGATGCCGTTGTCGGAACTGGACCAAATTAAAATGGGACCACACGGGAAGCACCAGCTTTCAAATAAAAAAAGAATCATCCAAATCGGTTCAACCAGTCCAAAGTTATGAGGTAACAAACATAAAAAAAAAAAAAAAAAAAAAAAAAACATACAGACGAATTGATAACCTCCTCCTTTTTTTGAAGTCGGTTAAAAATGTTGTTTCCGTAGATAATAGCAATGTCCCAGTTCTACATACGAGTTATAAAATGTTACTATATATATTTATTTACTTTATATACATACATTACTTTATTTTTCATCCTCACAAAAACTTATTTATATAAAGTTCGTATATTTATTAATGTTGTCCTGATTAATACATCTATATCATTACATAGTATAAAACAAAGTCTTCTACTGCGTCTGTCTGTTCGCGATAAACTCAAAAACTACTGAACGGATTTTCAAGCGGTTTTCACCAGTGGATTAAGTGATTCATGAGGAACGTTTTGGTATATCATTTGTCAAGGATTTTTTTTATAATCAGGGCGGGACAACGTCTGCCGGGCCCACTAGTCTATAAATGTAATAAGAATGTAAATCTGACGTGTCTGTACTTTTTCGATTTTCGTGAAAAAAATTGATGCCAGTGTCTAGGAATAAGTAATAGAATACATTTCAATCATTTTCAGAAATGTCTGTCTGTCTGTCTGTCTGTTTGTATGGACACGCATCACTACTAAATTACTGGGTTCACAATAAAACCTAATAAAAAAAATCATAAAGCGTATCTTCGGAAGTAACTTAGTCTTTGTTTCATTAAAACCGGTCCACTCTGTCAAAAGTTATTGTAATTCGAATGACGCCGCGACTTAAGTATGGGAGAAAAGTAGATAAGCAAATGGACTAAATACGTTCAGATGACTTTATCAGTCATTATTTTGTACATCAGGTTCCGAAGTAGCGGGCACAGCTAGTATTGTATATATTTGTTGATGGTTTGTAAGAAACCTAATGTTTCTTCGGAACGCCGTCTTAAATTGTGTTCTATAATTTTAAATGACTAGCAACTTTAACGCTGTGTATTCACTTTATCTGTCTTTTCTTTCTATCTCGCTATACCTTTGGCTTTGTGTAATATTTGCAGAATTTAATAATATTCTCAACTTTATTAACGATGACTATATTTAATCTCATTGATTACCTGTGAAGCCTATAGGCTGAGATACAAGATACAAGACTGTCTAAAAGTTAAATTTCTATAGCTCATCTAATCTTGTTTACATTTAGGAAATTAATTATATGTAACCACAAAAAAAGAAGAACCAATATCTAGGGGGCGTGTATTAGACAAATATACACACTAGGTAAAACCTCAGTATAACGTTTGCAGAGTAAAAATGATGATAAATTTATAATGAACCTAATAAGAAGGATTCTATGAATTATGTAGTAATACGTTATGTACTAGGTCTAAAAGGGTATTCTTGGATAATACTAAGAACTGTTCAAAGGGAACGGCTTTAAAATATAAAATCCTTATTAATATTTTAATTGCGAAAGTGAGTTTGTTTGTTACCCTTTTAAAATCTTTTAATTCAGATCACATTTAAACACATTCAACAGAACAGTTACAAATTAAAAAAAAATCTGTAAGTTCATCATCATCAGCCTGCAAGAGACCTATAGCAGGGCCATAGGTCACTTCCCGAAGTAACGTATGGACATAATCACCATGCCAGCCCACGACGTACTGGTGATTTCAAACTCTGAGAAATTCGTAGTTCTATGTTTTCCCATATGCAGTAAGGCTTCAAGAACATTGCTCAGGTTCAGGTTTCCTCTTTCACCGTCAGCCAATAGTGTTACCAATTTAAATTAGTAAATGTACGTGAATTCCGAAAAGAATGTTAGTACATGCAGATCTAAAACTGTGGATATCGAAATGATATTCCATCCGTCAAACCACTAAGCTACTTACTACCCACGACTTATTCTGTACGACGAATTCTGTAATTCATTTTTGTTAAGTCGCATATTTTCTATTATCACATTATACATCTTTAAAAGTAAACGAACTTGTTCAAATCAAAATTTTTATTAACCTGAGAATCACCCTTAAGCTGAAATTTAATTTTACAAAACGAATTTTAACTTCTCAAATACAACTTGATTAGTTCAAACACACAATAAAAATCTTTAACTTTTGTTGCAGAGGGATCTAATAAAAGACGTCGAGTGTGTGTATATTTCTTTGAAATGAACGCTTAATTTTATCTCCCAAAGGTAGAGAAATGAACGCAAAAATAGACTCATTCAGTTGCAGCTATGAAACAACCACTTCGTGTCTTTACTTTTTATTTTATCTGTTTAATAAGCTCCCTTCTACATAAATAGTTTGCATAAAGTCAAAGATAATGCAAGTAGATGGTTTCAACTTATTTATCGACTGTATTGTTTGTTGAAAAGAAAGTCTAAAGTAAATAATTATTTATTATTTACTCTCAACATTTCTAAAGAGAAAAGAATTTCTATTTTCTTTAAGATATAATAACGATAAAACTAAATAGTACTTTGTTTTACATAGAAAAGTAGATATAATATTAAGAACACTTTTTGAAAATGAATGTTTATATGGAATTCCTTTTATGCTTTGGTAATTTTAACTCGATGCAATTTTAACATACCGTTTTAGTGAATTTATGAAAATAAACAGATTTATCAAACAAGTACAAATATAAAATGAAAGAGTTACTATTTATTTCGAAAGAGCTAGAGTATTATTCTCTATATCTCGAAAGTGGCATTTATGTATGTAATATAATTGAAGAGTGTGCAGTTTTATTTCAAATAGCTGATAAAATATTAATGAGAGCATCTCATTGACAAATGCTGGCTCGTTCAAAGTGTTACAGAGTTTAAGCAATAATAACAAAATTGTAATGAAAATAACAAAAGACAGTCTACAATTGATCGAAGCAAAACACGTAGTTTCTCAGCAAATGACTAAATCATTTTCACGAGAAAGAAGTTGCGGACTAGTTACATAAACGTGTAACACAAAATGAAGCAAAGAATCTCAATAAAATATGAGACAAATTATGTAACGTGTACGCACATAAACTGTCAAGAAGTCGTTTAGCATTTTTAATTGTAAAGTTTTGTTGTATTTTATAAAAAAAAGTATCTTTTTTGGCACGTAATTATTGTTGTTAGAAATAAGTAACACATTCCAAAGATCGTTCTTTTTTTAAATCCGTGACAAGGAGCATCTAACGATAATGACAAAATATTTAACAAAAAACATCTATATACATAATTTATCAGTCTATGTTTTTTTGGAGTAAAACTATACATGATGGTAAGTACAGTGTAATTTAGAAAAAATGACGACAACTTGCAATTTATTCAAGAATTCATCAGCATCGGTAAGACTCTCCGTAGATCGATATAGAAAATTATAATTTATATCAGCTAATTCAGAAATGCGACATCACCAAGTATATGAATGTGGTGAATTTTACACCTGTTCTATCATTCGCAACGTAAATAATAATAAAAAACGTTAATTCAAAAGCGAGATATAATTTCAATAAGTTTTATCATATCATATCCTCTGACTCAATAGCACGTAATTATATAGGTTTGATTCATAATTTAATTGGAAATGCATCTCTCACACCCGATTCGTAAACGTGTATATGAACGGATAATAACATTAATTTATTTTACAAAAGGCAAGGCATAAACGAACAACTTCAACAATAACACATCAATATTATATTCCTATGAATTTTTAACATAAAAGTAACGATATAGATGTTGCGTTATTGAATATGCAAATGCACATTAGTGGTAGTTATTGTAAATGTTTTCTTTTTATTTTGTATACAACTTGATGTTAGGAATTAATCTCTGCTATAACCTACATCTCAACATATGAAATAAAAGATAGCTCGTGAAAAAATATAGTACACATCTTTTTCACTACTATGTGTTTAGCATGTACATAAAAATATTTACAATACGGGCGATATTTACTCGAAGCGTGACCAATAACCTATAAATCCAGGTTGGATGAAAAATAAGAAAGGAGATTGTATCTTTTTGATCCAAATGAATACTAGTTACTTACCCAATTACTACTACGATTTGATTGAGAAGGTGGCTATATTACTGGTGATCAAATTATAAGCTTTCATCTGATAGTCGTAATGGATTAATACTGTATTGAAATATAAAAATACTGTACTATAACCAAGTAGATTGATTAAGATAAACCTAGAGATTACATTTCATTTATTCTTTCGTTAGTTGACGTTGTAAGAAATGCAAGGTCTTTGATTCATTTGAAATTAGTTTATTGTTTTCGTTTTTGATTGCATACCCAAATAAAACTTCATCCATCAATAAGTCAAATCAATAAGGAAAATTGTTTTTGGTATATTAATAGATCTATATTATTTAACTGAAGGCATTAAAGGGCATTAAATAATACGACAGAAAAATATCCACAACAGATCTTGTAAAAAATCTATCACAATGACAAACAAGGAAGCGGTCAGATAATATCACATATCGGATATAAAAAGTCGACCTTCAATTTCGGAACACACTCCTCAACGATACTATAAACCTAGAAAGATGAGTTTCGGTCCTTTATAACAGAAAAGCAAAAATATTTCGATATAACAGGAAAGAACAAACGGACCGTGAAGCCCGATTCGACCATTCGACCATGATTTTTGGGGGTCCATGTTGATAGCTTCCGTCATCGCTTTATCGTACAAAAATGCCATATATCCATATTTATTTATGTGTTTCACAGTGTCTGGTAATGCCTTACTTACAAACCAGCATTATGATGATATTTTCATTTGATTTGTAATGTTTAATGCGATATGGTTTTCGACATTTCTGAGTTCACATGTAAAACCTAATGATAAGTAACATATATCACTTTGATACTTGGAATAGTATGTACAATTATTTGATAATATGACTGGAGTATAATTACACTGAGTGTATTTTGACTTACATTCAATTATAAATAAAATAGATTTTGATAGTTAAAATATATGGCTTGCAGAAATATATATTTTGCTCTCAGAAATCAACTTTGCTCCCTTAAAAATGGGGGCACGGCAGTGCACCCGCCAAGTCGAGCAAAAAAAGCGTCCCTGCCGTACTATCCTTTTCTCGAAGCGATTCAGGCCATTTTCGAACCCCTATAACTTGGTTATGGGTGAAACTAGCAGCTTGAATTATCAGTAACCAAGCAGGTATCGCATAAATACGGTACATTTAAAATTTCATTCAGTTTGAACCCATGGTTTAAGAATTATCTATTTTATTTAAAACATAAAAGATTTTTACTATTGATATGGTCACTATAAGATGTTGTTAGGTTAGCTAATTACGTAATAACTCAAGACAGAAGGTCCCTTAAGTAGAGACTTAATAAGGTAACCGAATTGGTATTACATGGATCTCACAACTTTTTATGGTAGAAGAACTGAGTTGTGAGACTTGGTTTTTTTACAAGTTATTTTTAAATGTCAAATCTTCTTAGGCGGTGTCATATAATTATGGAATCTGTAAGTTCTTAACACATCAACGTCGATTGTTAATTTACAATCAAGAGAACGACGTCTTGTTTAAACATCTTATCAGAGAATTAACCAATTGGATCTCTCCAGTTAAGTAGGAGAGTCAAGACGGACATAGATCCATTGTCCTACTGTTGAGACACGTTTATATAGACTTTAATGATAGCGTTAAAACAAGCTTTTGTTCTCGGTAACGAAGTTTTGAAGTATTTAAAAGTAATATATCTACCTACTTATATATGTCTTTATTGAAATAAACTATACAGTTTAATGGAAACATTGATTTAGATAGGAAATAAATGGATCCAAATTACTTTAAAATCAAGTTTCAGTAATCACACACATTCACCAAATTTTTGATACAATTACTATATACAATTATATATTATACTAGCTGTACCCGCAGCTCCGCACGCATTTTTTTAAATCGTATTAAAGAATTATAGAATTGTGAGACTATGTACAATTACAGAAACGCTCTATAAAGACAATTGTAAGTACGACGCGCAGGCCACTAAAAGTAACATGTAACGTGTACATTAGATATATAAATACAAGAGGCGTTCCAAATGAGGTTTGTCATCAGCAACCCATTTGAAACCTTAACCAACCATATAACTACCTCAGTGCTCACTTACACTGTATAAGGAACTTTTGAAACAATAACTTAAAATATTATTATAAAGATTTACATTTACATTACATTTAATATACATTGCCATTATTATAATTAAGATTTTGTGACTATACAAAAAATAAACGCTTGTCTGTTCCGCAACAAATTGTATTATGGAACTCTTTACGTAATACGTTTATAATCTAACATATTATTAAGAAGACCTCTATATCATGAATGTTATTAATAATTATAATGTCGAATTGTAAACAATAAGCTGATAATTATTTCTCTTATTAAAAATAAAGAATGAGTTGAAATCTTGCTAAATTTCATGCAGACAAAGTCGCGGGTAACAGCTAGTCTAAAATAGAATAACCACATTTACTTTTTATTAGGTTCGCTATCTACCAGTGAAAGTCCCGTGAAAATCGATGTAACCGTTTTGGTGATAGCACTGCGGGCGAAGCCACGGTCAACAGCTAGTATAAACTAAAATTGCTTAAATTATTTTTTGTAAGATCAGCTATCTGTCAGTGAAAGTTATGTGAAGATTGATCGAACCATGTTGGAGATAGCATTGCGGGCGACATCACAGTTAACAGCTAGTATAAACTAAAATTGCTTCAATTACTTTTTATAATGTCCGCTATCTGCCGGTGAAAGTCCCGTAAAAACGGTCGAACCGTTTCGTAGATAGCATTGCAGGCAAGGCCACGGTTAACATCTAGTCTAAATTAAAATTACTTAAATTACTTTTTATAAGATCAGCTATCTGTCAGTGAAAGTTCTGTGGAAAGCGGTCCAACCGTTTTGAAGATAGCATGGCAGACGAAGCCGCGGTTAATAGATAGTCTAATTTAAAGTAGCCTAAGTAACGCGCTGTAATTTTTTCTATCTGCCAGTAAAATTCCCGTCAAAATCGGTCCAGCCGTTTCGAAGATTACCCGGAATAAACAGACAGACCGACAAAAATTTTAAAAATTGCATTTTTGTTATCAGTTACGTGTATACTTTCACACCCAATCAGTAAAAATGTGTTATTTTGATATTACATACAGACACTTCATTTTTATTACATGTATAGAAGATATAGATTATACAAAACTGTATTGTACAATAGAACTAACTGTAAATATTGTAAATACTAGCATCTCATAGTTATTCACAATACTTATAATACCAGGTGACTGTTTAAAGTTTAACAGCCTCCAAGGGTAGTTCATGGTCACATTTAATATATAAAATAAAAATATCACAACAAATACTAATAAACAACAAAAGGATCCTTAGTTAAAGTTTGTTCTAAAGCTTTTACAAGTATGGGAACGATACTGTTAAACGTAAAATATCACACCTAGCTTCAATGAACAAAATTAAAGGGGCGCTTTTGAAGGTTAATAATTACGTAACTGCTTATCGTGGGAACGCCCCACGGTCGAACAATAGGAGCTGCGAGAGGCGGGCTGGACTGCGTGGCAGGGCGTGATTAATTTATTACATCAGGTAGATTTTGCGTAAATCAGCTGATGTTGAGTGTATATCAGTTTTGCTTTTCTCGAAATAATGAAGTAAAATATTAAGCACCTATTTTTTTAATTGATTTAGAACGAGAAGCAAGTAATGAGTAATTTGTGAGAGTATTGCCACCATTTAACCAGTCATGTTGTATAATAACTCTTTATATTTTTGCTCCACTTCACTACCGACAGACATAGTTGATGAGCACCTGTTACTTACTTTCGTACATTTCATACCACTTTATGCGTACAGACGGATTAATTTATGATATTAATAGTTTCTCGTCACGTAATTATCCTGTACCTTAAATAGGTGTTCAGGTTTATTGGTTGTAAAAGCTTAGTAGCGGTGTATAATAGGGGTTAATGGATGTTACAGTACCTTCGTCCGTTAATCAAGGGGTAGGGCTTTATTACGTTAATTTGTTTCTAAGAGACCCAGCATGTAAAGTCAACATGCTTAATTAAGAAACAATATGTAGGTTGTCGTGTACAGTTCCAATACATCAGAGATCGTTGTAACCCCAATGTGCGAAGCGATAACCTTAATGCGCTGCGTCTTATCCCTTTATTCAAAATTCTAGTTGCTATTTAAAAAAATATGGTTAAATAAACTTAATAATGTGCTTTTAAATAATATACAGAATGGGGCATAACACGTTTTCCTATTCCACTCTCCACTATTAGATGTCGTCTCCCTTTATACATATAAAATAAATCAAAAGTGTGTAGTTCACACGCAGTAAAAGTGAAACTTTCAAAAAGAAAGCGATAATATCGTATGTCTTACTATTTTCCAATACCCGAAGGCATACAAGATACTGCTCCCACTTTATCCGACAATGTTTACCCCCACCACTTTTCGTTACATAAAAATGTTGCGGATCATAATTCAAAACCATCCTATAAGCAGTTATATTTAACAAAAAATAGATCAAAAAGCCAAGGTCACTCGGTGTACCCAGGCGGTAACCCATTCTACTACTGACCGCGTCCGACGTTGTTTAACTTCGGTCATCAAGCCAATACCGATGTTGTCAACACTCTACCCGATACAGTGTCTACCCCTGCCACTTTTCGTCATTCAAAGGTTGCGGATCAGAATGTCAAAACCCTCACATAAAAATGATCTTCGATCGATTTAATTGTTTTTAATATATACCACGATAAAACATATAAAGTATGTCAATTATCAAAAATATTTTAGAAGTGGTAATAGTAATAAATAGAAGTACGTTGATGAAATACCAAAATATTTAAATTTAATATTGTACATAGGAGTTATATATGATTGTATAATGGATAGAGTATAAGAATTCTCAATAATACTTCTAGAAATAATAAAATGTGTCTAAAAATTTCCAAAATTATAGAATTTCATCTCCCACCCATAAACAGTTCCATATTTCAGCGAGGTTTATAATAAATATTTATTGTAAAAATTTTGAATACGTGACAGGTTAACAATTTTTAACCAATAGGTGATTAAACAATTTTTAACACAATCAATTATTCCATAGTTTAAACCACCAGGGGAGTAACACTCGTAGCTGTAATTGAGTACAGAGCCGGGATTAATTGTAGCAGAAATGTATCAGGAGTGCAGGCAAACTTACGCAGGCGCGGTGCGTATACTCCATCGCAGTGACGAATCCACTGAAGCCTCGGGCACCCGCCTCTATACGACGCGTTCGTCCAGATATACAAAATTTCCCGGCGCTAAAAAGCTAACTTTGGCTGAATATAAAAAAAATGTTATCAAAATAAAAGAAGTTTTACATGTAAAGAAACTCCGTGGAGTTTTTTTTTTTTCATGGTGCTCGCGAAGTGTTTTATATTGTAAAGTGATATTAAGTGGTCACGATGGATTGCTAACTTTTTTATTTTGAAAACTTTGTAAAAGTTCGAAAATTTATTGTGGCGTTTGTTTATTCTCTAAGCTGCTTTATAAATGTACATAAAGAAAAATTATAAATCGTTGAAACATTGGGTGAGTCATGATTTTTTATTATTATTTGTAAGCTTATATTCTCTTATAACACTTGAATGACTTTCGATTTATATGTAAATTTATAATGTAATTGAATTGTTATGAATAATTTGTTTGGGTTGTTTGAAATTAAATTGTACGATTGAAGTTTTATTGCTTTTCCGATAATGACGTCAGATCGTGAAGACATTTTAGATTAATGTCGAATCAGTTCAGTACTTTAAAGGTATTATCTTGAATTTTATTACAGTTTTATTGCGAGTTAGTCTTATCTTATTCAGTTTTATTGGTTATTTTGTAAAAATCAACTATAAATATAGTATAATACTATTAAGACTCCACTAAATATAATTTTCAAGTATGAAAAGGATGTTTTTAAAAGAATTTTAAAATAAATTTGTAGTTCACTACTTTTATATAGTAAATACCACAGATGTTCGTGTTAATACATACCAGTATTTGGATATAATTAAATTTAAAATATTTTATCGCGGTACGATTATGTATTAAGTTGGACTTTTGACTTGACGTAAAGATGCGAGAAAAACCTGAGGCTGTTTGGTGATATATTTACATTTGAGGGTCGTAACTAGACAGTTAAACATTAAACATGCAGTACTATTTATTCTAACATAAACATGAAATTTACTTTCGTCGAAAGAATAAAGCATCTGTGAATACCAACGCTTTGTCTGTGTGTACTATAAGAAAATCTTTATTGCTTCATAGAGTACTAACTAATATTACTAATGAGAAGGTAAGTTTTTTGTTATGTTTCTACGCCTTAACTATTCAACTGATCAGCGTGAAATCTTGCATGCATGTTCTTAGGGGTACAGAGATAGGGTACCTTGCATCCAGAAAAATGTACTGTGGCTGAGGCATAGATCAAAACTAATATTAATGCGAAGGAAACTGCGACCAAAGGCTAGTTTAAAATAAATTGACATACTGTTTGATAATCTGTGTACCTATACTTATTATTATAAGGCAGGGTGGTTTGTTTGTTTGTTTGGTTGAACGGGTTAATCTCAGGAACTATTGGTCCGATTTGAAAAATCAGTGTTCAAAATGTGTCAAAAAGTGATCAAAATTCAGTGTTAGGTAGCGTATTTATCGAGGAAGTCTATAGGATACATATAATCACGCTAAGAACATAGGAGCGGAGCACCAATGAAGAATGATTTTTTTTTCTTATGAGATCTTCCGCTGCGTGTTACCGTTAGCCCATAGTAACTATTCCACGCGACGAAGTCGCGAGCAGAAGCTAGTGAAAAAATAACATCATAACTTGTATTAATTTTAGTTATGTCATCATTGGAAAGCTAGAGAACCGATTTACTTTTCATATCGACAAAGATTAATCTCGAGAAATATATAGTAAAGTATACATATAACGAGGCTTCTTCATAGAAACTAATAATTATGAAATTACCAATAAAAAAGTAAGTAAAAGACAGCCTAATTTAAATTCAGATAGGGTAGAAAGTTCCTGTGGAATAAGAAAACTTATTCACGTGAATGAAGCCACTGGTATTAGTAAATATATATATTACTCATACGGTAATAATTTGTGAAGTCACGAAGAAAAAGAAGTTGTTCAGCCTAATGGCTTATATTATTTGGACGAAAATAAAAAACTTTCTGTGGCAGTAAGACGAATAGGTCTTTGACTTAAATATAGTGAGTTGTTTGTATTCCCGAGTTGTGGGTATTCATAAGCGAATAAAAGCGGCGATGCGTGAAAGTGGTATACTAAGCCGCCATGTTTTTGTGACAGAAATAGCATTTTCCTCTTTTCTGTGAGGTTTTAGGTAATAAACCATTGTATAATCTTAGTCGGTCTTATTACAAAAAAATTAAATACGTATTGAATACTTGCTTTCAAAAGGTTTCGAATTAAATGCACCGCGGTCGCTGAATGTTCGCCATCTTGCTCTTTTGTCTCACTTTGGTTGCGTTAGGTTAGACTTGCGAAAAAGGATAACGCGAACTTGCCTCGGGCGAGCGCGGTGCATTTAATTCGAAATTATTATCGAATTATATTTAAACTGTATATTTTTTATACAAAAATATTGATAACTATACTAAATTATTTTTTCTTAATTTCACTTATAAATTAGCTTCTGTCCGGACTTCCTCTGCGTGGAATAGTTTGGGCTATACAATACTTTGGGCTAACGCTAACTTTAACTCGCGACTTCGTTTACGTAGAAGGTGAAATTTTAAATAATACGTACGTTAACCCCGATTTTGAAACATTCTTTATTGGTGCTCCGCTCCTATTGGTCTTGGCGTGATGATATATAGCCTTCCTCAATAAAGAAGTTATCTAACACTGAAATAATTTTTCAAATCGGATCAGTAATTACTGGGATTATCGCGTTCAAGCAAACAAACTCTTCAGGTTTATAATATTTCTTATTGATTTACAAGTATATTTCTCAAATATTTTATTAACATGAGAATTATCTTAGAGTCAACAGTGAAGTAAGTAGCAAAGATACATTATAGGTAACTATATTTAGATCTACTGTGCGGGTATTGTGAACGTTATTTATGTATACGTCGATTCGATGAACTCCCAGCAGCGGAATTTCCGGACCAATCTAACTTACAAACCATTAAGAAACGAGCCTACTCCTTCCTCAAAGGCCCACACCGCATCTGTAATGGCCATCGTGTCGCAAGTATCCATGGGCGGCGGTGATCACTTACCATCAGGAGAAACGTTTGACCCTTTTCTTATCGTTAAAATAAACATTGACACTGATCTCAAAAATATTAGAGATTACGTAATATCTTTTCTGTTAAATGTACATTTTTTTGCAGGAATACGAAACGATAAACTCATTCGTATGAAAAATTTGATTCCACAAAAAACAATGCGATATGGATACAACGTTTCTTTTCTCTTTATTAAGTTTACCCACGACAGTTGTATATATCTATATTTAATATACAAAATAATTCGAGCACAAAATAACATACTTTACGTTATGTATACTTACGTACCACACAAAATAATTCACTTATTTATAAAAAAAAAGTTAACACTTTCGAGTTTCGGTGGTAACATACGAGTCGTAAAATTTCAAATTAAGCTAAATCCAATTTTACTCGTTCCTAATATTTTATGATATTTTTAAGATCTTCAAATTTTGTACTTGTAAAATATGAAAATTAAGAAAAAACTAAAAACCCTTTGAATGGCAAAATTTGAACTTCATTCTCGGTGTATAAAAACTGGAACTCTTAAAAAAATGAAACATGCTATATGAACAACTGAAATTGGATTTAGCTAATTTTAAAACGTAACGACTCCTATATGACCATAAGAGCTGGATTTGTTATGCATACATAAGTTCGTATGATAATCAACGAAAAAAGTATTATCAAAATTCTAAATTAATGATCTATAATGACCCAATGATATTATAACTAAAAAGCTATAGATAAGTCATAAGCGCTACGACAGCGCCTTGTTAAAACTTGTTTTGCTAGCTTACTTTTGACGGCTGCCCCATCAATCCACCTGTATCCAAGAAACATATAACTATTTCTTTTTCACTACCGATGTTGAGGATATGCCATCTTACCTCCACATTTTATCTAAGACAGTGTGGCGTTACAATATTACTTTACGTATGTGTGCGTTATCGTGCCATTTGTTTTGTCAAAATATCATGTAAGTAACGTATCTACAGCTTTTTAGTTGTAATATCATGACCATAATGTGCGCCTTAATAAATAAATAATTTAAAGCGTTCATCAAACAGTTTAACTTGTTAACAATTCAATATTCAACAAAATCGTGATAGGCCAACCGTGTTTGCCAGAACATGAAAATGTGAAGCAAACTGCATGACACGCGTGAAAACCCGCACTCGGAACAATTCTATAGTTTCAATGGACCGTTTCATGCGATACACCGGATTCGATTCCCCTTAACGAACTATAGAGATGTGACAGCGAGTGCTTTTACGCGTCAAACAGTTTTTTGCATATTGAGTACGGAATGCCGCTCGTTCGCTCGTCATTTTGTAAGCCGTGTTAGCCTTTTCATGAAATTTGATTTAATCCAGTGTCACAGGTTTTAGTATATTTTTTGCAGAATACATTCACATCACATACTGAATACAATTGGACTGCATTGTTCATTCAGTATCACAGGTTTGAGTATATCTTTTGTAGAACACATTTATATCACACACTGAGTACAATAGGACTGTATTGTTCATTTTATAATATTTACTTATAGATTTCAAGCGGCCGTACTGTTCTTCATCTTCGGTTGTATCTTTATAATTTGCTAGCTGATACCTGTGACTTCGTTGTATAAGATATGGTGATAACTTTTTTAGATAACAACCAACTATTTTAAATCTAAAAAAATGTGATCGATAACGCCCCAATAGTTTTTCAGACAACAACAAATCTATTTTATTTACATGAGTGTACTCTAACATTGGTTTTTGGGTGAGACTGAAGTGCATTAATTGCATTTACTTACCTACTCTTCTCTCGTACTTATCTCGCGCCGTCATTCAAATTACAATAACTTTGATAAAGTGAATTGATTTTAATGAAACAGAGACTAAATGTTATTCAAGAATATCTTTACAATTGTCTTATGACCCTTTAACATAAACATTATATTCTAGCAGTGATGCGTGCACAAACATACATACAGATAAGTAGACAGACATTTCTAAAAGTGATTGAAATGTATGTACTCGTAATTTCTTATTTTTAGTCACTTTCAATTTTTTTTTACAAATATCTGAAATGTACAGACATATTTCTGCTCCATTCAATCGATCTAATAAATAATAATCATAATATTTAATAATTCTAGTGTAATTACAACACATAACAATAAGACACACGTAATAATAATAACAAATAACAAAAGACGCTTGAGGAGCCGCAGGCAAAATTATATATGTTTAGGGGAAAAGAAAATATATATAAGGACTGAGTTATATTCTTTATTGAACTGTTATTATACGACATGTTATTGACACAATATTGTATGTAATAACAGTTTCCACGTCTAATTAAATTATTCAGTTATCAATTAATCACTTATCTCTTGACTTCAGGATCTAACTTTTATAAAAAAATTCTTAAATGTGTTTCAATGTAAAGAAATATTAAAATACTTTTCGTACATTTTCCTTTACCGCTTTATATTCTGCAAACGAAGAATAATTCAAAACAGCGTTACGCGGTAAAGATATCAAAACACGAACGTAAAAAAATACCCACAAAACACGTGGGTCACGTATACCGTCTAAAGACATAATCCTACGACGACCCACTTTCCTGTTTATAATGTCGTTTGAATTTATGCTGTGAAGGTAAAGGGAAAACGTAAAACCTACCTGCATTTAGCTTTTTAACTACCTAAAGACACAATCGTTGGATGAAATTGATGTTCTAATTTAGATTTACAAATAATGGCATCCTTATATCGTACTTGGGCTAATAATGTAATTCCTGTTTTTATACTAGACTAGTTAGTGCGCGCTTGCTTTCGCTGTCCTTTAATTGTCAAACTACCTCTATGCCAAGCTTCATTATAGGTCGGTTTATTCGTAAATAGAAAACAAAGATAAAGTTTTTTTGCATTTACAACATCATTAGTGTGAATGGTCTATTAATGTTTGAATAATTAGGTATTGTATTTTACTAGATATCTTAGTAGAATTTGAGACAGGGGCTCAAAGAATGGTAGAGTTATGTATCCGACACCGGGTTGCGAACCTTACACACATGGCGATAAGCCGCTAATTAAAATATACCAGTACTGTTAACGTTTTTCAGCGTTAACGATGGTTCTTCCACAGTCGAAGGTTGTATAAATGTTACCATTATATATGATTATGAAGAAAGCATTTTAATAGCGTCAAATCTATACAACTCCGATGTATATTTTAATACATCTCACTTTCATGTATAGTTGTGATATAACTGATAATAGTAATAGGTTGGGATAGTTACTGACTCCAATACAAGGTAGACTATAATAGACAAGGTGGAACATAACAATAGTTGCTCCAGTATGGATTTCATATCATCATTCATATGGATGGAATCAAGTACAGCTGCCGGAACACACCAAAAGTTGCTTGGTGACAGGATTTCAACTTGAGGGTGGTAACTGACCAGGTCGCCTTAAAAGATACCCTACCACCATGCTATGGCTTCACCAGGGTATTTTCTTGCAAGCTCCAACTCATTTGCAAGAAATCGAACTTATGTCCATCGACACTGTGTTAGAACTGTGTCAACTAAGCCCTCAACGTTTTAAACTATACCTAATACATTATTTTTCAATAGAAGACTGAACGAATAACGAATAATTAATTAGAAACCAATACTCCTGTTACGGTTACATAAAAATCTTAGTCTAAAGATAAATAAAGATCTGAAAGTATAACATTCGTACGTAAAATATTAGTAGGGTATTTCATATCAAAACTTCCCCATACATTTTACGACCATAAAATGTTCTTGTAAGAGTAATAAAAAAATTTATAAGTCCTCACTATAAGTAGATCAGTGTTAGTTAAGCTCCGGATTTTTATAGCTTAACTATTTCTTCCCAAGTATTTCAAGTAGAGAAATGTTAAGCTATCTTTGATAAGTATTAAAGCGATTTTATGTAAATCTACTTAATTTTTGTTAATTTCTTCGTTTCATATAATGCCTTTTCATTTATTTATTTCAGTACTTATTACTTCTATTAACTTTAGTATGTTTATAATATGGTTGTTTTTTTTTTTTTTTTTTTTTTTTTATTGTAGCTCGGCAAAGTGACTGTACTGTGCCTGATGGTAAGCACAGTACAATCCAAAAACAAGGGCGACCACCGAAAGACATACTATCCATCGCCGGTCGCCGCTGTTATGCCGGCCTGAAAGCGACCCAGTCAGGGACAGCCCCCCCCGGTTGCTGGATATACACCGGCTGATCCCGGAACGCGACACGCCCAAACGTGCCACTATGGCGGGTGTTCCACCTGGTGTACGGTGGTCGCGATCCAGTCGGGTACAGACACCCTACCACCCCGTTGTTTATAAACATCTTTGCCCAGTTTATCAAACTTTACAAGTCGCACACAACAAAAACTTTTTCCACGTTCTTCTAAATTACGTTTATGTAAAATACGAGACTACAAACTCACAAGATAAAAGGGCATTTATACAAGTTTATGTGAATTTGTATTTTTAATTTACAAGACTTTATTTTCGCTAAATTGTATTTTAAAATAATTTATCTACTATATTATATATCGTTAAGTTAGGAATTACAGTACAATAACTAGTCCGGTTAATGTTACAAACATTATTTTTGAAGTTATACTTCTTTTGGCGCGTTAGGGAAAAATGATGAGAGTAAATTTTTACGATGCGCGCGCACACCGTCACGAAAAACCGACAACCTGAAGTTAGCTATAGTCAACATTTTGTTTCTTTGTATTAAAACTTTCAATGTATTAAATACCTTTTTTCTGTTAGTGTTGTTTTTTCTACAAACGTAGAATAAGGCGAAAGATAAAAATTTTGAAAAGATTTTTATCTTGTTACGCCAAAGAAGTATAACTTCTAAAGCGTGTACATACGTACACACATACACTTTTTTTTACAAATCATTTGATTTTGTGTGTTAATAATCTATTTTAGAGTCAACGGAAGATCTCTATATTTTTTCGTAATAAGTTAAAAACTACAATATAATAGTACAATACAATACAATAAACAAATCCACAAATACAAGTGTCATCGGTGATATAACTTGTAGCTTGTAATTTACACATGTAGCTTTGATAAACATATTTCTGTAAAAATGCACTACATTACAAGAGAAAATACTTGTAATACGAAGTTGTAATAATCAATCAAAACTTGATCTAAACAGAAATTCTAAGCAATTTCACAACCTAAATATTATTTCAAGAAAACAAATTACTCATCACTTTACAGGTTTGCATTTATCTCTTAATATATTTTACAGCTTCACATATTTACATTGCCTTGAGAAATTTAATTATGTATTCGAACCGCTTGCCCTTGGAACATTTGAAAGTTTCATGAACTCGGCGTTATTTTCATTTAGATTTTCAATTGCTTTAAAAACAATATGTTATTAGAAAAATAATTCGAAATTATAAATTAGATAATGCGACGAATTAACTATGAAAAGTCAACGTTTAAGATTAGCAAATCAATGATTTACTCGTATATAATCGTTATATACATAATTCTTCTGTCCGTGTTACTAAACTCCTAAACAGTTGGACCAATTTTGATAAAAAAAAAATGTGTGTTCCGTGGATTCGATAATGATTTAGATTCGCAATTGGACCCGGTAGGAGGCGCTGCGGTTGAATTTTAGGATTTTTTGTTTATCAAGGCGTGACAACGTCCGCCGTGCTCGCTAGTACATTCTAAGTTACTAGCTTTTGCTCTCGGTGTAGTTCGTATTATTGTAGATTTTATCTATCCCAGAGGAAGAGTAACTATTTCTTGCTGAAAATTACCTTATGTCATATTCTCTACTCTTGGCAACGTGTATACAAAATTACACGATGAACAGTTAAGCCGTGAAAACATAACAAACAAACAAACTCGCATATGCATTCGCAATGTTATAGTTAGAATTGGTATCGACAAGTATAACTTCAAGCAAATAAAAAAAAAAGTGTGTGTGTACTTATGGTCACGCGTTAGAAGTTATACTTCTTTGGCGTAACAAGATAAAAAGCCTTTTTTTTAATTTATCTTTCGCCTTATTTTCAGAGTACTCTTTGTAGAAAAAACGACACAATAGAAAAAAGGTATTTTATACATTGAAAGTTTTAAACAAAGAAATACAAACAACAAATACAAAGAAACAAAACGGTTTTTCGTGAAGGTGCGCGCGCGCATCCTAAAAATTTACTGTAATCATTTTTCCCTAACGCGCCAAAAGAAGTATAACTTTAATAAAAGATCAATGTCCATTACGTATAACAAAAGAAAAGAATCTACTGACCTTTAAAAATAAAACTAAGTAATTAGTTGTTTTTATAAGCTTATAACCATTTTCATATTTCTTAAAACACACATATTTAATATTACTTACAAGAAATAAAAGTTACAAAAAGGTTTCAATATAAAACAATAACCTCAAAGTACTCTTGTGATTGACCTCGTTTTTTTTTTTGACACAAATTGCCCTAAGGCATAGAGAGCACAAAATGGATCCATTTCAAACACCTCACTTTCACAAAGGGATTCGTCGTTTCTGGCTTTTATCTCGGCGAAGAAATTACTGGCTTACATTGAGTGGACATCAATGTTTGCTTTGTTCAAATCTTGGCAACTTAAGACGTACCATTGCGGGAACTGTACCAGAGGGAACGATTAAATGTGTATAAACCTACATTAGATCACTTAGGCGATAAAATTTCATGACTTTGCTCGGCTTGTTTCGTACCATTATATATAAATAAGAATATATTCCATAGATCTATTTGACATCACTATCACTATATATTATAAAACAAAGTCCTCTGTCACGTCTGTCTGTCTGTCTGTTTGCGATAAACTCAAAAACTACTGAATGGATTTTCATACGGTTTTCACCAGTAGATAAGGTGATTTATGAGGAAGTTTTAGGTATATTTGTCTAGGATTTTTTTAATGGACGGTACTACGTCCACCCGACCCATTAGTAAAAAAGTAATCATTTAACTGGGGTCTTAATTTTTCTAGGAATCGTTGATTTTTTAATTCTGATTTATGTGATTATCTGATTATGGTTCTAGATTTTTTTGTATATATTGTGTGTGAACTTTTTTAGAGTCTGTCTGCTATCATTATCATTATCACTAAGTTATGTATAGGTAGTTCGGTGAAGCTGTAAATGCCGCAAAGCTAATAGCATAGTCAGTTCGAGAAAAAAAAACTGAGTTATGTAGGTGGAAACGCGGTAAATAAAACAAAATGGCCGCCAAATTGACCAAAATGATAATATAATTCAAATTACATACATTTAGTCCAGTACAGCGCACGTCTCACGCGCTTGTTTACAGTAAACAAATTATTTTTGATCAATTTCACACGAACGAATACATAGGTTTAGGTATAATTTGTCAAGGTTTTCTTTTTATTATCAGGGCAGGACAACGTCTGTTGAGCCCACTACCTTAAAATAAAATAGCTCATTAGTTAGTTGTCTGCCAATGAAAGTCCCGTAAAAATTAATTCAAGCATTTCGGATATTCCACTGCGGCTGAAAGAACCTAAATTACTTTTTATGAGGTCTGCAATCTACCAATGAATATCCCGTGAAAATCGGTCCAACCATTTTGGAAATAGCAATGCGGACGAAGCCGCGGACAAATAAAATAGAATATGTCAACCGCTATAATTTCGGCTATCTGCCAGTAAAAAGTAAATTCCCGTTGAAATAGGTCCGGCCGTTTTGGAGATTACCCGGAACAAACAAACAAACAGACAAAATAAAATAATCTAAAAATATAGACAAAGTATAAAAAAATTTTTTTTGGTCATTTGTAGCCATATCCATTAATCAAAAGTTGTTATTTTCATTGTAAATATACAAACTTTATTTTTATAATACGTAATAGAGAACAAATAAAAAATTGAGAATAAAAGTAGTATAAACTTTTTGAATCGGAAAACAAAATAAACTTTGAAAATGTTTGCGATAGAATCTTACCACGTTACCATGGCAACGTATATAATACTAATATATATATATAAATATATATTAACGAAATCTCTCAAAAGGAAAAAAGGGCCCGATTTTGAAACATTTTTCATTGGTGCTCTGCTTCTATTAGTCTTAGCGTGATGATATATAGCCTAAAGCCTTCCTCGATAAATGAGCCATCTAAAACCGAAGGATTTTCTCAAATCGGACTGATAGTTCCTGAGATCATAGCGTTCAACCAAACAAACAAACAAACTCTTCAGCTTTATATATTAGTATAGATATGTCTTTGTAACTCTATATTTCACTATTGTATTGGAACAATAAATTAATTTTCTTTACTTCTTTCTTTCTCTTACATAAAGTAGGTAAGAACATCGAAAGATTTTTTGAAAATTCATCCGCAAGAGTGCTATTATTATTTTTTATTATATCTGAGTTGTTACTGATAGAAACTCTCGTCGGATACATGGCTATATCATAATTATGATATTTGAACACCTGTCGATCGACGTAGGTTGGAATGTGTACAGTAAGGAAATATCATGATGAGGTTATAGCATGGTGCTAGGGCTTTTTCTAATATCCGCCTGGCTATTTAACAGTCAATAAATACTTGTAGGTTTGTTAAGTTATTTGGACTTGAGAACCAGTTCTATCTAATTTAAACGTCAAACACTAAAAAACCATAGAGGACTAACTCTATCGAACTAAATATTCCTAATTAAGCTATGTAGTTAATTCAAGTGCAATCATATAGGTCAGCTACAGCCAGGCGCTGTAGCCTTGACACAAGTTGCGTTCCATCGATAAGATTGAATTAAAGAAAGAGAAAAGAAATATCAATCTTTTTGGCCACTCTGAATGTAGCCGTTAGCTTGGACGTACGCGTATTAAAGTTTAATGCGAAGCAAAGTTAAAATATAATTATATGAGTCTAAAATTGGCATTTATTTACCCTAAAATTGTCTTGATGTTATACATATAATTTAATACTTATCTGTATAACTGTATGTTCTTATATTTTCCCATTATTATGCCACTTACGGAACTCTGCCTAACATGCGCTGAATGTTTTGTACTTTATATCTTGACGTTTCTGTTATATATTTTCAATATTACAATATTGTGTGACAAGAAGTAAATGTTTATGATATGCCGACTATCGCTTTTTTTAAATATTTACGAAGCTAGCTGGTGAAAAACCTTATTTGAATCCAAACACATTGCTTCATGTATATATTGCATAAATGCATATCACTCGCATAAAATCCCACGTTTCGTATATTTAATATCATATTCTATCAAGAGAGACGACGTTCATTCGGGTCCACGGTTTGCGGCTTTCATATTATTATGATTAAATTTGTTTTATTTACAAGATATCTTTCTGTTTATGGTTCAATCGGATCGTATTGCAAATGGTGAAATTTATCGGTGCTTTTAATCGAATCAATAAATATTTGAAGATGCTGAAAGTTAATTTTTTTAGGTTTCATTATTAAAATAGTAAGAGCGTATTTTACTATAAATATTAGGTTTTTACCTATGAAATTGCCGTTTTGTATGAAAAAATTTAAACTAATTTTTTTCATGTATTTTTTATTTGTATTAATCGAAGTAATCACCCATGCAATCAATGCATCTTTGCCAACGCAGTGGTAGTTTATTGATGCCCTTCTTAAAGAAATCAGCTAGACGGGAGGCAACAAATTCTTCAAAGGCATTTTGTACTGCCTCTCGGGTATTGAATTTTTTTCCCGCCAAGGAGTTATCCAAATTCTGGAAAAAGTAGTAGTCTGTAGGGGCAAGGTCTGGTGAGTAGGGCGGATGACGGAGAACTTCCAACCCCAGTTCTTGCAACTTGGAGACCATCTGCTGTGCAGTATGAGGTCGCGCGTTGTCGTGCAGAAGCAGCGGAGACGAGCGATTGACCAATGCTGGTTAGAGATGTGCCAGCTTTTCCATCATTGTGTTCAGTTCTTCACAGTACACATCTGCAGTAATGCTCACCCCGTTTGGTAAGAAACTGTGATGAATCATACCGGCGCTAGACCACCAAACAGTGACCATCACTTTTCTAGCGGTAAATTTTCGTTTAGGGCATTGTTTATGTGCTGAACCAGAATCCAACCAACTTGCTTAGCGCTTGCGATTATCAAACAGAATCCATTTTTCATCGCAGGTAACAATGCGGTTCAAAATTCCTTCATTTGTGTGTCTGTTGAGCAGTGCAAGGCACGTCTCGACGCGTACTTCGCACTGGCGATCATTGAGTTCGTGGGGCACCCATTTGTCAAGCTTTTTTACCTTGCCAATTTGACACAAATGGACCAATATTGTTTTGAGGCTAACGTCGAAAGCTGTTGCTAATTCAGCCGTAGATTGTGTATCATCAGCTTCCACAATCGCCTTTAATTCGTCATTGTCGACCAAAGTCATCGGACGACCGCGAGGTTCATTTTTCAGGTCGAAATTGCCAGAACGGAAGCGAGCAAACCAATAACAGGTGGTGCGTTGGTTTGTAATGTTAGCTCCGTAAACGTCGTTGATGTTGCGTGCCGCTTGTGCCGCGTTGCTGCCACGACGGTACTCATATTCCATAATTACTCGAATTTTTAACGTATTCATGATGACAAAAAAGATTGAAATGCGATGCAAATGTAACACTAATCAATAAACAAATGACTACTTTTGGAAAAAGAATTCCATATTTTTAAAATAAAATTAATTTGAAATTAGAATTCTTAGCCAAACAAAAATTATTTTGATTTGAAATGGCCAGTACTGCAGAACGGCAATTTCATAGGTAAAGACCTATTATGTAGCCAACAAAAATATTACTACAAAGAAGTAAAATTTTGTACAGAATCCTATCAAACTATCATGCAATTCGCCTGCAAGCCCTAATTGCAGCCTGTGTACAGCTAATCATCGATAGAAAAAAATGTATAACTTGAAATTTCACTTCTACTTTAGGTTCATATTTTTATTCTTATCCTATGTTTGCATTAAATTCGCCTGGGATGGCATTTTAACACACGACTTTATTCTAGGAAGGGTATGAATATTGTATATGAGAGAAAGACTGAAATTTATTTCAACTAAAAAGTATAAATCCACAAGGAGCTTATGAGCTTAGATTGCTCAAATAGGTGAATCAGATTTGAAAGAGAAAAAGCTAAAACTAAATTCCACCCAAGAAAGAAGGCTAATGCAGCCAGTTTTAATGACTTTAAGAATCTTTTATTGCTATTTAAGTTTTTATTAATATCGTTACGGAATAGCGTACTTCGAATCACTCATCATTATGTTTGACACGACCAAGTAAATAAATGAATAAGTACCGTCATGAAACTATTGAATAATTTATTGCTCAAAAAAGTAACGTTGCTTCTGGCCTTTTTCTGGGACAAGTGAAGAAACAAAAAGTAACACCGAAAATAATAAACGCTGTCAGCTACAACATTGATAAATGGCATACACTACTTAAGAGTCTAATCCCGTTGCCAACCCTGAAAACAATGTGTGACCTTGCCGCCTCCATACAAAGTTGTGTGCGTCAGCTTGACTAACCCTACTCAGCGGTTAGTGGGTCAAAACGTCCTCTGTGTAATTACAATTCAATTTTTTTTAGTTTTTTCCTACTTTTTATATTTGCTAATTAGATAATAGTAATCGTTTCTATTGCAACCTATAAACTGATTATGATGTTTAATCTTTTTATCGTAATTATTTTCATACTTGTTTTATCTTTATGTATAAAAATCAATGTTTGTATGTTTGTCCTCAATGCATGACGAAACTACTGATCAGATTGTGATAATAGTTTAGTAGGGTGTTCTGGGGAAGCCCGAGAGGATTCCTGGCTCAAAAAACCTATATATATATATATATATATATAAATGTTTTTTTTTAAATATAATAATGAAATTGTTTGCCTTAAACAAAGAAAGGGTTTTTTGTTCTTAATGGAACTTTTGACACTACATTTCAATATTATTTTGATATAATTGACATATTTCAATTTAAAATTATTTCAATTAGCTGTTTTACTCCTCGGCTTCCGAATTAACCACATTATGTTAAAATGGCTTACGCTGTTTTTAATTTTTTTTTTAATTTTGCGACGTTCGGTAATAAAATTTATGTTCCCGTATTAACATATTTCAATTAGCTGTTTTACTCCTCGGATTCCGAATTAACCACGTTAGGTTAAAATGGCTTACGCTGTTTTTAATTTTTTTTTTTAATTTTGCGACGTTCGGTAATGAAATTTATGTTCCCGTATGCTTGTAATAATACGTTTATTCATATGACAATGTGATACATTATCTGATATATAAAAATCTCGCTTCACGGTGTTTGTGGTTGGACTCCTCCAAAACGGCTCGACCGATTTTTATGAATTTTTATGTACATTTGGTAGACCGTATGAGAATAGGTCGTAAAGTATATATCACCTAGTGATTCGGGTGTTCATTTCCCGAAAAAAAAAATTTTTTTTCTGACGATATTTTATTTCTGTTTTTTTTTTTAATTTGGCTTCAAAAAATACCTCCAAACCCATATTTGCATCCTCCTAACACCAACTCCCATTTTTTAAACGTGATTATAGTTTTTTTATGAACAATATCCATATAATTTTACTGTCGATCGTATTTCAAACAGAACGAAATTATTTGTGTGAAATGACAGATTACGCTACGTCCGCCTCATCGAACTCTCAACCATACACTCGCAAGGCATATGAGAAGCGTCGCGTTATTTTGTGATTTAATTCTGTATTTGTTAAGTTTGTATGCAGGTTTTACGAAAAAATTATAAATTTTTATAAACACTATCAGCTAAATCAAAATGGAAATGTCATGGAGATATAGTTTAGTTGTCACTGCGTTTGATGAAGTTGGTCAGAAGATAATGCGAAATAAAAGCTATAAGGCGGTAAAATTATTTAGTTGTCGCTGCCGCTGGTCATACGAGAATAGTAAATGGGCGCGGAGGTGAGTGGCGCAGGAGCCACCCAGTGGTTACTGAGAAGATATTTATCGTCAATATATATAGGTTACTTTTTATCTCAAATGGAACCGATAACACTGGTCTTCAAAAAAAAATTTTTTTTACCTCCTCATTGTTTTCATGCATGATAACGTTATAGTCGGTGCTCTAAACACGGAATTTAAGATGCATATAAATACAGCACATAGATTTTAAGTACAATGTCCATTTCATTAAAAAACGTATTATCAAAGTAGCAACAATTACAAGAAAGTGAAGAAAGACTACGGTCTAAGTTCTACAGCGAAAAATGTAAATTTTACAGTCACAAGTTATAGAAATACCAGTATATTTACCTCATTAGGGTAATATAATTCAAGTAATTTTGTAGTTTTTTTCTTTTCATAGTTTCCATGGAAGTTTCTCGGCGAATAGACCAACAAAAGTCGGCAAGCGTTGCTGCTGACTATTTTCCACTGTAGCGTCTTTAAATATGCGTAATATCCGTAGGAAGCCTTTCATCATGCTCATCTGATACGTCAAAGAGATTTTCCGAAAAATCTACATGCGAGTCCAAAAAAATAATTATGAGTGAAATTTTGCATCCTAAAGCTTTATAAGCAGAAAAAAGCTCTCGAATGTTTTATCGGTAGTTGTAAGCTTTTGTATTAGATACCAAGAGAATTATCACACACTTTTACAAAAGCCACCCAAGCTTTTCTCAGCTTTGTTCAACTTTGAATTGAAAATGTTATCTGTCGTAGCTCTCTAAGAACAGTCTGTAGAATTCTTACAAGTGCGCGGCATTTCATAACCTAAAAATGAATGGAATTCAATAAAAAAATCTATTTTATGTTTATTATGTCTGTTCATAGAAAAATGGATAACATACACATAAACTACTTTAAAAATATATACATATAGTATGAATTTTGTGCAAAACTCACTAAAGTATTTGATATAGAACGTAAACTATTAAAAGACAAGTTTTCAACTAACTGTTGTAAAGTCACAGTAAATACTGTGTAGGCTCATATTATGTACTTCCATAGAAATCACTTTTCGTACTTTCTTGCCTTCTCTTACGACAAAAACCTATTTCGTATGTATATATACGATGTGAATACATAAAACGAATAAGAAAAAACTCAATTTATGATATTTTGAAAAAAAAAACCATATCAAAAAATCTAGACGTAATAGAAAAAATCGGCTATCGGGAACAGATTCAGAGCATCAAAATCTTCATATTTATGGCATAATTTTTTAAAGCAGGATTTTGTTGCAGACCAGTGTAAGTGATTTTTCGCATATCAACTAGGTGTATATTTGAATTAATCCCTGGATAGTATATATCCATAATTGAAAATGGTAGGTTCAATTAGATTTTAGGTTTATTAATATTATTGGCGTTTAAAAATACAATTGCAGACGAAGTTGTACGGGTCAGCTAGTGTTAATAAAGTAATAAAGTGGAATGTTATATTCATAAGAAAGAAAATAAATAATAGAAAATTATTGGGACATTTTACAGTTTTGTTGCAAACAAAGACGTTTATTTTTTTTATGTTATTCGAACGTATTTTATTTACATATACTATTGTAATAGATATAAATAGGTTAATCGAAATCTGGGTGGTAAATAAATCGTATATTAATATATACCGAGATATTAGACTATCAAAGGCACAAAAATTTATCTGTAGGTTTTCTCACATATCACACCCGCGTAATAACATTCCATTAGAATATATTCCGTAAACACTCAAATGTTCTCGGAAAGACTGAATAGTATTACTCAGAAGCGGAATTTAAGTTTGTAGACGCTTTAGAAGCGGATGGGTTGGGTTTATAGTAAATAATTAGTTACTCTACATTTTATACAAATCGGATTCCTTGTTTTGATTCAGAGCATTGTTTAATCTTGTACAATATGAGCATAGAACTTAAAGTCTAATTTGTTAAATTTAATGTAGGTGCACCACCTTCCACCTGTCTTTGCCGCAGTCTCGCTTTCTTGGATGCCAATTTGAAAGGTTTTGTTGGCTATAAAGATCGTACAAAAGGCGCTCCAACTGAGTTCTCAAGAGTCACACCCTATTCTAACTGGGCATAGGTACGGCTTCGGCTTTTCTGCGGTCCGTAATCTGTTATAGTAATGTAGCTATTGGTTATAACGAATAGGTTTTCCTATTAATAACAGATGAACTACAAGACTTATAGCTTTTTTATATTAAAATTAAAATGTCACAAATATTATATTGCTATTTTTTATCAGTGAGAATGCATTGCCTATTATTCTTACAGCCTCTTTAATATCATAAATACGAATATGAGTTTGTATTTATGTTAGTTTGTTATGATTTTACGCCTTAACGACTCAACCGATCATTATGACATTTTGAAAACACGTTGTTCAAGATACAGAAAAGAACATAGGGTATTTATTCTGCATCCATAAAAGACAATATTCTTGAAGGATGAGTCAAATGTACGAGCGAAGCCTCGAGCAACTATATAATATATAAACTATATAAGAAAATAAAAATGTATGACGATAAATGTAATCAACTATATATGTGATCATTTTTACTATAAATCTAAAATAATCATTACTTATTTTGTCAACAAAAATATAGAGAACTAGCGGGCCCGGCAGACGTTGACCCGCCCGCATTATAAAAAAATCCTGGACAAATTATACACCGAAACGTTCCTCGTGAATCACTTTATCCACTGGTGAAAACCGCATAAAGATCCGTTCAGTAGTTTTTGAGTTTATCGCGAACAGACAGACAGACAGACGCGGTAGGGGACTTTGTTTTATACTATGTAATGATAAGCAAGGCAATGTCTCAAACCCATAAAATGTATTAAGATTTAATCTCGTATATTACAATTTAAGTTCAACTTAACTCTCAAAGCTCATAGAATCATAAAATTATGTAAATAGATGCTACATACTTTAATATCGTTATAGTCGAAAATTATTTTTTGCTACTCCCGTTTGGAAAATGTATCGCGGTTTAACGTGGAACATTTTATTTAATAGTAAATTTCCCTGATATTATTACAGTAATGTAAATGTTTGCTCTTCTAAAAATTAAGTAAGTATACACGAACACGTACGTACATGTGCATGTACACATATCTTTTATATGTACATACAGAATGTAAATCTAACGTGTCTGTACTTTTTCTATTTTCGTGAAAAAAATTGTTGCAGGTGTCTAGGAATAAGTAATAGAATACATTTCAATCATTTCTAGAAATGTCTGTCTGTCTGTCTATCTGTTTGTCTGTCTGTTTGTATGAATACGCATCACTGCTAAAGTACTGGGTTCACAATAAAATCACACCAAGAAAATTATAAAGCATATCTTCGAGAATAACTTAGTTTTTGTTTCATTAAAATCGGTCCACTCTATCAAAAGTAATTGTAATTTCATTGATGACACGGAGTAAGTACGAGTGTAAAGTAGATAAGTAAATGGACTTAATACATTCACTGTTTTTACATACGGTTTCACGCGGACGAAGTCGTGGGCACAGCTAGTATATAATAAAATCAAAAATGAAAATCAAAAATACTTTATTCAGTTTAGGCCCTAATAAGGCACTTATGAACGTCAAAGACTACCACCGGTTCGGAAAACAACCCAGTCATCGAGAAGAACCGGCAAGAAACTCGATTGGGTACATTTTTTTAACATATATTTCCAATACATCATACAATGCTTTTAGTGGATGCACAGAGAGGAGTCAATTCCAGACATCACTATCATTCACATACTGATCCACTTTATAATATCCTTTTGAAACTAAAACCCGTTTGACGTGGCGCTTAAATTTACAGTCCGGCAAATCGGTAACATGCTTTGGGACTTTATTGTAGAACCTAACACTATTACCTAAAAAACTATTACTGGTTTTGCTAAGTCTGAAACATGGGACCACCAGTTTATCACAGTTTCTAGTATTTAGATTATGCCGGTCTTTTACTAAATTCAGATTTTCAAAGTTTTTACGGACATACATTAAATTATCAAGAATGTATTGGGAGGGCAGAGTTAAGTTAATAAGCCTAGAAAGAACTGGCTCTCAAATGTAGCTGCCAAAACACATCTAAAGGTGTTTAGCGTCAGATTTTCAATCTTAAAATGATAATTAACCAGGTGGGCATAAAAAGAAGCTCTGTTAGCATAGAGATTATATAGGATGTTTTTTATTGCAGCAATCAGGTTTATGTTTCGGACTTTTGGTTACGTACGTGGTTGTACATGATGATCACTTTAAATTTTTTTAGGGTTTACTTGAATATATTAACAAGAGCATGTGACGGTGTACGAAGAACAATGTATTCCTCTAAGTGATAGTCTTTATTGATTCATAATACCAATACGATTTAATTTAAGGAAACTGAATACATCTTGCCTTTGTAGAAATACATACCGTCAAATGTGCCAACTTTACCAACCACTGTATCAACTTTTTACCAAAAAGTAATTTACAGGCGATTCTGTTGATTTACAAAAATATGTAAGATTTATGATAACACCTATTAATAGAAAATAGATAATATTTGTGGTATTTATTTAGAAAAAGGTTCAAAAAAACCCTTTTTTTAAATAAAAATAGGCCGCGTTTAACGGTATGTCATAAAGTAAATAGTTCCCAGCAATATACTACTCCTTAATAATGGTTAAGGTTCTCTGAATATTGCCGCAATTACAAGGTACGCTCAATATAGGAAAATAGAATTATCGAGTTGCGTGGTGTTCGGGTTTCCGTGTATCTTTTCTGAGATTTCAGTGCTAATGGACGTAGCCATGAATACGTGTTTTGTTTTTAGTACATTAGCGAAATGAATAGAGGAAATTCGGATTACCTAAATAAATTCCGGTTTCCGCTAAGTGTTTGGTCGTAATGGTCATTTGTCACGGATTTCGACGTGAATGCGCAGACTTTAACGGAGTTATTTGAATAAGCTTGCTTCAACGATGCTGTTGTAGGCAATGAACGTAGGAATAAGTTAGTGAAAACTTAAACAACTTCTATTGCACAGGTTTTATGGCGAACTGCTTATTTCATCTGAATTATTATCTTTTTTATATCATTCGGGGCAAACGAACAGGTGGGTCATCTGATGGTAAGTGATCACCACCGTCCATAGACACTAGTAACACAAGTACGTTGCCAGCCTTTTAAATGACGCTAAATAAATTTAGGCCTTTTCATTGTCGATTAATTCTTATTTATATAGCTGACTAGCTGTGCCCGCGACTTCGTCCGCGTGGAATGTTATGTAAAAAACAGTGATTAATAAAGTCATCTGAATGTATTAAGTCCATTTACTCTCGTACTTATGCCGCGTCGTCATTAAAATTACAATAACTTTTGATAGAGTAGACCGACTTTAATGAAACGAAAACTTAAGTTATTCTTGAAGATATGCTTTATAATTTTTTATGTCTGGTTTTATTATGAACCCGGTACTTGAGCAGTGATGCGTGTTCATACAAAAATACAGACAGACAGATAGACAGACGGACTTATTACTTATTCCTAGACACATGTAACAATTTTTTCCACGAAAATCTAAAAAATACAAACATGTTAGATTTACATTCTTATTATATGTATAGAAGAAGAGAATATAGAAGATAGATGTCAATCTGCTTATATATTTATAGTTAAGTCTTAAGTGTCTTCATTGTATGATAAAAATGTTAACGTTATTTATAAATAGTCTAAAATTAATCTTGATTATTAGTTTGCATATTGGATTATATATTTTGTTTACGATTTTTTATATATTTAACACGTGCCCAGAGTAATTTTTAAGGACATTTCTAAAATTTAGAATCCTATTTACATTATAAACGACAAAGTATCTAAGAATAGATGGATGTTTCGAATATATTAGTTACTTATTATACGTAAAAGGTACCTAGTGGACGTAAAGAAAATAAACTATACTGGGTGTTAGGAGACCGCTTCCGAAAACGAAGACAGACGATAGTACTATTATACCTTTGATGATGGGACGGAAAAAAAATCGATCCTGATTTAAAAAAAAATCACATTTTGAAAACGTTTTATTAGCATGATTTACGCTCCATCGTGTTAGTATAACTAAATGAAACGATAGTTTCACAAAAAGTACATTACTTTACTAAAAAAAAGAATATGTTGTAAATAAGACTCAACTAGATACACGATAGCTCACATGATAAAACTAGGAAAGTACACCCTGTTTATTGTTTAATGTCCATGCAATATTACGGTCGTGGTCACAAAACGCTTTTACGGTTGACACCACACTGGCGGTGAGAGCGCTCTAGGCACTCAGACAGCGCAAAAACACTCATCCGCTGAGTGGACACAGACTTTTCGCAATCATAACATTCAACAAAGTAGCTAATAACAATAAGTAAATTAATACTATATACCATTAGGTGACTTGCTCGTAATATAAGTTCGTTTTATAATTTCAATTCTACGCTCGTCCCTCTGCTTGCATGAAGTTTATTTGTTGCATAAAACTCAATAGTTATTTTATAAACTAACAGTATATTGTTAACAAACAATATTAAAGTCAATAACAAATTTTGTTTACTAAATATTATACAGTAAGTATGTATTTGTGATATTGTATTTGCTTTGCATGGATGGCAGTTGCAGGGGGCGCCAAAATCATAATATAAGTTGTTTAAAAATTGAAATCAAAATTTGCTTAAAAAGCGCTTATATGGAAGCGTGGTTGGCTCACAGTCTATTTGTAAGAAAAAAGTGCCACACAAGCTGTTGGCGACGCACACGATGAGTAGCTTATACATAGTTTTATACGTAGATTTAGTGATATTTTATAGAGTGCATAGATATAGATTTATCGACATTTAATATAGACTTTGTTAGATTTAATTCATGCGAGTATAATAGAATAGATATATAAATCGGATATAGAATTGTAGGTATGTAGGTATGTTATATAAATTATATAAATGTATAAGTACAATAAGAGAATTAAATATAGAAAGATCAAGCAGTCAATTGCTGTTATAGCTAGGGAAAAATTATTATTAAGGGAAAAATTAGATAAGTTAAGATCTATTTCTTTAAAAAATCAGAATAGATACAGCACTGACATACAGCGCTTACAGGCTGACCTAAAAATTAAAGAGACTTATATCAGGTCATTATGTTCAAAAAATGAGTGTTCACAAAATCAGCTACGTGAACACTTGGTGTCCGTTGATAAGTTGATGGAGTCAGTTGCAGGGAATGTGGAGGGGGTTGAGTCGCTCGGCAAAGATTGTGTGCTGAGTGATTATAATCGTTCTGGGTCTCTGTGTAGCATTAATTCATCAGTGATTGATGTGGCACAGGGATCAATCCCTGTACTGTCTCTGTCCTCAATAATGCCTTCTTCGTCTCAAAATTGTAAACTGGACACAGAATATATTCAAAAGAAAACTATTAGTAATAATAATCAAGTACATAAGAGTGCTAGTGTCATGGCTGTTAAAAAAACCTTTCTTTTTAGTGATGGAATAGGTAAGGGTATGGGGTTGATGTTGTCACAGAATTTAGGCAATGACATTATTAATTATTGCATGCCGGGTTCCTCTTTTAACCAAATAATAGAAAGAATTTTGAACACAGACTTTGACAAAAACTGTAATATTATAATATTAATAGGTAACAGTTTGAATATAAAAAAGAGTGATTTATATCAATTATCAGAAAAACTGTTATCCTTAGACGTAGGGAAAATAATGCTGTGTGCTTTCCCTTATTCACTTTCTTTAAAAGACAAGAATAATAACATTCATTTTTTAAATAATTGTTTATACAATTTGACATGTTGTCATCGTGACAAATTTATTTTTTTTGATATTAATAAGTTTATTAATAATTTTATATTGACTAGGGACAATCTGTTCCTTCCTAAAAAATACAAACGTGAAGTAGCTACATTGATAGCTTATAATATTAATAGGTTAGATGACTCAGCAGTATCATGTAGTTTAGCTAATGATACTGCGAATATTTTTTTAAACCATTAGATAAGACAAAGGAGCAGTGTAACATCTCATTGTATCATCAGAATATTAATCGCTTCTCCGGCAAAGTATTAGATATAGACTTATTATTACATAGAGAGAGACTAGATATATTATGTTTCACTGAAACTTGGCTTAAACCGGATAAAATGTTATTTTATGTACCTTGTTTTACTGTAGCCAGTGTGTTTAATCGAACAATCACTGCCGGTGGTGGTTGTATTATATTATTAAAAAATAATCTAAAATTCAAAGACAGGAAAGATATATGTAGTCTCTCAACTGACTGTATTTGTGAAGTGGCCTGTACAGAGATGGATGAATTAATTATTTTATGTGTTTATAGACCGCCATCATCAAATTTTTCCCAATTTTTAAAAAAGATGGAGGAAATTTTAATAAGAATATCTAATATTAATAAACGAGTTTTAGTTTGTGGTGACTTTAATATAGATATTTTGAGTATGTCGCCAGAGGTCACTATGTTCACATCATTATTTAGGTCATTTAACCTGGATCCTCTCTTTAATGAGCCAACTAGAATTACTTCTCATAGTGCATCTTGCATAGACAACATTTTCACTGACTTTGAGACCATTGGCGGTAGTATTATTACTGGGATACGATCTGATCATAAAGGACTAATTGTTAAAATAAACTGTAAAAAACCTAGCACTGACTATAAGAAAACAGCTAGACTAACATCCCAAACTAGATTAGATCGTTTAAATCACAATATTCTTCAAAGATTATCATCTAATAATTTTAGCAATCAAGATCCAAATGAGGATTATGACAGCTTGTTCAATATCATAAGGACGGAATTTAATAAACACTGCCCAAGAAAAGTTGTTAATGTAAAAAATAAAAATAATTTTAGTGAATGGGCTACCATAGGAATTAAAAAAAGTAGAGATCGACTATACGATTTGTATTATAGGAGATCATTAACTAGCGATGAATCCTTTCATTCTTATGTCAGAAATTATTCTAAAATTTTTAAACGTGTTTGTGCAGCTGCCAAAGCAAAATTTTTAGGAAATAAAGTACTTGAGTCTAGTAATAAGACCAAGACTGTCTGGCATATTATAAATAAAGAATTAGGGAAAAATAAAATAAATGATAATACGCATAATCTAGATGTTGATGGAGTACTAATTTCAAACAGTTCAGAGGTAGTGACTGTTTTCCAAGATTATTTCACAAATATACCTCTACAGGTAACAAAAAATATTAATTCATCAGCCCATGGTGCCGTATCATTTTTAAAAAGTCTGAGGGCACCTGTAAAGTCAAAATTTAATTTTACATCTATTAGTGCAGGTGAAATAATAAGGACTTTTAAACTTTTAAATTTGAAACATACTGAAGACATATGGGGAATGTCGGTAATGGTAGTGCAGTCCTTAATTATCAATATTTCACCATATTTAGCTAACATATTTAATAAGTGTATAGCACAAGGAACCTTCCCCAATCTAATGAAAATAAGTAAAGTAGTTCCTTTATTTAAATCAGGCTGTAGAAATAGTCTTGGAAATTATAGACCAATTTCTGTACTTCCGTCGTTAAGCAAAATTTTTGAGAAGATTATGCTTAAGCAATTAGTAGGATATTTTAAAGCGCAAGAGATTCTGGATGATCGACAGTTTGGCTTCACAAAATCAAAATCGACTACTGACGCTGGTGCAACGCTTTTAAGTAATATATTACGAGCTTGGGAAGGATCGCAGGATGCAATTGGTGTGTTTTGTGATCTATCTAAGGCCTTTGACTGCGTTGACCATAGTACCCTCATTCTGAAATTAAAACATTACGGTGTTTGTGGAGTCTCTCTCGATCTTCTTGTCTCCTATTTAAAAGATCGCTGTCATAAAGTTAGTATAGACGGGGCAACGTCTGCGGGATCCTTGACTCAAATTGGCGTTCCACAGGGTTCCATTTTAGGGCCGTTTTTGTTTCTCGTATATATAAATGATCTGCCGCTAGTGGTTGATAACTGTGCAGATGTAGTTCTTTTCGCGGATGACACTTCGCTTATATTTCAGGTAAAAAGAATAGATTCCGAGTTTACGTATCTAAGCAGTATTTTAAATAAAATTTCCGATTGGTTTGCATTAAATAATTTATTGCTAAACGCAGCCAAAACAAAGTGCATAAGATTTACCTTACCTAATGTTCCACCAACTGATAGTAAAATCGAGATCCAAGGGAATCTAGTTGGCTTAGTTGACAATACTGTGTTCCTGGGTATCACACTTGATTCTAAATTACAATGGGGTCCTCATATAAAAAAATTGGCTGGAAGATTAAGTTCTGCTGTGTTCGCCATTCGAAAAATTCGCCAGCTAACAAATATTGCCACTGCTAGGTTGGTCTACTTCGCTTACTTCCATAGCTTAATGTCTTATGGCATTTTGTTGTGGGGGGCCGCAGCTGAGGTAGACACCATATTCCTACTACAAAAACGGGCAGTTCGAGCAATCTATGATTTGGGACCTCGTGAATCATTAAAGACTAAGTTTCAGGAATTCGGTATTTTAACTCTGCCCTCTCAATATATTCTTGAGAATTTGATGTACGTCCGGAAAAACTTAGATAATCTAGATTTAGTAAAAGACCGACATAATGTAAATACCAGAAACCATAACAAACTGGTCACTCCATGTTTCAGGCTTACTAAGACCAGTAACAGTTTTTTAGGTAATAGTGTTAGATTTTATAACAAAGTCCCAAAACACATTACCGATTTGCCGGATAGTAGGTTCAAGTGTTATGTCAAGCGGGTCTTAATACATAAAGGTTATTACAGGGTGGATCAGTATGTGAACGATAGCGACGTCTGGAAGTGACTCCTCTCTCTGTGCAACCACTAAAAACGAATGTAGCTTTATGTGTCTATTGGTGTGTTAATAAAAAAAAAAAAATGTTAGTTACTATGAAAAGATAAACCAGATCGAGTTTCTTGCCGGTTCTTCTCGATGACTGGGTTGTTTTCCGAACCGGTGGTAGATTTGACGTTCATAAGTGCCTTCTCAGGGCCTAAATTGAATAAAGAGTATTTTGATTTTGATTTTGGTTATGTGTGTATTGAGTTATTGGACATGGAATTATAGATGTGATATTTATAGTAATAGGGATTGAATTATGGATATGTAGAAGCATGTGTAGAATTATTGAATATAGAATGATGTATGTACTGATTTATAGAATAAGTGAAGTATAGGTAGAATCATGTAAATTAATAGAGAAATAGGGACTTATGCATGCGTAGAATTACTGAATTATGGATTATATAGAATTGTGTGTTAGTAATAATAGTAATAGGGTGACTTATAGATTACATTCGCATTAAGTAGGGAATTACATGATAGATTAGATTAAATTATGCCGTATGGAATATATAGCGTGTGTGCATGGAAACATTCGTAGAGAGAATATGATAGAGTTACACACGTTATATACTATTGAAGTATACGTTACATAACAAGAATTATACGATCATACAGAACGGCAAATATGGAAGATTGTTTAATTTAATATAGACAAACGTAATGGTTGTAGAGGTACAACGTTTACAACGGTATTTAACGATATGGACAAGGACAAATTATATACCGGCTTTCCTTTGTAATGTTAAAAATACTAATTCCTAGAGACTAGGCGGTGGATTTTGCCTTTGAATAAAGCAAAATAATATATTTTCTGTTAAATGGCTATTGCACAAGCAATATACTTGAATAGGGTCCGCCGAATAATATTCGTTATGACGTTGCGGTACCCGAACGAGCCCAATAAAATAATATATTTTATTTTATGGTAATTGTACAAACAATAGTTGAAAGTTGCAAGTCGAACGGGACTTTATGGCTTTACAGTAATTTCTCACGGAACGGCGTTGTAAACAGATATTTCTAATTTTATTATGTATCGTTTTAAAATAAAATATGAATGGAATTAATATTATAACAAGGAATATATATATATATATATATATATATATACGGCCAACATAACGTAACGATATGTAATATTGAATATCGAGTGAATGTGAATGTGAATATATATAGAGATTAATTATGTCACCCTATACAGATACATGTAAATAACACGCTGAAAATAGATTTACATATGAATATAAGTTGAGGTTTATGTAATAAGATTATTATAGAGTTATATTATAGAATAGAATATAGAGTTTAGTGCGAAACGGCGCTTAATATAGAGATAACTTTATTCATATGTAAGATAGATATAAGATGTAAATTTTAGAGTATAGATTGCATGCAAATAGATGATAAGAAATTTATATTATAGACTTTGTATATGTAAAAATATGATAAATAAATAGGAACGCGATATCCGAGCCAACGAATAGAGTCACGCCGTGTAACGATATCGTCGCCGGCCCGATTTTGCTTATAAGCACGGTCCGTGCGGTACTAGATGGTAGTTTTGCTTGTACATCTCATTGAGTAACATGGTAGTCTGATTCAAAAAGGCATCACAATAACATCGCGTAGTTTGCTTGTACATCTCATTGAGTAACATGGTAGTCTGATTCAAAAAGGCATCACAGTAACATCGCTTAGTTTGCTTGTACATCTCATTGAGTAACATGGTAGTCTGATTCAAAAAGGCATCACAGTAACATCGCGTAGTTTGCTTGTACATCTCATTGAGTAACATGGTAGTCTGATTCAAAAAGGCATCACAGTAACATCGCTTAGTTTGCTTGTACATCTCATTGAGTAACATGGTAGTCTGATTCAAAAAGGCATCACAGTAACATCGCTTAGTTTGCTTGTACATCTCATTGAATAACATGGTAGTCTGATTCAAAAAGGCATCACAGTAACATCGCGTAGTTTGCTTGTACATCTCATTGAGTAACATGGTAGTCTGATTCAAAAAGGCATCACAGTAACATCGCTTAGTTTGCTTGTACATCTCATTGAGTAACATGGTAGTCTGATTCAAAAAGGCATGCCCGTAACATCGAGTAGTTCGATTGCACATCTCATTGAGATAACATTGAATAGTAACATCGAGAAGTCTACATTGTCAGTAGTAGTGCTCTGTTGGCTCGGGGACGCGGTCATTATACGAGAACCACGGTGTTTTCTTGCGACTACCCCGACCTCCGCTTCAAAATCTACCACCTTCATCGCCTGGCTCGTGCATCACATTGCACGTCATCGAGGCCCCTTCAAGACATCACTGGCATCCGCCTGTCGTCACCGAGGCGGGCTACCGGCGCTCTCGCTACCACCGTCGAGAGTACTACGCCCGCCCACCGCCGGGGAACGTCGCCTCGCCTCACGTCTCTCCTCATTTCCACCTCACCCCGCCTAACCGCGGGCCGGTAACGTACGAGGGCGAGAGGTGTCGCCATATTGACAGGCGGCGGCCCCAACACAAGCATACACCACAAGTGAACTTATGCACCAGTTCATAAGTAAACTTGTGGACTTTAGAAAACGATTTGACTTGCCGTGTCAACAATTGAAGTCTTTTTACTGACTCTCTATCTCATCCAGGGAATTTCATATCACACTGTTCGAAACAAAACTAACTTCTGAATTACATTTAATCACATAAGATCTGATTAATACTTGTAAACATATTCTGAACTTAACAGATTTTTTAGCGTAAATTTTCTTTGTAGGATGAATAGCAAAATGTGAAGCATTACGTCTTTAAATTTGGATATTTTCCCTACATACGTTAAAAACAATCGTTATATTAACTATAATTAGTTTATCTTCTAAATATAGTAGATCATTGGAGCTACAGGAGTTACTGTTATAATTTTTTATTAGATGATCACTAACTGTAGTTGTTTTACGAATTAAGACTGCACATTCTCGGTTCTATTTTCATGAATTTGATAATTTGGGTTGTATACCACACTAAAATATTATAGAAATGCCTATCCGTAGGAAAGAAATCTAAGACATAGACAAACTAATACTAACTCACAAAATTAAGCCTAAATTTGAGTATGCTACGTTTATTATACCTTCAAAGTCTTGAACAAAGTTTAGCCTGATTATAAAAGTATATCTATGTCTTGAATTAGTCGAGAGCTAAGTGAATTTATATTTATGTTTCCCATACTTTATTGTTGAGATGAATTATTAAAAGATACTATTGCGTAAATCGGTTACGTGGTTTCCGAGTCAAAAGCATTCTACAGACAACCGAGGGACGAGTATGAAATGGTTTATAAAACATCAATACAATATCGTATATTATTAAATGCTGGTAAGACATGTTTAATCTCTCGCTTGTTGACCCAAATTCAGAACCAAGCACGTATCCAAACTGTTGGTTCAGGGGGCGGGGGGGCACAACAAACGTTTAACCAACCATGTGAACTATGTAAAAATTGCTTCAATCACTGTACTACGAACTGGAATGCTGTAATCACTGCATTCATTTGTTTTTTTTGAGCGACCTATACCTACTTCGTACTTTATTATGGTTGTAACGTAACGATAAACCCCTACCATCCCCCCCTCTGCTTGCGGTCAGAACGGTCGCTGATTTATATATAAATGTATATATAGTCAAATATTTACAAAGAAAGATAAAAACGTGGGGGCCCTAAGGAGACGGATTCACAAATATGATATATCGTTTGTAAACCATCTATCTTGTTAGCACTAGCGCTGGTAGGAACGACAAATTGTTTCATTTTCCTTCTACGTTGTACCTAATCGTAATGGTGCTATTGTTTAACGAGCAGTAACATGCGATGAAATAGTTTTTATGTACAAACATTTCTTTATATCATTAATTATTGTGTAACGTAGAAATATCTGAGACATCCGCTTGTCGCTTGCCAACTTCAGAATATAGGTAATTTGTATTTTTTTATTAGTTTCTGTTCTAGTAACATATAAATATATTGTAATTACTTATACGTGATATTAGTTTGTAATTTAACTAAAGATTAGGGTGGACGTTACTTCGCACTTCCGTTTGAAATTGTCTGATCGCTGATTCATCTCACTTGAACAGAAAGCGGTAGTAAAACAACTAAAAGTAATTAAAAGACGCCGTTGGTCGGCGGTTCAACTTGACGTTGGCGATGGTTAAACCTGTCGTCGATTAACACTGCTGCTCTCTATCTGTAAAATATAAAAAAATATGTTTATAAAATGGATAAAAAAATAAAGAATGTAAAAATAAAATATAATTAATTAAAAATATGTCGCACTTTAACTATCCAATACTTTCTTTGTAGGGTGACAAATAAAAATAATAATCTGTATCTAAAATATCTGTCCTCAATGCATGCCGAAACTACTGATCAGATTGTGATAAAACATTTGTAGGGTGTTCTGGGGACGCCCGCGAGATGGTTCCTGGCCCAAAAAATCTACATATGTATATATAAATGTTTTTTTATTAATAAAATTGTTTGCCTTCAAGAGAGAAAGAGATTTTCCTCTTATTGAAACTTTTTACACTCCATTAGATATTGTTTTGACATATTACAATGAAACATCAGTTATCACAATTAATTAATTCAATGTCATTGTTTAGGTATATATGTAGTTCTCACATGGATACAAGGACGTAGTGGGATCCAAGTTAATGAAGCTGTTGATCTTATCACTAAAGAAGCTATCTATATTCAGACTGGTTAATTTGATCACCTATGTTCAGAATTTGTTTCCATTATGGAATTCAAACTGGAATATATCCAACCCAATTACAGGCAAATTATATGCTTCCATTCAGAACAACATTCCTGGTAAGCCATGGTCATATAAATTTGTGACTGTTGCAAGTTTGCTGCGTCTACTATCTGTAGACTGAGAATCTATCAGTAGTCGTCTGTTCTCCAGTCTATCTTGCAATGCTCAGATTCAGAGACAACTCAATATGTGAATGTGGGTTGGATGAAGACACTCTCTAGAGTTCTAACCCATAGAGTGTGTTCTAACACATTTTTTTTTTATTGCCCAGATGTAGTATTGTATTGTATGATATTTTACCTAACAATATACGACGTCCATCTGATTTTAATAAAGGCACAAAGGTCTGTATTTTCTCTTATTGTCAATACTCTGGCTAATCTTATATGTTTTAACAAAATTAAACTTTAACATAACACAATCATTAACAGGAATTATTATGTAAATATATATATATATATATATATTTAAAGCATGATGTCTGTAAGTGTTGTGTTTGTCTTTGTGTATCTCAGAGGCCTAATCTATATAAAACAAAAATAATACTACCTGTGAAGTGACTCTCTCATGGCTGACTTAACACTGGTAGAATTCGTATCTATGAATCTGCAATATTAAAAAGTTGAAGTCGTTTGTGTGAGTTTGGATATTCGAGGTAATCTCTGTTACTACTGATCCGATTTTGAAAAATCTTACACTGTTAGAAATTTATATTAAATTACTTGGTAATATTTTCAATAATTGATCAGAATAAATGTAATTAAAATTAGAAAAGTTCTATAATATGGCGTGCGTTGCTGGAATGATTTGAAATAAAGTAATAAAATTCATAGCAAAATTCATTATTGTTAGCTTTACAAAAAAATACAACACACACCTAAGTTTTTATGTTTATGTGAAAAGGAAAATAAATGTTACAATGACTAAGTATTTAGATACAGGTTTCATGTACACTTTACAAGTTCTTATTAGAACAAAGAACTAAATCAAAATGAAAGTTTCATGGAGAAAAAAGTTTACTTTTTACAGCATGTTAATTGATGGAGTTGGTTAGAACATAAAAACTATAAGCCGGTAAAATTATTGTGTTGTTGTTGTTGTATTGTGTAAGCGACCCAGGTTATACCGGGAAGACATTTCTCGCCAATATATATATAGGATAGCTTGGATTCACAATTAGACCCGGTAAGGTTTTGCTACAATCGGGTTCTAAGGTTTTTTAAGATCTTTTGCGTTTGGAAATAACGTCGGAACAGGTAACTACCGATTTGGCGCAGACGAAGTTGCGTGGATCAGCTGTCATTCTAAAAATGTATGTCAGTCATACTGTTAATTGACAAACATTCAAACACTTTTACTTTGGTTAGATTATATAAAGGTCACATTTTCATATAATAGGAAACATCTTTGGAAACTACTCATTTGGAAATAAATATACGAGTAGGTATATGCCATAGTTGATTGCGATATTAGACACTAAGAATTCAAAAGCAATAAACCGTGGGTGAGAATTCACTTGCTTAAATATGTTATGATCACAAAAATTGTTATAACTAAAAGTGCTGAAATGGTATACTTTAAATGTATTAAACTGGGATTCGTTTAAAATAAATGCTATGAAAAGATAATAGTTATTTCACAAGGATAAAATTGAGACGCTCAATTTTAAGTACAAACTCCTTTAAAGAGTCTGTTAACGTATTCTTTTGTTCCAGGAGCAATCGGCCGTCGTCCTTTGTGAGCCGGAGTGATGATCCGCCATCTTCCTGCGGCTTGAGAAGCGATGGCGCGTGCGAGCGCCGTCTGCTTGTTTACTGTTCATTTGTTATCATGCATTATATGTGAGTGATATATTTACCGTCCAATATAATTTTCATCACATATTTTGTACTCACTGGTGAGTGGAAATTGAGTCCCGTGAAAATTACGTTATCATTTTATGAGAATTGTGTGTTTTCTTAGAATTAATTATCGGGCTGTTTTTTATTTTTATTATTTACTGGCTGGCCTGGCCACGTATTAATGAGGTTCAGTTATTACATGTGGAATTAAAGTTATGATAAACTATTTTATTATTTTCTACTACTTTTCGAAATTAAAACGTGGCGTCATCAATCAGTACTACAGTTATCTGTCAACAAACTAATTTAAAGTGCCATCTGTTCGAGAATGATGAAACTTACAACAACAATAACCAACATTGACGATCATTTAATTTGTAATTATAAAATACTAGCCCCCTGCCCGCGACTTCGTTCGCGTAGTAATAGTTACTACTCTGGGCTAACGTTGACACACAGCAGAAGCACTCAAAAAGAAAAAAAACATCTCGATTTTGAAACATTTTTAATCTGTGCCCGCCCTATTGCCTAGCGGAGAACAAGCCAAACCATTCTCGAGAACAAAACACTGAAAAATTATTCCAATCGACCAGTTCCAATACCCCCTACAACGCCACAACGTCACAAACTCACAAACTTTACCTCTTTATAAATTAGTATAACCCCGCAACTTCGTCTCACCAAAAGTTATCATTGGCCAATTATTTTTAAACCGAAAAACTTAAAAGGAACCAAAACCTATTCAGCCACACCATCGGATTCCAATTTGAATCCAAACTATCAGGGACTCAATCAAACATATACCCAGAGATATTGAGAAATCTTATAAAATAAGCCACAACCCGTCGAGCAACCAACATATATTGTGGAATGTGAAAAAAACTTTAAAGCTAGACCCCCCAATTTCTAACGATTCCTTTCGCTTTTTTACTACTACTATAGATACATTATAAAAATCAATGAAAAATTAAATAAACGAAAAATATTCAAAAAAAAAAAGAAAGAACACAAAAATCAACTATTTTCAACTTTATAAAACTTTTTCACACTCCATTTATTAAGAAAAATAAAAATAAAAGACACGATCACTTCCAACTATTTTCTAAGAACAACCAAAAAAAACCCGACATTTTTTTTAAAAAACCCATAAACAATTTTAAATTATTATTATTTATTTTTTAATGCTTAGTCGCCTTCTCGCTAATCCCTAATAATACAACTATATAACAATAAAATACAAAAACTAACAATACTTATATTAATTTTTTCAATTCTTTAGCATCTTTCGAGTGGGCAGACAATAACAATTTACAAACCATTGCAACCAGAAATAAGCCAACTAATATCTTCGTTTCCACATTCTCCAAGGGTGCACATCATCGAAGCTCACAACTCTGCAATGAGGTCTTTACGCATCAGGGCAACTTTTTACATGGAATTGTCCTACGAATCTCATTCCTTTTGCTTCCCACGCAAATCGTACTTCATCAATCCATGACTTAAGGGGCTAACGTTCTTACCATATTCCTTCTTTTTAACCCATCAGTATCCTTCCAATCGAACAGCTATTTTTAAATACTGACAACATCCAACTAATTGAATATATTAATAGAGCACCTTCGACCTTCTCTACTAAAAGACAGCTCTTTCATTCCCAGTTACACCTATATAGAACCATTTAAAACAATTACTTTTTCTTTCTTTTAAATCTAAATTCTTCAAAATAGCCTTCGGTATCCTTAAAAGTCGAGAACATAGTGCACGTTGAAACAATTTTTAATCGGATAAAATAATAATCTAATGCTCATTATTTGCAAATAATAAGGCTCTCAACTCTATCAATTCATTCACAATTAAATATTTTCATCAATTTAAATTTCATAAAAGTTTTGAATTTACAAATGCGGCCTAAATAATTACCACTTTAGATCCTCAGTATATTTTAACAAAATTTTATAATATTTATTTATATATTAACAAATATCTTTTATTTTAAAACATCATATTACCTTTGCTTCCAAATACCATCTACATTTATTTTAATTATATTTGCAAATCAATTATCACCCAGTTAAAGAACATTTCATTTTTATCTTTTTCTTGTATTTTATATTCAAAAAAATTTGGTCTTTTTCTTTTACGGCAATAGAGTGATGGAAAAGGGACAGTCTTCTTTACATTATTAGTTCGTCTTTTCAATGACTAAATTTAAATATAATTTTCCAGCTAATATTTCTCCTAAAGAACGGACATATCTCAATCCTTTCCATAACATGATAGTACTTTTAATGATACCCCCAAATTCTCATGCCTTTTTACTTTTTCAGTTTATAGAGGTAACCTAAAACACTATCATAAGAAACGCAAGTCAATCACTCTTAATATTAAGAAAACAACAAATGTTATGAAACACCCCAATAAAACCCTAATCTTTAAACGTTTAGAAACTAACTAGATACTCAACTCATATATGTTTACTCCATCTTATTATTATAAAGAACAATTTGACGCGCCTTTATAACGCTTATCAAGAACGTCACTCAAGCATATCTCTATCTTATTTTTCGTTACGTAAACTCAATATCAAATGGTAATAAAATGAAATATGTTCTTTCAATAAAAAATAAAATGTTTAAATGAATTATTTTATTTATAAAGAAATCATCGGGCACATATTATCAATAACAAAATTCTGCTGAAAATTCATGTTTTAATAGCGTTAAAAGACTAAAAAAAATGTTCTTTAAATTATTTATAACCCAAAATTTTAATCTTAAAGGTGTGATGCGCATTAAAAAACACCGTAACCGGCTACCAGGTATCCTAATTCTTTTGGAAGGGCAGTTATCTTAATTTTAAAGACGCTTTTCTAAAATTCTCGTTCTTCCAACATTGCTCTCTTTACTAAGGGTCGCAAAAAAGTCTAGTTACATTAACTAAATTTTTTTTCTTTCGTTATCCTGAGAACCCCTTCTTTTATGGATAAAGACCTAAATGTAACCTTAATTAGTTATTATTTGTCAAGTTTCGTTAAAATCGGTTCAGTACTTTCAGCTATGCTGTTCACAGGGACAAAAGACAGACAACAGACAGACAGACACAAAAATTTAAAAAGATTATTTTTGCTTCTATATCGATAAAAAGTCTACCCCATCAAAATTTTCAAAAAATATTTAATGTACAGATTTGACATTGCTACAGTTTTATTATAGTATAGATTGAGGCCACTAATCGATATATATATATATATATATCCGCAGGCTTATTCCAATTTTTAAATGTATTAGACAAGTAGCAAACAATAACATTGTAAAAACGATATACTTTGCATTATGCCAGTCACTTCTACTTTACTGCATTCCGTCTTGGGGGAACAAGTAAATCCATTTTGCTACCTCTAAAAGGGCTCAAAGAGCCAACTAAAGTAATGTTTTTCCGACCATATAGGTACCCCACAGAGAATCTTTACCAAAATGTCAGGTTTTAACCGTTAACAGCTTTTTATCCTACAAATTATCCTCCGTCAACATGTAGAACCCAAGCTTACAATTCTCTATAAGAAAGAAGGGTCGAGGAATAATAAAAGTACCTAAACATAACACTTGTTTTTTTCGTTTTAAGGCTTCCTGGGATTGCTCTATAATAAAGCAAATAATATACTACAGAATAATCAATACAACAGACATACTATTAAAAAACTCACTTTCAAATGGTTACATTCACAAAATTACACAAATACAGAAAAATTATTATTACCACAATTTAAATTATAATTATAAATTCGGTAATTCAAATCATACACTTTTATTTAATAAACAATTCACTCATTACTATCATAAAACACTTATATCTCACTCGGAATACCGTGTTACACAATCATCTCACATATTTAGTTAATTCAAATTAAGTTTTTATTTATTACATATGTTTAAGTCACTGTTTGTTTTAGTTCTCATTATATGAAATTGTGATATCTGCGATACGGTTTGTAACCAGTGCAGATACCAATATTACTGTTAATTATGTATACATTGACTTGGAACATTAAAATATTATTATTATTATTATTATTATTATAAATTATCCCATCTCTCTAGTTGGACCAAATTGTAGATAAACGCCAACTTTCACGAAGATCGGTTGAGTAGTTTCGGAGTTCATCGTGGACAAAGCTCATGACATTGGATTTCTATATATTTAGATTCCAAAAAAATCAATACTAATATCAACATTAACATTGTTATTAAAACAGCAAAGGTCAGCGTTTTTGTTAGATATGACCCTATTTATAATGCCGTTGTTCATGCATATCAAATATTATTACTGTATAATATAATTTAAATAATTAAGTATATAAAAAAAAAATTATAAATGAAAGCGTAAAGCACCGAGAAATGTATAATATTATATTGTTAAAGATTATTCAGAACAGTGAAAAAAGTGTATATTGAAATTGTTAATATTGCAAAAGTATCATTACTACGTAACTCCTATTCTCTTTTAACTGGTTTTAAGTTAGTCATGTTTCTTATAATTACTGTCTAGCCTTCATCGTAAAGCGTAAATATATAGTTTAGACAATGCTCTGATAAGTCTTCTATCTAGCATTAAAAGCCTCGTTAAGATCGTTTCGAAGATTGGTCCGGACAAAAACAGACACTTCAATTTTATCTATACGTATAGATTTACTACAAAATGTGATATTTATCAGTAGTTAGAATGTCGCTAAGAATAATCTAAATCGTCCCATCAGGACTAAATAAATTTACATCTAATCTAAGCGACTCATGTTCGAATATCCATTGAGAGTTAAATTATCTGTTGTAAATTATATTAATGTTCATAAATCAGTATGGAGGAAATGATTCAAACTAATTTTAATACCGTATCTCAACATCCTTATAATATTATGGTATTAATCCTGACTAATATAGTAGGTGCGAATGTTGATTTTCTTTATTTGTTTCTTACGCTTGAATAACACCTCTGACCATTATAAAACTTTGTTTATATGTTGTTAGAAATAGAAAAAACGACATAGAGCACTTTTCATCCAGAAAAAGGTAGGTACTTTTCGCGAGGGGTGGATAAAATTTGCAATAATGCGAGCGAAGCCGCAAGCAAAAGCTAGTAGAGTTATAAAATAAAATTTCCTTTCCTTTATTTACGAATTTTGACAATGGTCTTTATAATTTTTATTTATTGTGTGGATTTTAGACTTTCACCATTTCTTTTGCTAATATGGTCTAAGAAGCATTCACGCTGTTCTTAGAGAAGAACCGGCCCTGAAGTACTGCTATAGGAGTACACTAAAAAGGCGCTTGCTGTCTTTTCAACTTTAGGCTGGTAGTTAGTAAATAGCAAGATAAGCTTAGAACAAGCCTTACCATGTTATAGTTTCTCTCGATGTTTTCCTTTTTAAAACCTCCGAGTCGTTACAGGCATTTGAACCTATGATACTAAAGTTAAAATCTTTCGTATATCATCTAAAATGAAGCTAAAATTAGAAACAAATCGGATAAACTTTGCACACCTTAGCCAGTACTGGCATAAATGTTGAAGCCACACATGTAGCTAAATATTTACATACGCAATAAAATAAGCCCACAAATCTGCGGTCGGGCCGAGTACGTATGCTTGAATAAATTTTATTAGCAACACAAGCCGTCACCTGCGGCTTGGCTAAATTTTAAGTTCCCAACGACCACACCTGCCCCAGTTACCTTTATGTCGCCTTCACCAGCATCCATTGGAGTTTTTTTATATTATTTATGTCATCTTTTGATATTTATTGTACATTCTAGAAACAGGCCTGAAAACGAAATTGTATTTTACATATATTACCGTAGCGTTGCGTATTTGTTACGTATCGAGCACTATATGTTAGGATAGGATAAACTTTGAATTACAGATATTCTAATTGTATTTTAATGTGCGATGCGGTTCAAACCGAGTATTAAATACTAGGGGCTTCTCTCTTTTTCTTTTTCCTCTACTTGTGCAATCAATAAAATTGATAATAATATTCATCACACCAAATTCCCCACTTTGCGAGAAAAAAATCCGCAACCTCTCGACTCTATAGCAAGATTATTATTAATATTACCACTGAGACACGAAACATCTCATAATAAGGTTTGATTTATATCTCTTGTTATGATTGTGTTTTATTTATCTTATAAAACAGACTGTCGTGACTTTATACTGTGGAGCTGTTTTCCCACAGGTCGTTCCTCGCTACGCTAGCGGCATACTGTCTTACATGATAATTTTATTTTGCTGCGTACCAGACTATGAGTCTCTGTCTGGTTGTTTTACGTGAATGTGGTTTGACAAAGGTCCTTTATGACTTGTAATTTAATATTATTTCAAACTATTTTTTAAATCATTAAATCTCGAGGACACACAACAACTATACAAAAAATATGATTCTTAGAAAACACATATTTTATATTAATTAATTAATCATCACGTTTGATTTTGCTGTTCTTCTGAATTGATATTTAATCAATATTAAATTCAGAAACTGATTCCCAGTTCATTAATATTAACTTTGCCTGCAGCTTCGCGCTCGTCAATATGAACTTGACTTATCCGTCAGGAACAATACCTTTATTTGTTTGTGAAAAGTAACCTGTGTCCTTTTTCTACCCCTGATAAGGTATATGTAAAATTTCATGATTATCGTTTATGAAGTTAAGACATGAAAACGTAAAATACAAACAGGCAAATTCGCATTTCTTTTTTTATATCATAGTTGGCAAACGAACAGGTGGGTCACCTGATAGTATGTGATCACCGCCATCCATAGACACTAGCAACACCAGGGAAGTTGTAATTGCATTGCCGGTCTTTTAAATAGGTGTACGCTCGTTTTTTGAAGGATTGTAACTCGTAGTGTATTGGAAACACCGCCGCTGGAAGTCGATTCCACAAGGTCGAAGTACGAGGTAGAAATGATCCTAAGAACCTCACCGTAGAAGACCTCCACTAATCGAGATAGTGTGGATGAAATTTCAGTTTCGATAGTGGAATGCAGCGGCTGATATCAGTCCAAACAACTCCTCTGAACATTCACCGTGGTAGATGCGATAAAGAACACAAAAATACGCAATGTCCCGACGCAGTGTCAATGAGTCGAGCCGATTTATAATATTAGTAAGGATTTGTTTATGTTAATTAGCGAATAATCGTGCAGTCCACAGAATGTTAAGTGGGCTCTGCCGCCTGTAGTAACTGACCTCAGAAGGACCACAGTCTTGAGGTTGGTTATAGTAGGTTCCTATTTCTGTTGAAATACTCCATGTGGTAGTTACGATTTAGAAACAAAACAGTACCACAGTACTGCATAATAATCATGCAATACATAATAATATTCAGTGCATTTGATAAACATTCTATCGTTCGCTAATTAAAATAATATGTTATTTATTAAAAAACAAAGACACCCTGTTTACAATTTTAAGTACGTACATTCTAAATGTTACTTTAAAATATTATTACAACATCAGATAATTTTTACAAGAGTAAAAGGTTAAAGATTAAATGTAATATTTGAAATTTTTACAAGAGCCGCGCTCCTTGTCAGAACATGTTCTAGAGCTTTTCTAAGTACATAGGAAATCGTGTTCCGCGATTGAAATTTCATGTGCAGTGTGGAAATATTTTGTGATAAATTTCGTGTTACATGTTTCTTGACAAAATAACACAAGCTCGGGCTTTTGAAGTTATAACATTTTAGGTTTCAAGAATGCTAGATATTTAGGTAGCTGTTAAAACAATTCCTATTACCTTATTGTTTCTCAGATCAAAGCAACTGAAGTTAAAAATATATATATCTAAAATACTAGTTTCTTCGATATATTCTTTTTATTGGACGATTGCTTAAAGTAACATAAAATCCCAGAACAAAAATGTGTATTTTATTTTTCAATAAATACTTATTGACAAAAATGAAAAAGCGTGAATGGTGAATCTATTATTTCAACTTTAACTTTGAATAACTTTTACACCAGTAGATTTGTCCAATAATCATATATCCTTATATTAGCGAGTTATATTCTTCAGGAAGGAATTATTCTTCTTTGGGAAGGAAAAAAAACGTCTTTTTTGACTCACCCTAGTATTCGTCGTCACACCATTTTCTCGCGGGTTAATCTTGTTAGATTAGCCACCTTGTTGGGTGGGTGAGAGTGAGAGGTGAGAGAGGGTGAGAGGATAAGTGAGAGTGCCAGATTTGTACTGACTAATCTGTGACTAAGCTTGTAGTGACTATGTTCTTCTCGCAATTGGCCAGGTGGGCAGCAACCACCCTGCAATACTTCAACCCGACACGTTTGGTGTTGGGCCCTCAGCAGGGCTCCGACTTGTGGTCTTATCACACTATGCCCCCACTGCAGTAGGTAGAAAATCTTAAGAAATCTCAAATTTTAAGAAACTCCAAATACAACAATTCCAAATAATATTTTTTAAGTTGTTTTCCTTATAAATTTCTTTAATAATTAAGGATGTGAAAAATCTAATATAAATCAGTTGCTTAACGTAATATAAGCCAGGTCTAAATTGTAAACGGTCGTGTGTATAACCGTCTTTATATTTTGTTAAACATTAAAATGGTTGAAACATAAAATTTGTGTTCGAACGCCATTCGTGGCTGTAAAGGTCAGTAACTTTACTTTCTGTGCCCACTTTATGAAATATGTAAGCCACATTTCCATATTACGCAGTGGCACAAGTCGGTCGTAAATCCGCCCATCGGTACGACAAAGCTGGATCATAATTTATTTAACACTTAATCAAGCCACGCCTGACAATCAAGATTTACGTCTCCGCAGAGGACATTTCATTTTACACTCCATTTCTTTCGTTGCTCCTTTGCAGCTGTAATGGGATTAATTTTTAATCTGATCGATTGGATCATTAATCTGACGGCCGTGGATCAGTTTATATGGAGTTAGTTGAAAATTATGCTGAAAATGAAAAATACGTCTCTTTACAATGTAAACCGATTTAGGTTTTCAGAATCGTTTTTAAATTTTATCATTTTGTTACAATTCTATACTATACATATATATAGTTGAGTGATTATTTTGTGTGGTTAGTACATGTGGGGGCTTTATTGTTGATAGCAATCTTTGTTATCTTCCAAAGAGAAGATTCAGTATTGTTTTGTACTCGTTTAAAGTAATAATTACGACATAAACATAAACATACATATAAAATATACTAATGAAAATAATATATGACAATTAGATGGGGAACATAAATATAACACAAAACGAAGTATAATAATATATACGCATATACGTAATATATTTAAGCCACAAGTACTAGTTGTTTTATGGGCAAAAATAGTTATATACATTTATTCTAGTGAAGCCAAAGCAGTGAATTTATATACCATTTTTTAAACAATGGCTGCTTAAAAATGAATATGTTGTTCAAATAGGGATGTAGATTTTTTTTAAGTGAAACTTTTATTACATCATCTCAAACTTTATCATCTGTGTGTTGCATGTCGCGTGATGGCCGGCCGCGAAGTAGGGATAAAGTGAAAGGCGCTCGTCAGAGCAGCCAGGGCCAATATGGCGGCGCCTATAGCTCGCAGCAGCTGACCGTGTAGTGTATAGACTATTATTAGTTAAATATTTATAGTGTGAAAAAAAGTTTCACTTTTACCGTGGTTTCATAAAACCACACAATCCTTTTTAATTTTTATATATCAGTTACAATAAATATTTGATAACTATATTTCCATTTTTTTTATTAGAAACATATATTTCATTACATTTTTCCGACAAAACATTTTCGTTGGATTGGAGTCGTATCATTCATTGTAAACAACACCATTTTTCTTCGGTGAGAGTGTACCAAGATGTAAATGTCAGAATAGCATTTCGAAAACGGTGATGTCACGCTATTTTTCACTTACCGTAAATTTTGTCCAAGTGGCTAAAGAATGATCCATTGATAATTATTTAATTACTAGCTGCCTGAACCCGCTTTGGACGGGTGTACTTACTAATAAAAAAACCAAATCTTTTCTTTACAGTCTGACCATGTAGTAAAATAAAATGACAACTGAACCTCAATTCTGTCAATAGTTTTATAGATCTTTGCCTTGCGTCTCATTAACTCACGCACTTTTATATGAAGATATTTAAACCAACATTTTCACATTTCCTTTCAATTTTTTAAACATTTCGTGCAAATTTTGGCTTCGGGCGTGCTACCGTTCGGAGTACGCCTCATATACTACGCCGACGAAACCCTGCGCCTGTCCACGATGGCCACAACCCTCGCCACGACCTGAGGTCCATACAATTGTGGATGGCGCCCGTATCAGGGTGAGACCCAGATACTTCATCTTTCGAGCCCTATTTTGCGGGGCTCGGACCGCGTATTGCTGGGGCGGTAGGGGCCGGCTGCTCCTCAATATAGGGTGGCCAAGTGCTGAATGCCGCCGATTCTACATGCGAGTTGTGTAGGCGATAGCTGCCTATGGGGCACCGGTGTGGGCCGACGCCCATTGAGCATTGTGATACTGAGGGCGATCCTGGCATATCGTAAGCTATCCTCGGTGGCGGCCTTCACGCTCGCCGGCTCCCTGCCCTAGGAGTTGGAAGCGATAGTTCTCACCGCCGTGTATGAATTCTCGATAGAGTAGGTAGATAGAGGAGAAGTGGCGGCAACTGAGGGAGGAGGCCGTGAGCGTTGGATGCAGAACATGGCGGACACGCGGTATATGTGGACGCCGTCCGCCTGGTCCTGCGGGAGTGGATAGAGAGGGAATGGGGCTCCCTGACGTTAAGATTGGTACAGGTGCTAACCAGACATGGTGCCGACCGCCGCATGCCACAAGTGCGGCGCTGACAATGACACCGCGCTGTGGACACTGTCTGTGTGTGCTGCGTGGGAGGGACAGCGTCGCATTCTGGCTGTGGCGGTAGAGGGTAGTGGGGATTTGTCCTTCCGCCGGGCAGACCGTTGGGGCGGCTATCCAAGATGAGTAGCGTAGGACGATCCCTTGCCGCCCCAACAATACGGTCTGTCAGAAAACCGTGGGGTTTTAGTCCGTGAGAGTCGGACATAACCCACTCCCTCCCCCGGGAGGGTGGCGTATCCACAATGGATTTCCCCACGTTAATAAAATATGTATATATATATATGTGTGCGTTACTAGCTGTGACTGCAGATTTGTATACATTCTTTTCTGGTAACCACTAACAGCAGGATACTTGTGGGACATTCGAGGATTGGCAGCCGCATCTAGGGGCGACTCGGTAAGAGAATAAGTGATTTATCCACCATCTATCGTTTACATACTCTCACATTCCAATGCCACAGGCTGACATGCTTCCCTATGTGCAGTCATAAAAGTTCTCAAGCCAGTGAGTGAGCAAGGCTATTTACACGCCTATCTCATAAATTATTATCATACTATTTATTGTAATAGATAGTTGAGTTAGAAAAAAGTGAACGATGTATAAATACACTCCTATTTCAAATATCTAAAGTCTAATGCAAAAGCAATAGGATCGTATTACAGTCAGTGTTTTGTTTAAGTAATTTATACACACGAATATAAATAACTTGTGTACTTACTTTAAATCCACGTAAATAGATTAATTCATATCCAAAGCAATTCCACGGTAGATACTTTAAATTTTCTTTATTAAATGAATCAAGTTATCGTTTGTTTATTATAGCTCGCGCTGTGTTTGAATATTCAAACTTTTGATTTACGACTTTTGCAAACAAAAGCGAGGGGCTGAAGTTAATTTCCATGTTCTTTGCACTGATTTTGCGTGTTCCTTACGTCTGGTTGGTACGCGCTTTAAATTGTTGGTTATGTATATTTCAGAACATTATTGTCTGCAGTAGTGTACTGTAAACTTAAAGAAATAATACAAATATTATTGTCAAAGTAATAATAAAACTTATGGACGAAAGTAGTTGTCGAGACAACTCCCAGTCACAATTTTAAAGTATCTCAATTCACAGTAAATTTGTGTACACTTGGGTTTTATATTTCTTTAATAACATTTTTAATTATACATAAATGTTATTTATAAGTAAGAGTAATTGGATACTCTTTTAATATAGTTCAATAATAATAGTTACCATTCGCGATTTTACGAGTTTATCTGTATGTTACTGCTAAAGTGCAAAAATCAATTAAAGTACATATTGTCTAACTAATGTGCATATTAACTAGGGTGGTCTGTCAAAGTGCAGAAAATTGTTTCATTTCTCATTTCGACTGTATGTATATGCATCAGTTCATGTTAAATAATATAGTTATTACCGTGACCTATTTTTGACGTGCTGGATTAGGTTAGATTAGAGGTGTGATATCAATAAGCGCGGAATGTGCAAAATGTTAACGGAGCGAATCGGTGAATCTTCTAAATAACTATATAAGGTATACATTAACCGATTTTGGAGTAACATATAAATATTAATAAAATGTAATGTCATTTACAGGCTAATCAGTAATTGTAAAATTTAACATAGGTAGCTTTAAATTTGGCGAGGGGCTCATCTACCACTTAACCAGGAAATACAAAATTAGAAGCAAAGAAATAAAATATGAACTTTGGATGATGAAAATATGATGAATTAATCTACAGAAAAATCGTAGTTCTCATGAAATTATAAAATAATTATTACGAGAACAAAGTGTTAGGCACTAGTTTGTTATAATATAAAACAGAATAGCATCAAAACATATCCTATAATCATAACCTAAAATGTAGATTTCTGCACATAAAAAAGTTTTTAGAATAGGATCAACAGTTCTAGAGATCCTACGAACGTATTCGCAGACTTTATCTCTCTATAATATTAGCACATATATAATTAGTACAATGGAAGTAGATCGCCATAACAACTATCTGGATATCATTGTGTTATTTTCCAGCGTTGTATCTAAAAATAACTTGCTCGTCTATACTAACCTTTAATTATTCCTAGTTTTGGACTTTAGTTTTGTTACAAACTTTCCTTCGTATTTGTTTTAATTGTATTTTATGTCAGAGGTTTGTAGGTGGTAGAGGCATGATGAAGCTAATACTGATTTCAGCTTGAATGAGTCGGCTCCCCCGGGGTAGTACCACCCTCTCACAGAAAACCGACGTGAAGTAACAATACTTGCATTGTTGCGTTTCGTTCAGTCAGTGAAAGCGCCGGAAGCCCACCTCACCTTTTCCCCATCCCCCTCTTCCCCCTAACACTCCTCCCTCCCCTAAACATAGGTTGGTAATGCACTTGCGACTCCCATGATTTTGCTAGTGTGTATGGACAGCGGTGATTACTTAACATCAGGTGACCCGCCTGTTCGTTTGCCCCCTATAATATAAAAAAAAGTCAATTTAAAACTAATCCTTACTAATATTGATTCAGTTTGTTTATTTGTTACGTTTTCACGTCTTAACTACTTAACTGATAATTGTGAAATTTTAAATACACGTTGTTAGAGATCCAGAAAAAAATTACTTTACGGATAAATTAAATCCACACTGACGTGACCGAAACCACGAGCAGAAAGTTAGTAAAAGATACAACTGCACCCTTTTGGATATCACATTTTTATTTCTGTCATATCTTGTTAGTACATCTTTATTGTCTTGCCCTATGGATATTCGGTCGCCTATGGCCTTTTCCAAATCTCTATGTCCATATCCATTGTTCAGAAATTTAGTCATGAGCACGTTCTTATTTAAGTGCCTATAGATATAAGTACAGACTTACTTATGTACAGGTAGTTAAATATATAGTTTATTTTCAGTTTGCCATCAAGACAGTGAGAGCAATAGACCGCGTGACCAGAGTTCAGTATCAGAGTCATCAAGAAGGTTTCGAACAGAGTTCTTAGAAGACTGGCCTCAAACACCTGGAGCGCCCTACTTCGACCCCAGCACGCCTGACAACGTCACAGGGCTCGTAGGTCATCCGGTGACTCTGTTATGCAAAGTGAAGAACCTTCAAAACAGAACTGTAAGTAATTAATCCTTCAAATTTATTTATATACAGTAATAATCATCATTATATACAATATATCATTATTGAACCTGGGTGAATTTAATTGTTGCGATTGAAGCGATATTTGCTTGGTTGATACCGTGTTTGAACCTATTAGTGTGTTCCGGCAGCTGCACTTGAGAGCAAGTTCTCTCCAGGATTAGCATGTCTATCATCTTAGATAACATTGTCATATCACATCATATGAGATTGTGGTGAAAAGTGATAACTTATGAACTATTAAAAGAATGAAATTGTATAGCAAGTAATCCAATTAACTATAGAACCGACCTGTAGAATCGGAGTCCACTACCTTTCATCACTAAGTAGGTTATTAAAATGGTATGTATAATACTTTCATCTCTGAATTGATTTAGATAATACACTATCGACTAATTTCATTGATTGAGATTTATTATCGAGACCCAACAGGGTTTTAATGAAACCGCGGATACCCAAGACTTTACGCATTGCACTGGTATAATCAACCACTATAGTGGCGCTGGTGGGAGGTAGCACTGTAGCAGTACTCGTAATTGATCGTATCATGATCGCGTTATGTAACGTTAAATATAGTAGTACATCAACCTACTCCACTTTGAATTAAGTAAATTTAGAAAATATGTTGTTTTTAACTTCTACATCAGTACCATAAAAACTTGACAAAAAGCCTCGCTTTACTTAATAAAAGGTTTCAATTTACAGATATGAGACTCAAAGAAAGACTTTCTTTAAATATAAAATAGGGAAAGAAGGTATTAATTTATAACAGGTATATTTTATGTGAGAGAGTAGAAAATATTTTACACGTTCGACGGACGACGACTGTGATGAATTTTATAAAACTTTTTATGTCAAAGTAAATCCAATTTACATTCTCGAAGCACATAGTAATGTAACTTGTTGCATATTTAAAGATCTGATTAAGTTTTTTATAATTATTTACTTTTAGAAATATGAAAACGAATTTGATTTACCCGTTCGTCGCGCATTTCTACCTATCGTGCGTATTTGTAAATATTTGAAGTAGCGATCCTCTTCGAAGATCCGAATAACGATCTCGATAAATGTTTAATTTTATTATATATATTAATACGTGAAGCCAAATCTTCGTATACCTTTTTAAGAAAATTGCGTGAACGGATGAATGTGAAATTTGGCATAGTTAAAGTTTATATGGAGGAGAAGTGTAGAAAGCTATTTATTTTATATAAAATGCATTATAAGTACATTAAATTAATTAAAATATGCATTACTCACACTACTGCTCCAATTTTACACAACATATACACACATGTAAATAAAAAGGACATTTTGACATTCGTCAATAACGGACTTCAAAAAAGTAGTAATAATATTCGTCCAATAGGACAGGCGAAGGAATTAATCCATACTCCCAAACTTCAAAAAAAGTTGCGAAGGAGGTTGCTATGCTTGACTGTATGTATTTTTTTACTCTTACGTTCCAATTACCCTTTTTTATTCAACAATGATATTATAACATATCTTATATATTAACACGTGAAGCCAAAACTTTGCACCCCTTTTTAAGCGAATTGTGCGAACGGATGAACTTGAAATTTGGCATAGTTAAAGTTTATATGGCAGAGAAGTGCACAAAGCTATTTTTTTATATAAAATGCATTACAATCATATTAAATTAATTAAAATATACATTACTCACACTACGGCTTGAATTTTACACAACAAATATGTAAATGAAAAAGACGTTTCGAACATCCTTCAACCTTCTTACATTCCTATTACCTTTTAAATATTTTTAACATGACTGATGTTGCATGCCTTACAAAATGCCCTTTGAAATCAACTGGTCAAATTGTAGGTTAATTTTAGAATAATATAATATGTAAATTCGTAATATACATTAATATTAATTGATAAATAATTTATCTTTAGTAAATTTATGGAACTACTGAAATAATTATTATTCTCTTTGGTTTTATTGAATGTCAAAATTTTTATGTGACAGACTGCTTTCACTTCATGTCACTTTGCTTCACGTTGCCATAAGAGTAAAGCAATATTTCCAAAGTCAATGTCAATATTTTAATGTTTAGTATTTCTTTATGGTGTACTCAAATGATGATTCAATAAAAAATGAGAGAAAAATACTTTGTAAAATCAGAATAAGAAAATTTGTTTGGTCATGAAAGTAATCCATGACTTATATCTCCGCGGTTACAATGATGCAGTTCAACTTGATGTAGCAATTATATTTAGTACAGTTGATGATGAATTATGAACAAAAATGAATTCATTTTCAAAAGTTAATGGTAGTACTATGAACACCTTTGTTTTGGATTCATAATTTGATTCTATTGTGTATCCATTACTTTTCCAAGTGATGATACTGGGTATATCACTATTCCTCATAATGTATAGACTATATTTAATTCAATATCACCCAGAAATACCACGCGCCCATGGTGTCGTATAAAATTAATTGAAAATTGTGTCATGAGGGGGTAAGATAATTTTTTTTTATTTTCGTAAAGTTATGTTTACTTAGTATTTAAGAGCCTTACCACCTTATGTAACCGCCTGTTTTTTGTTTCAAATTTATAATTAATTTCAATTTTCATTTAGACATCGATTTTTTTTATGTTTATATAATTGAAAAAAAGTGGCAAATAACTGAGTAGGCATGATGAAAGCCTTTGATTATAGGGGTTATAATACCCTTTGATAAAAGAACCCTAATAAAAATCAAACTTTAAAAATTCAATGAACTATGGTCGAATGTCGACCACTGGGCGCCCACTAGTACAATTAATTAGCTATAAATAACTTCACAGTTTACATTAACTAAAACACAGATATCATTTAGATATAACGATTTCTTATAGGTATAAATAAAATGAATAATTTCATTGATTAGCTCTTAGAAAGCTAATTAAAAAATTGTAAACATTTATTTACTTATGAAAAAAAAATTTTTTTGGTATCTCTCAATAAGTTTTAGTGTTGTTATCAGCAAAGGAAATTAGAAAAACTTAGTTCTTTTTTCCTTTAATATTGAGATATTTTCTTTTATGAAACATGTCGAATTTCGAATACTAAACTATCACTAGTAGATATAATTTTGTTCTCATTCGTATGATTTCGCGTAATAGCTGTATCACACGAAATTTTATACGCCCTGCAACATTGTGAAGTTGTCCTTTTACAAAACAGTACGGAGTCCGTTAAACAATTAAAATAACGTGGAAACAATGCCAGTTCAATATGTTGTCGTAACAAAATGAAAAGTGTAAACGAGTCCACTTTTTAAAATTGTGCGATTGCACACGAATTTCCAATATCGTTTCTAACATTTCGTTACACTGGGCAAACAGTCCCATGTTAGTAAAATACGTGTTTTTGAATGTCTCTACGATTATTTAAACAAATTCATGTTTTCCAGAGTAATCAAATCTTATTTGGTAAAGAAAAACATAATCTCTCCATTTTGAAGTTATACTTCTTTTGGCGCATTAGGGAAAAATCATAGAGTAAATTTTTACGATGCGCGCGCACACCGTCACGAAAAACCGACATTCTGTAGCTATAGTCAACATTTTGTTTCTTTGTATTTGTTGTTTGTATTTCTTTGTATTAAAACTTTCAATGTATTAAATTTTTTTTTTCTATTGTGAGTGTCGTTTTTTCTACAAACGTAGAATAAGGCGAAAGATAAAATTTTTGAAAAGATTTTTATCTTGTTACGCCAAAGAAGTATAACTTCTAACGCGTGTACATAAGTACACACACACTTTTTTTATTATATGCTTATACATAGGTTTTAAACCCACGTTCGATATGTTAGTATTTCTTTAATGAACGATTAGATTGAAATAAACGTGATTATAGTTCGTGTAAAAAAAAATACTCTTCAGTTCAAAACTTTGGGGCTCCACATTGAAAATTAATACAACTTTACCCAGTAAAAGAAAATAAAATAAAACACATACATAATATATATGAATGTATGAGAGTAATACAAAGGCTATAAGGTATCTGGCGTAGTTTGTGACCCACGAATGCCCTTGCAACTCAAGGGGAAGGTGTATAAAACTCTTATAAGCCCAGTCATGTTGTACGCATCTGAGTTCTGGGCGACGAGAGAGACGGATGAGAGAAAACTATATGTGGCAGAGATGCGAAGGTGGATGTGTGGTGTAACTAGAATGGATAAGAATAGGAATGAATATATCAGAGGAAGTTTGAAAATAGCACCAGTGACAGAGAAGTTGAGGAGTAATAGGTTAGCATGGTATGGACATGTCATGAGGAGAGATGAACACCATGTAACTAGAAAAGTTTTGAGTATGATGGTCGATGGATATAAGAGTAGAGGAAGACCGAAAAAGGTATGGATGGATTGTGTGAAAAGTGATATGTGTGTAAAAGGTGTGAGTACTGAGATGACATCTGACAGGCGAGAGTGGAAAAGGAAAGCATGTTGTGCCGACCCTACTTAGGTGAGATAAGGGTAAGAAGATGATGACAAAGGCTATATACCATAATAATAGTTCATAAATATTTTTTTATTATTTTTAGTATAGTTAGTAGGGTTACTGGAAAATATCGTTTATAGTAAAGATAATGCCTGGATTTGGTGAATTTGAATGGCATAATTGACTAATATGCTTATTTGTTATATGAATGTATGTTTACATATCTAAAGTTTATAGTAAAATTAATATCATTTATAATAAGCTAATATTTATGAATTATCTAACTCATTTTAAATTAATAATTATAGTTGAATAAATATAAAAATGTTATATTAACACACGAAGAAAATAAAACGCAAACAAGATTATAGATTTCGTTGATAGAGTTAACAAATAAATATTAATATTAATATATTATATTAATTATATTTTTATATTAACAAATAAATAAATAATAAATATAACAAGTAAAAAAATCAGGTACACAATAAATTAGAGAAACATTATGTGACGAGAGAATGAGGGACAAGAAAAGAAGTAAAAGGAAATAAATGCTCAATATTTTCATATGCATAAATGATACGGGTAAGATACGGGTCGTTACTTTTCGAAATGATCTGAATCTATTTTTAGCCGTTTCTAACATTTTAAGTTATTTTTCAAGATCTTCAAATCTTCTACATGTCAAATATGAAGATCATTAAAAAAAACTAAAAACCTTATGGACGGCAAATTTTGAACTTCGTTCTCTGTGTATAAAAACTGGAAATAAAAAAAATTGTATATTATAAACGATTAAAATTGGATTTAGCTCATTTTGAAATGTAACGACAGATACGTCGATAATTTTTTTTAAGCGAATTGCACTTATTATGAAACAACCTTTTTTTTTTTTTTTAACGTGGGGAAATCCCTTATGGATACCCACCCTCCCGGGGGAGAGAGTGGGTTATGTCCGACTCGCACGGACTAAAACCCCACGGTGTACCGACAGACCGTTGTGTGGGGGCGGCAAGGGATCGTTCCAGCTAATCAACCTTGTAGAGCCGCCCCCACGGTCCGCCCGGCGGAAGGTGACCGCCGGGCTCCTACCTATAGAGGGACAGACCGGGTACACACCGGCTGTCCCCCCTCGTCTGCCGGACCTGTGCAATGAGGAGATGGGCCCCCCGGCCCACCCCCTCAGGTCCGGCTACGGTGGCAGGAGGAGTTGGGCGAATCGCCGCCTCCTCCCGCCTGTCCTCCTTTGGCGGAGAGGGCCACTTTGAGGATCTGCCTCGCGGGCCCTCTCCGCCTCCTCCTTCTGCGAGATGACGTCCTCGCAGAAGGAGGACATCGCTCGCCACGCCGGTTCACTGCCGAGCATGGCCGAGACCACGCTCGGCAGCGACAAGTCAGGTCCTACCGCCGCCGCCAGAATGCGGCGCTGCTCCCCCCACGCAGCACACTCAGACAGAGTGTGCTGCGCGGTATCTTCGTCAGCGCCGCACTCATGGCAGGCGGCGGTCGGCTCCCTGCGTGCGATCCGGTGCAGGTACCACCCGAAACAACCGTGTCCGGTGAGTACCTGCACCAGTCGGAACGTCAGGGAGCCCCACTCCCTATTCAACCACGCCCGCAGGGCCGGGCGGACGGCGTCGACAGTGTACCGCCCGAACCGCTCGTCCGCCAGGTCCTGCATCCATCTTTCGACGGCGTCTCCTCGGAGACGCCGTCTTTCCACCTCTATTTCCCTGGGAGCCGGAGGCTCCCCCCTTCGTTTTCTCGCCGCCGTGAATTGGTACACGGCGGCGAGAACTCCTGCCTCCAGCTCCCAGGGCAGGGAGCCGGCGAGCACAAAGGCCGCCGCCGAGGACACCGTGCGGTACGCCCGGATCGCCCTCAGTGCCACCGTGCGCTGCGCATTACGCAGCGCGCGCACGTTGGCGGCACCGAGGGCGTCGGCCCACACCGGTGCCCCGTAGGCGGCCATCGCCCGCACGACTCCCATGTAGTGTCGGCGGCACCCGGCACCCGGCCCCCCTATGTTGGGGAGCAACCGGCCGAGTGCCGCCGCCGCCCCAGCAATTCGCGGTCCGAGCCCCGCGAAATGGGGCTCGAACCGCCAGCGCCCGTCCAGGGTGAGGCCCAGATATTTCATCTGGGTCCCCACCCTGATCCGGGCGCCCTCCACCACAATGTGGGCCCCAGGTGGTGGCCCCCGCCGAGGCCCATGGAAAAGTAGGGCCTCGGTCTTCTCGAGGGCCACCCTGAGGCCCAACCTCCTTATGCGCCTGACCACGAGGGTTGTGGCCATCGTGGCCAGGCGCTCAACCTCCCTCCATTCCCCCCCCCCCGGGCTACGACTAGGGTGTCGTCCGCGTAACATATGAGGCGTGCCCCGTATGGGAGCACGCCGCGGAGCACCCAGTCGTAGCCCATGTTCCACAGGAGCGGCCCCAATGCCGACCCCTGTGGAACCCCTCGCCGTGTGGCCCGCCTGACCATCCGGCCGTCGCCGTCGACATAGGCGACCTCCCTGCCCTCCAGGTACGCCTCCAACACCCGCCGCAGGTACGGGGGCACTCCGAAATACCGGAGCGCCTCCCGTATGACGCCATGCGGCAGGGTGTTGAAGGCGTTGGCGATGTCAAGTGACACCGCCAAAACCCTCTCCCCCTGGGAGGTCGCCTCTGCCGACAGCGACTTCAGGAGGCACAGGGCGTCCACTGTCGAACGCCCTGTCCGGAAGCCATACTGCGCGTCCGCCAGGTTCGGCCCCACGCCCTCTAGGTGCTGGACGACCCGGGAGGAGATGATCCTCTCCAGCACCTTCCCGGCGTCGTCCAGCAGGACGAGGGGCCGATACGCGGACGCGCAGTCCGGAGGGCGGCCTGCCTTCGCCATAAGGCAGAGCCGCCCAAGCTTCCAGGGCTTCGGGAACTGCCCGACCGAAAGACACCGGTCGAACAGCTCCCGAAGCCACCCCCCCAATTGGCCCAGTGCAAGGCCGAGCACCCGGCCCGGGACCCCATCAGGGCCGGGCGCTATTAAACAACCTAAGCCGAGGTGCGCCATGCATCCTTGAGTTTGTTGTTAAAATTAAATCGGTTGAGCGCCTTAAGCGCTCGCCTTAGTAGCTCGGTGAAGCTGTTAAGGCTCTAACAGGTCAATAGCGTCAAGTCGAAAAAAAAAGCGTAAATTTTTGACAGTATATCGCAGGAGGGTACAATAAATACCACAAATGTGTTATAGTATTTCATCATTTAATTTTTTTAGTTAAATAATCTTTAAGTTAACTTCATTTTATATTACGAATACACAACATTATGCGTTTAACAGCCTATTAATCTGTGACGTTCCGGTAAACAGCCAATATTCTCAATGGTCGCAAATTACACAGGCGTGTTTATCTGATGCGGCCTAATCAAGCAATTTGCATGCATTTAGCCGTGTTACTGAATAAATTATTAAAGTGCAATAGACATAATAATGCGTAGTATTTACTTGTGGGTTTCATATTATTTTAAAATATGTATTAAATTTAACGCGCGAGTCAAGTTAATAACAAAAGAAATTTCATTTTTAATATTTTATATATATATATATTTTTATATATCATGGAAGGTAAACGAACATGCGGGTCACCTGATGTTAAGTGATCACCACTGTGAACTTTAGGATACGGGAACGCTATCGCGTCACTACTTTAGCTGTAGACTACAGCGTGACTATCACAAGGTACGGCGGGAAATAACTACAACAAAAGCTACAATATTAAATTGAAATTGGGTCAACATAGTTACCGAATGTTTACAAGCGCATTATTTCAAAAGCGAGATAAATAGATGCGGCTATTTGCTTTCATTCTCTCGTTCTTGCATGTGTGATTATCAGGAAACGGGTTGTACGAAGGATAACGTTTGAAACATTGTTAAGAAAGGTGAACAGTTGATGTTAAACAAACCATATAAAAAAGTCAGTGAGTCGAAAGGTGGTACGAAATACCTTTAGAATATTGATAGAATTGACAGATTGAGTTAGCAAAGAAATAGTCTTATTTTGATCGTTAGTACCAACGATATCTACACATATAATAAGAATGTAAATCTAACGTGTCTGTACTTTTTCGATTTTTGTGAAAAAAAATTTTGCAGGTGTCTAGGAATAAGTAATAGAATACATTTTAATTATTTTTAGAAATGTCTGTCTGTCTGTATGAACACGCATCACTGCTAAAGTACTAGGTTCACAAAAAACCCTTAGCAAGAAAATCGTAAATCATATCCTCGGAAGTAACTTAGTGTTTGTTTCATTAAAATCCGTCCACTCTATCAGAAGTTATTATGGTTTTAATGACGACGCGGCGTAAGTACGAGAGAAAAGTAGACAAGTAAATGGACTTAATACATTTAGATGAATTTATTAGTCACTGTTGTTTACATTAGATTCCACGCGGACGGAGTCGCGGGCACAGCTAGTTATTAATAAAAAGGTTTTTACTTAAAATATCATTGGTTGGTACACAGTATAACGTCTAACTATTTATTTTTAGTAAACTAATGTATTTTAATTTATGTTAACTATTTTGTTACCATTTTATTTTAAATCCAGTGTAATGAAGTTCTTAAAGCAACCATATTTCATTAATAGAAAGCATGTATTTTAGTGAGTTTTTTGGTCTTTTTAAATTACCATAATTGTGTTTGTGGGTCAATTGACAGGTGTTCATACTTATGAAAGATTAATTTTACTTCACAAAGAATATATGTACCTTTATTGAATTCCATTTACTAGCTTTGGTTATTTGTTGATGTTATTACGTTAGAGATTGTTATCTCTTGTCACATCAATAACTTTTATATCGACTGTTATATTCACAGGCAGCACTCTGAATAATCATACAGGTATAAGTATACATTATTATTGGTATTATTGGAGTTTGCTTCTTAAGGATGGCTTTTTATATTATATAGCCTTGGTATGAAAAGTAGGTAAGAAGTAAAATCCAGGGCTAACAAAAAGTAAAGTTATTATGTTGAATTGAAGCATATTTGCGCTTGTTATACTAATGTTTGTATGTGCTTATATTCACCAATGTATATCGTCATCAAGCAAGTGTTACATATAAATCATCATCATATCTATCTTTTTAAGAGACTCACTGCAGGGCTTCCCAAAAAAAGGTCTGAGAATACCACGTCAGCCCAAGACGTATTTTGCTAATTTCATATTTCGAGAAATCCATAATTCTAATTTTCCTACATACGGTTGGGTACTTTTTTTATATCATAGTTGGCAAACGAACAGGTGGGTCACCTGATGTTAAGTGATCACCACCGTCCATAGACACTTGCAAGACCACAAGAGTCGCAAGTGCGTTGCCACCCTGTGTGTGGGGGAGGGGCAGGGGGAAAGGGGGGAGGGGAGGGGAGGTGTGTTTTCCGGCGCTCTCACTGACCGAACGAAACGCAACAATGCAAGCAAGCACTGTTACTTTACGTCGGTTTTCTGCGAGAGGGTGGTACTACCCCGGCCGAGCCGACCATTCATGCTGAAACCAGTAAAAGCTTCAGCGTGGCTCTACCACCTCTAAAACTATAAAAACATTTCTCAGGTTCAAGTTTTCTCATCGTGTTTTTTTTTTCACCTTCAGGTGATATACGATAAATTATTATATCTATGCGAATTTCAATTCGATGATACATTCCAGACGTTGAACTTGCGGACATCGAATTGACAATCCGGCTTTCGGCAATTGAATTTTGTTAATATAATAAATAAGTAATATTATATTTCTATGTAATATGATTTATGAAATACAATTTTTCAAATCAATGTAACAATTATGAGTAAAAAATATTATAAGAAACGTGTTTATTTACATCCTAAGCCTGCTGCTCGTATATTTGTAGAGAACAAACTCCAAAGATGACATCCACGATTTTTTTACCTAAAAAGGGGGCCACCATTTTGTTACAGTGTTGAAATGTAATTACCTACTCGACAATGACAGTAATAATCTGGAAGATTGGTTGCCAAAAATTACAAAACAAATATATGAGAGGACAATCTCAAATTAAATATACAACAGTCGCTACACAGCTGATGATAAACAATATTATTAGACAGTATCATATATATTAATACGTGAAGCCAAAACTTTGTATACCTTTTTAAGAAAATTGCGTGAACGGATGAATTTGAAATTTGGCATAGTTAAAGTTTATATGGAGGAGAAGTGCAGAAAGCTATTTATTTTATATAAAATGCATTATAAGTACATTAAATTAATTAAAATATGCATTACTCACACTACTGCTCCAATTTTACACAACATATACACACATGTAAATAAAAAAGACATTTTGACATGCGTCAATAACGAACTTCAAAAAAGTAGTAATACTATTCGTCCAATAGGACAGGCGAAGGAATTCATCCATACTACCAAACTTCAAAAAAGGTTGCGAAGGAGGTTGCTATGCTCGACTGTATGTATTTTTTTTTTACTCTTACGTTCCAATTACCCTTTTTTATTCTACATTCAACAATGATATTATAACATATATATTAACACGTGAAGCCAAAACTTTGCACCCCTTTTTAAGCGAATTGCGCGAACGGATGAACTTGAAATTTGGCATAGTTAAAGTTTATATAGCAGAGAAGTGCATAAAGCTATTTTTTTTATATAAAATGCATTACAATCTTATTAAATTAATTAAAATACACATTACTCACACTACTGCTTGAATTTTACACAACATATATGTAAATGAAAAAGACGTTTCGAACATCCTTCAACCTTCTTACGTTCCAATTACCTTTTAAATATTTTTAACATGACTGATGTTGCATGCCTTAGAATATGCCCTTTGAAATCAACTGGTCAAATTGTAGGTTAATTTTAGAATAATATAATATGTAAATTCATAATATACATAATATTAATTTATAAATAATTTATCTTTAGTAAATTTATGGAACTACTGAAGTAATTATTTATTCTCTTTGGTTTTATTGAATGTCAAAATTTTTATGTGACAAACTGCTTTCACTTCATGTCACTTTGCTTCATGTTGCCATAAGAGTAAAGCAATATTTCCAAAGTCAATGTCAATATTTTAATGTTTAGTATTTCTTTATGGTGTACTCAAATGATGATTCAATAAAAAATGAGCGAAAAATACTTTGCAAAATCAAAATAAGAAAATTTGTTTGGTCATGAAAGTAATCCATGACTTATATCTCCGCGGTTATAATGATGCAGTTCAACTTGATGTAGCAATTATATTTAGTACAGTTGATGATGAATTATGAACAAAAATTAATTCATTTTCAAAAGTTAATGGTAGTATTATGAACATCTTTGTTTTGGATTCATAATTTGATTCTATTGTGTATCCATTACTTTTCCAAGGGATGATACTGGGTATATCACTATTTCTCATAATGTATAGACTATATTTAATTCAATATCACCCAGAAATACCACGCGCCCATGGTGTCGTGTAAAATTAATTGAAAATTGTGTCATGAGGGGGTCCGATAATTTTTTTTTATTTTCGTAAAGTTATGTTTACTTAGTATTTAAGAGCCTTACCACCTTATGTAACCGCCTGTTTTTTGTTTCAAATTTATAATTAATTTCAATTTTCATTTAGACATCGATTTTTTTTATGTTTATATAATTGAAAAAAAAGTGGCAAATAACTGAGTGGGCATGATGAAAGCCTTTGATTATAGAGGTTATAATACCCTTTGATAAAAGACCCCTAATAAAGTTCAAACTTTAAAAATTCAATGAACTATGGTCGAATGTCGACCACTGGGTGCCCACTAGTACAATATCAAAATATCGATGGTATGATCCTACTTATAAATTTAGTTATATAGATTATGCTTTTAATTTTGATTGATTGAGTTCTATAATGCTATAAATTATAACGATTTTCTACCAGGTGTCATGGGTCCGACATCGCGACATTCATCTACTAACAGTGGGCCGGTACACGTACACGTCGGACCAGCGGTTCGAGGCACAGCACAAGCCTCGCTCCGAGGAGTGGGCGCTGCGTATCCGCAGTCCGCAGCGCCGCGACTCCGGCCAGTACGAGTGCCAGATCTCCACGACGCCGCCCATCGGTCACGCTGTCTACCTGAACATTGTAGGCAAGTAAACAGTACAATTACCTTAGTATATAAGAGTTTCTTTAACTAACTTCAAAAATTAGGGGTATTCAGATGGGGTGCATTTTTTAAATGTTTGTTATCTCAGAATTTCGTAGAACCGATTTAGAAAATTCTTTATTTTTTGGAAACGGGAAGTTCCATTAGGATTGGACTGTTAAATTCGAATATACATCACACAACAATGTTCAAAGATATTCTGGTGCATTTTTTTTGGTTTAATTTTTTTGAAATCGGTTTTCTTCTAATGAATTATTTTTTAAATTAACAGGACCTAATGAAAAAAATCAGTATGGAGATTAGAAACATATATTACTTCTTCTTTTTCTCACCCTTATCTCACCTTAGTAGGGTGGGCACAACATGTTTTCCTTTTCCACTCTCCCCAATTAGATGTTATAGAAACATTCGTTACAAGGGAATTTAACATTTTTACCCGAATGCGAGAAAGGAGGTTAGGGTTTTCAAACATATTATTGTATATTTTTTGGCAAGATTCTCAGCTGAAGAGTCTCAATGGCTTGATGGATTTTAACATATAATATGTCATTAGACACGTTTTAATTGTAAAAGTAAAACAGGTTAGTATTAATGGTGTGTAGATATGACTTGTACATATAAATAAAAAATATACACTTAACAATACACAGATGAACGAGTCATTAATATAACTAAAATATAATGTAACTAAAATAATTTAAATGTTTTTCAGAATCGGTTCTTCGTGTTCCAGTATTAACAATTTTATTTATTAGATATTGTTTATGCTCTTTACGAAAGCTAGACAAATAGGGAATAAAACTCCCACCTTGAGAGTTCCGAACTATTTATTTTATGTTTTACCTAAATATTGTTTATGCATTACCATCTATAAGATATATAATGTGCGATGTTTTGAGATTACAAACTTTTATTTTGTAATCGTTTGCATAGTTAACTGTATAAAATGAACAGCAAATATAATTTTGTCTTAAAGACAATATTAATTTTTCAATTTCAAAACTATGGGTCCTCGGAAAGTTCGCTAAAGGTTTTGATAATCAGTCCGTGGGTCGGACATTTTAGTATACAAGGTCCTCTGTCTGTATTGAGTTGTCTTATAGATTTGATATTTTTGTAGCAATATATAATATTAGATTAAATTTTAAACACCGATGCCATAAAGTTACACTTTCTATGAAAAGCCTTGACATAGAGATAAGACAATCAAGTAATCCTATAAGGATTCATTTTTCCATCATGTGATATCAACCCCTGAAAAAGATTATCGTTTTAGCGTTTATATTATCGTATATTACTATCACCAATATACTATTATATAATAGAATAAAAATTGTACTAGTACGTACGTATTTTATGCTAGATCACTGTAATCTGGTTTTATATCAAAAGACTTTGAAACTGAGGCTGTATTACTAAAATAATTACGTACTTAAAGAACTTCAACAGCAATTGAATGACTTCGAAAGCAGTTGAAAGTAATATTACAAGTTCATAATTTCCTAATTTCAACGATCAATTTCCTGAAATAGATATCACGCCACCGGATTTCAAAGGAAAGTTTCCGAGTGGAAAAGCCGAACTTAAATAGACCGTTTCGACCAAGTATGTATTGCTTGCTGTGTTTACAGTTCACACTGTGAGAGACAAATACTTGGCTCCTTATAATGCTTATTTGTCCTTATCTTACATCAAAGTACTAATTCTACAAAGAGTATTTGTTTATGTGACCAATTTTGTTCATACTGAAATAAACTTTATTAGTAAAATACCCGAATTATTTCAACGCTTAAAAGTTTTAACCTCTTAAGAAATTCTAACAGCCTATAATAATATTTCTCATTTCTTTATTGTTATTATAATTTGAAGTTCTGGTATAATGAATTCTCAGTTTATTGTTTTAGTAACTTTTCTCGGTGGCATCGTCTGCATATCTTTTCTATTTAATCAATTTATGACCTTCCCCAGATCCCAGGCTAACTCTGAGCAATCATTTTATTGCGATCACTTCAAAGATTTAGTTACCAAATAGGTGCGTAGAGCGGTCTTTCTCATTTACACCATTAATGCAGACGAATTGATACTGATTAAGGTGATGATAGCTTAATTGCGTGTTCAGACACAGCGACGATGGACGTATTTTCTAATCTTTACAACTGCGTAGAAACGTCCGGTAAAGGATAGAGTCGCGTTGAAACCATAGCATGGTGGTACTGTTTTTTCTAAGTCCGCTTGACCATCAAGTTGGTATCTGTCGCCAAGCACCCTTAGGTGTGTTCCGCTACACTCGAGAACAAGTCTCTCTATGTTTCTCGTGTTTACCATTTTAGACTATATCGTCCTTTAACATTTGATCAGATGAGGTCAAACGTTAAAACCTTTGAAAAGTAAAGAAAAGCCGCAGCGTCGTTCTCATGAAAATGGTTTAGCTGTTACACGAAAACTACGTAATTTATTTAAATGTAGACCATCCTTTATTTAGAAATTTGGAATTATATGACTATTACTCAACTCCTTATATTAATTTTAAATTACCGGTTTTCAAATTTAGCAAATACGTTTGCTTAGTCCCGCTGAAAAAGTGTAACAATTTGTAGTTTAGATAATGTTTTCGAAATTTCTCCATTTACTAGTAGAAGTCTTGTCAAAACCGATTCAGCTATTTCGAAGACTAGCGCGGATAAAGAACATACCTCTTAATTGTATTTATCGCGCCTTTAATTAAAAAAAGAAGTAACTTAAAATATACGTTTTTCAATTTTTCACCAATAACTAATTTAACGTTGCGAGACGAATGCGTCCGATTCAACAGCCACTTCAACTGTTATTCTCTTTTTAATTTAAACGTGTCAAAAAATTAGTCTCCGGAGATAGTTAATAAAGGGAAGCGAAATGAAATAAGTCAAAATTTTAATAAAGTCATCGCAAAAAATTTAATTTATTAAAATAATACATTACTTCAGATTTGTCTTTTTTTAATGCACGTAGATTTCTCGGTAACATTGTGACTTAATTCTATTTTATGCTGATTATTGCAGTGTATTATGCTGTCACTCTGTCTGTATTGAAATTATTTTATAACATATTCTATAAAAAAGTGAGTTAACTACGATTTTTTTAATCCTTATTTAAACGTGTTTCTGGTACAAACATTGTGATATCTTCTACAACGACCAAATAAAAATATAATTACACCACATAGCCCTATTTTTAGAATTGATTTAAAGCGCTCCATTTATCACTACATAGTATAAAACAAAGTCCCCTACCACGTCTGTCTGTTCGCGATAAACTCAAAAACTACTGAACGGATTTCAAGCGGTTTTCACTCGTGGATAAAGTGATTCACGAGGAACGTTTTGATATATAATTTGTCAAGGATTTTTTATAATCAGGGCAGGACATCGTCTGCCGGGCCCGCTAGTTTTTAATATAAATTTAAGTCGAATGTGTAAACATGGTCAAATTTTTAACGCGTTTTTACACAAAATCAAATTTTTACTTGATTTGTTTTTAAATAGAGAAGCGTTATGTTTATATATAGATTATCCGTCTTATTCTTCTTTCTTCTTGTTCTTTAACTTATGGCGTCGTGTATAGGTAATACACAATTCCGCCAATGTCATGTAAATACAGAGTGTGTGCTATCTGTGGCAGATAGTGTCGTAAACGAAGGGGGCCGATTAAAAAATGTAATTCGAAAAATAAAATAATTTGTGTTCAGACCGAGTTTTGTTAATCTTAATAAATAATGACAAGAGATGTAAAATTATCCTTTTCTTCGAACGATATTTAGCGTTATACATTGTTAAATATTGTCATATTATCGCTGATATATCCTGACAATTGATGAGAGTTCGAATTCTGTAATAAGCATGAGTTTTTGTTGATGGAAAATATTCCGATCGAACCGCAAACTCTTAAAATAGACAGTTCATCAGTCTAATCAAATAGTTATAATGGTATATTACCTCCCACTTTAACATTAAGATCCATCATCTTCAACGAAATATTCACTTAAGATTGTATTAGGAAAATTGAATTTGAATTATATTCCACGTACCCGTGATGAAATAGAATACTCAATTTTAAACTTCACTTCATTCGACTTGAAAGGAGTTCATTTTTTAGAGTTTCTTGAACGAACTTCAGATATTGTTCACGGGTGGATGGAACCGTCTCAAAGGACAAGAATACTTACTGAGAGCGATTGATTTATTCAACCAACACGTCGGTATGTAAGGGGCTAAATGTAATAACTACAAATTCAACGAACGATGTACAAGCTCTTTTGTATAGGCTTTTTTATAGTATTTGTATTGTGAGAAATAGTAAAATGTACCTTATTTTTAAATTTATCTCTTGTTTTTTCTTCTTCATTGTAATATTTTTTATTTTATTTACTTAGAAGCTAAAGAATAGTTGTTTATTGAAAGGTTTACATTTTATGTTAGGCCTTAGTTCTTCAGTTTAAAAATATAAAGGTCGAAACTTAAAATATTTTTATTGTGGCTTATTATATTTAAAAATGTACAAGTCATGTGACTGACATATTAACGCGGAGCCCAAACTACTTGGGTTAAGAGCGTAAAAATTCGCATGCATATTATTCTACACTGCAGGCGTAAGGAAGGATTTTTATTAAATTCAACCCCTAAGAGTAAGCGAAGAAGACGAAGGTACCGCAAAGGGTATAACAATTTGTATGAGAAGCCATCATATTTGGACTACGTCTATGAATATTTGTATTAAACAAGTCGGTTAGTAAAAAAAAAGATGTGTTTTATAGTTTCTTTCGAAATGAAATAAGTATGTTATATAGTCCTTCAATAGGATACCAACGCGGATGAAGTCGAAGGCAGCTGTTAGTATGACATATTTAAGAAATTCTGATGAATTGTTTAACTAATCGTTTTAGGTTTGTATCTAACATAATAGAAAACAATATAAGCGCAGCGTGGATTGTATAACTTACACTAATATCTATCTTTGTTTATCTCGAAAATGATAATACACGGTGTTCATTACAAACATACTTTAATTAAATTTTGCACTTTTTACAATTTCAATAGACAATTTGTGCGAGCTTCTTGTTACGACTTGTATTTCGCTTCGTTAATGTCGTTGTGATTTGCTTGCGCTGCTGTCACTGCTCTCTCCACCAACCACTCGCTCCCCCATTGGCTCCGGCTGCATCACGCCTCTCACGAGGGCGTGGATTGGCCGACACGTACAGCGGGATACTTGAAGCGGCGTAGACACATGGTGTTGTAATATTATTGATACCGTAACGATATTAAGAACGAGATATACAGGGAAATGATCGGTCTGTAAGAGGTTATTCCAATTATTTATTTATTTATATAATTGGTTTCCAATCATTGTTACATCGGTATATTCTAAAATATTACTTAAATCATTGACTACGATGTACAATTTCTTAAGTAAATACAACTTACAAGTAATACATATGAATTTAAAAATGAAGATATTCGAACTATCATATTTATATATAGATTTAGAAAATGTAAAATAATGGCAGTATATGCGGAAGTAAAAACCAGTACCGAACGAGGTTGATCTATGTGAATGAAATTCAGAATAAGAAAAAGAGGTACCCCGTTCGTTAAGCTATGTTTGACCATCGTTAGATATCGAATTCTTAGATAGATTATCTAAAAAGAAACGATCTGTATTTCAGTTTGTATAGATTAAGTTGTTTATTTGGGAAATTATTCAAATTCATTGAACGCAAACTATGTCGGTTCGGTTGAAGAATGCAGCATATGAAAGTGTAATCAGATAGTTTTCGTTCACTAAACCGAATAAAATACAAGGTACGAATCCATTGAACAGTATGTCTATTCAAAGACGAAATAGTTACGGACTAAATCGGGTCCCAAATTCTCGCACAAAGGATAGGAATAAATAATATAGGTACAGATATCCGTTTGTAAGGTTCTCGCCTCGCCGGGCGGTAACGAAAACCTTTTAAGTAACAGCTGTCTTACAATTTCTTTTACGGAATGTTCGACTTTTGTCTGCTTGAACTAATGAACAAAAACTTGGAGCAAAGTGGGTGTCTTTTGTCAAAATGTACTCATCTGGAGTTCTACTATAAATGGTACCCTGAATATTGGATCACTGGATTTTATATTAATTTGGCAATAACCTTGTTTTACTATATTATCATGTTGGAATTGTTTTAAATAAATAATAGGTGATTTTTTACTTATTAATTTGAACAAGTATAATATTCGTATGAATTTCTTCCTTAACTCTCAATATACTGTGTTATTACATGAATATTATTCCATGTTCTGTACAACAAGGTTTAGTTTAAAGTTAAAATCTATAGGTGGTAGAGCCACGCTGAAACTATTACTGGTTTCAGCAGCATGAATGGGTCGGCTCGCCCGGGGTACTACTTAGAAAACCGATGTGAAGTAACAGTGCTTGCATTGTTGCGTTTCGTTTGGTCAGTGAAAACGCCGGAGGCCCATCTCCTTTGTCCTCCCTCCCTCCTCCCTCCGTAAAACACAGGCTGGCAATGCACTTGCGACTCCCTCGGTGTTGCTTAGTGGCTATGGACGGTGGTGATCACTTAATATCAGGTGACCCACTTGTTCGTTTGCATCCTACCAAATAAAAAAAATGTCGTTCTTATTAATTAGTATCATGAACGACTTTTAGGTACTACATACATCAACATAGTGTAGAGATTTTAGGCGATTTGTTGATTTTCAGAAAAACAATAAGTAATATAATAGGTCTTTACCTATGAAATTGCTGTTCTGCAGTACTGGCCATTTCAAATCAAAATAATTTTTGTTAGAATTCTACTTTCAAATTAATTTTATTTTAAAAACATGGAATTCTTTTTCCAAAAGTAGTCATTTGTTTATTGATTAGTGTTACATTTTCATCGCATTTCAATCTTTTTTGTCATCATGGATACGTTAAAAATTCGAGTAATTATGGAATATGAGTACCGTCGTGGCAGCAACGCGGCACAAGCGGCACGCAACATCAACGACGTTTACGGAGCTAACACTACAAACCAACGCACCACCTGTTATTGGCTTGCTCGCTTCCGTTCTGGGAATTTCGTCCTGAAAAATGAACCTAGCGGTCGTCCAAAGACTTTGGTCGACAATGACGAATTAAAGGCGATTGTGGAAGCTGATGGCACACAATCTACGGCTGAATTAGCAGTAGCTTTCGACGTTAGCGTCAAAACAATATTGGTCCATTTGCGTCAAATTGGCAAGGTAAAAAAGCTTGACAAATGGGTGCCCCACGAACTCAATGATCGCCAGCGCGAAGTACGCGTCGAGACGTGCCTTGCACTGTTCAATAGACACACAAATGAAGGAATTTTGAACAATTTGAACAAACGCTCAGCAAGTTGGTTGGATCCTGGTTCAGCACCTAAACAATGCCCTAAACGAAAACTTACCTCTAGAAAAGTGATGGTCACTGTTTGGTGGTCTAGCGCCGGTGTGATTCATCACAGCTTCTTACCAAACGGGGTGAGCATTACTGCAGATGTGTACTGTGAAGAACTGAACACAATGATAGAGAAGCTGGCACATCTCCAACCAGCATTGGTCAATCGCTCGTCTCCGCTGCTCCTGCACGACAACGCGCGACCTCATACTGCACAGCAGACGGTCTCCAAGTTGCAAGAACTGGGGTTGGAAGTTCTCCGTCATCCGCCCTACTCACCAGACCTTGCACCTACAGACTACTACTTTTTCCAGAATTTGGATAACTCCTTGGCGGGAAAAAAATTCAATACCCGAGAGGCAGTACAAAATGCCATTGAAGAATTTGTTGCCTCCCGTCCAGCTGATTTCTTTAAGAAGGGCATCAATAAACTGCCACTGCGTTGGCAAAGATGCATTGATTGCATGGGTGATTACTTCGATTAATACAAATAAAAAATACATGAAAAAAATTCATTTAATTTTTTTCATACAAAACGGCAATTTCATAGGTAAAGACCTAATATTTATTTTACTGAGTGTAGTAACAGTTATTATTTTTGGGTGATATAATAATTTAGGACATAAACTAGGGTTTATTTTTTAATAAGAAGTTAAATTAACGAAAACTCGAAATATCACAACACTAGCTTCTGCCCGCGACTTCGTCCGAAGCTCTCAAAAGGAAAAATAAATCCCAATTGTGAAAAAATCTTTACTCGTGCTCCGCTCCTATTGGTCTTAATTTAATTATAGCTTATAGCCTATTATAGCCTTCCTCTATAAATGAGCTAACTAACATTAACTTTTTCAAATCGGACCAGTAGTTCCTGAGATTAGCACGTTAAAGCCAACAAACTCTTTAGCTTTATAATATTAGTATATATACATTTTTAAAACTATTTATTGAATTGCCATGACTTAAAAAAACACGTTTGTTATTATTTATTCCGGCCTTACCTTTATAAAATGTCTGTACCGATTATACATACTTCCAACTAGTATGTTCAAAGTCTCGTTGAGGTATATGGTCTCATGTTCTTTTCAAATGGAATAAAGTTCATCTTTAGTAACCTGCACGTTCGATAAGGCTTAAGTCGGGTCATTGTGAGGCAAACCCAAAACTGTAATGCCAATAGACTAGTCAACCCTGAAGTTGGATTATGAGGGATTACCGTAGACTCTACGACCTCATCCTGGTATTTTAATGCAGTTATTATACTCTTATCTAAATGAGTTTGGTTCGTCTACCAATAGCAATCGTATGCTTTACAAACTACAAAATATTTGTACCAAACGACGGTATAGAAAAAGTCTATAACCATGTATTATTCTATTGCGTATTAGAAAATAGGGTAGCCACAAAAACGGTAACGTATAAATGTAAGTATATATAAATCGATACGATACATAAGTATACGAATAAGTCGAGCATGTACGTAAATGTAATCGCGTTGAAGGTGCGCGTTCGTCCACACCTTGCACGTTTGACGCTTCATCTAACTTGTAAAGAAAAAGTAAATATCATGCCGGCTTTTTCATAATCCTTTAGTGTATTTTTTTCTATGTTTTTCTAATATGAAATAATCATCATTTATAACGATATCTTTCAGTATTGTTAATGCTACGAAGACATTTCTTAATAACAGCTGGTACAACAAATTCTCTGCTAATATAATATTTAAACTCATTTTGTATAAGAGTATCTATCTCATTGTTTTTTTATTGATTCACAATAAATTCTGTGTATTTGTTACTTTTTCACAACTAAAGTTCTGAACTGATCGCGACCAATATGGCATAAAAGTTGACCTAAGACTTAAAGATACTCTTAAGTCTGAAAGTACTGCAAAATGCGCATTCCTTAATTCATTTATTAGTTTTTTATTCGCGGCTTCGCTAGCTTTCTATAGATTTGATATATCTCTTAGGCACAGTACATTTTTCTCTATGAAAGATACTCATATCGTTTTCAGTTCCCTAGACAACGTGTATGGAATTTTTCATGACAGTCGGGTGATTAGTTAAAGCGTGGAAACGTAACAAACAAACTTAAATTCACATTTATAAAGAAAATGTGTGTAATACACACGCAGTAGGAGTAACACTTTCAAAAAGAAACCGATAAGAACATATGTGTTACTGTTCTCCAATACCCGAAAGCAAGCGAGTGTTTGCTTCTATTTCAACACGACGCACTCTTTAGAAGAAAGCGAGAATAGCGTATGTCTCACTGTTCTCAAATACCTCAATAAAAGCGAGTGTTTGCTTCTATTTCTACCCGACACAGGCTTTAGAAGAAACCGAGAAAAGCATATGTCTCACTGTTCTCCAATACCCCAAGGCAGCCATGACACTGCTCCCACTCTAGCCTACACTGTGTTTATCCCCTGCACTTTTCTTCACACAAAAAGCTTGCGGATCAGAATTGCAATGCCCTTCCACAAAAAGTTTAGTAACGATAGCATTATTTCAAAATATTTTCAAGATAAATATTGATATAGCCCTCAATTCAGTTACCATTACGAACATATAAGTTAAATTGATAAAATAAGCAAACATGTCTGTCATCGCGTTCTCGTAAAATAATGTCAACGCCCAAACGTCTCTGATAATAAGGAAAATTATATGAGATGTAATAAGTCTTAGTACCTTTTGACCAAACATTTTCTTCATACATTTTTTTCTGTTATATATAACGCATGTTATCACTTTTTGAATAACCAATGATAAATAGAGAAATAATATAGTGAACGTTACTTTGTAGTTCCGATTGGAATTGATTAGCCTGTACCACGTCTCACTGCAACAACAAATGTTTAATTTTATTTGCACGAGGTGTATCTGAAAAACTTAAGTCTGAAACTAGTAATAGATACAGCGAAATATTAGTAAGTAAAACAGCAAAAAAAATTAAAAACCGCCGCGTTGATTGACGGTTAAACCTGATGTCGGTTGGAACTCTTTAAAGGAACGAAACACATGTAATCGTAGATGGTAGAACCACGCTGAAGCTATTACTTGTTTCAGCAAAATCGACGTAACGTGAAGTAATAGTGCTTGCATTGTTGCTTTTCGTTCGGTCAGTGAGAGCGCCGCAGGCCCACCTCCTCTTTCCCCCTTAGCGTCCCCCTCCCCCCAAACACAGGCTGGCAATGCACTTGTGATTCCCATGGTGTTGCTAGTGTCTATGAACGGCGGTGATCACTTAACATCAGGTGACCCGGTTGTTCGTTTGCCTCCTATGATATAAAAAAAAGATTGTGGCCGTTACACGTTAATCTGCAACATATTTTAATTTATTATATTTCACAGTTACATACCAATAGTGTCAACCGATGTCAGGTTCAACAGTCAAATAACGACAGGGTTTTTAATTCTATTTGTTGTTTTCATTATTAATATTCTACTCTTTCTATTACTACTTTCTGATTTAACTTTTTCTAGTACACTTCATGCAAATTAAACGTGTTTTGTTACAGTGAGACGTGGTAGCGATCAATCAATTCCAGGCGGTAGTGCAAAGTACCGTCCACGACAATATCATTATATTGTATCATCATAGTATAAAACAAAGTCCCCTACCGCGTCTGTCTGTCTGTCTGTTCGCGATAAACTCAAAAACTACTGAACGGATTTTCAAGCGGTTTTCACCGGTGGATACAGTGATTCTTGGGGAAGGTTTTAGTATGTAATTTGTCAAGATTTTATTTATAGTCAGGGCGGGACAGCGTCTGTCGGGCCCCCTAGTTTAATTATATATGTCCGCGAAGTAACGCTCAATCAAAGATAACTAGAGAATTGCTATGCGGATAAATCGAATTATAACATACTTTTTTTATTTCATAGAACCAGAAACCGAGATATTAGGCAGTCCAGATCTATTTATATACGCGGGGTCGACGATAAATCTCACATGCATCGTACGACATACCCCAGAGCCACCTAGCATGATCAGCTGGACTCATAGAGGGAAGGTAAGCATGAATTGTATCTTGCGTTTATTACTAAATACCATGTTATTCATTCCATTTCATGATAATCGTTTAAGATTTCTATAGTGAAGTACGGTTCTTTCCTCTACGAGAATAACCTCGGTATAACTTAATGCTTAAGTTTGTTTTTGTGTTATACGTAATTAAGTTTGTAACAATCAACCGTTACTTATATAATACAGCTGTCATTGGAAACTTAATTAAAAGAAGTATGTGTAAGATATAATATTTGCTTGGAAAAATTGCCTGTGGAATACTAAACTAGAGATGAGACACATTGTAATAAATTGAGCGTGTACATGTAATGTCATACAAAGTTCGAACATTTACGACCCTATTTATATAGGTTGAGTAAATATAGGCAATGCTTATCTTTAGCTCAATTTTTTTTTCTAACAGTATGGATTAGACATAGGGGAAAAAATTTAATAGGTGTTCAAATTTTGACAATTTTTTATAACTATGGTTATTTTTATGATTAACTAACCATTAGGGAATAAAGAATACCAAGTGTTAGCAGTTGTGGTTCAATGTATGGACTTTCTACAAAAATGCTTTATACTATAACAGATAAAAAATTAAGAATATGTCATGAATGAATTGAATAACGTGTTTTTAATTCTCATATGAATGGCTAATTGTCTAACTTACTACTAACTACTGTACAAATAAGTCAACAGAAACTTAATTTATGTAATCTAAACAACAGTTATTTTGATAGCTTAAAGTAATGAATTTAAAACATCGGATATTAAATGTAAGCATGAAACGTTATCATGTATAATTTTTCATATATTCTTTTTTTTTTAAATATTTATTTAATTTAAGGACTTAGGTCCACATAGAACATGTCAGTCCCATCGTACCCTAATCTTAAAATATTCACCAAAGAGACTTCAACACAAACTTTCATAGAATCTTGGCTTCCTCACTTGCAGGTGCACACAAGATTCTGTGAAAGCTACCCTGATCAAATCTATTGAGTTTTAACTCATCGATGACAGCTTTTTTTGTACTTTATTGCGGTCATATTCCATCAACAAGTGTTGCAAGTCTTCTATCGTTCCACACGTTATACAATAATAGCAATAAAAGTCGGAAATATATTTTGGTATTAATAATATTTCTTTCAATAACTCAGAAGAATATTTAAAATTTCATAGAAATAGGAGGTACAATTTAAGAATGTTCCTGCAGAAGCAGCATTATATATTCTGTTCGGTTCAATCGGGGAATTGCGAAGTCGACATTTTGTCCATATCTCTGGAAGCAAGCGAGTCCATTGCAACAATTACTGGATACGTGCGCGTCGATCTTGAAGGGTATTGCGTTTTCATGACCTCCTAATACCGCAGAGATGAACATTTCCAAATAATTTTCTATATTCCAACCGATAATAGAAACTTCTTAGTTAATTAAAAGTTTTATGTTACACTAGATGATTCCCGTCATTCTATTCTTGTGATAATACTTTTTATTGATTCCTGAAATCTATTGTTTTATTTGGCTTAATTGTGAGCTGTATTTTATTTTTGACTCTAATGCTATCATCACCAATTGAAGCTACAATTACTTTAGTGAGGATAAGTTATTTTTAAACGTTATTAATACTACTTTCCATTTATTTCAATCGAGATCAGCTAGGATAAACAACAGATAAATAAGATACTCGATTTTAATTATATATATATATATATATATTATTTATATGTATAGAGTATTCTCATTGATTATTACCTAATAATTCTTAAATAATCAAATTAATTAATAATAATCAAATTTAAATTACTCAAATAATCGATACTTACTGAGTTATAGTTTATAGCAATGCTTTTTTTTCATGCATTTCATTCATCATAATAACATAGACCCTGAGGCATAATTTATAAAAAATGTTTTTTTAATTTTTTCAATTTATTTTAGACTCTTTAGGTGTTTGCTGTTCACAATTTTATCGAATGAATTTTACAATAAGTTACAAAGGAGTTAACTTATAAGTAATTTCATATAATCAAGAATAATATACTTAGGCACTTAATAGTTGTTAAAATAAAAAGAAACCGTCACAAAATTGTCTGCTACAAGGATTATATTCAACATGAGTTCGTTTCATACATTAAATATGTGCAATGTAAATTGGCAATTAAATAAATACAAAATGTTAAATATTGCATATGTCTCTACTACACAAAAGCCTAATAAATTTGTAAAGTACGACTTAAGTTTATTTCTCACCATAATAATTACAGCCTAGTGACACAGAACTAACAGCGTCTGATTTCAGTTACAATATAAATGTGAATGAAGATTTATTGTCCCAAGCGGAGCGTTAAATGGAAGATTACTAACTTCATTTTTATCTCATAAATTTTATGTGAAAAACGTCGAGAATTATACAAGAAAGCAAAACTTATTGCGGTTGAACTGAGAAGCAATGTAAACGAGTTTTTCACAGTTGTTCCATATATAAGGCGCAGGCCTCAGGTGTACGCGTTGTTTGTTTCATACTTTAGTAGAATTTTTGAGTCAAATAAAAGCCAGTACGATCAACTTTGCGATGAAGGTTGACCTTCAGTGGTAGATGTTTATATAGGAAGGGAGATTTTCTTTTACACGTATAAATAATATATTATACTTGTTACCTTCTTAGGAAGGGCGACTTTATAATGCTTCGTTATAAGTAATAACAGAAGAAAAGTTTTACTGGAATCGTAGAGGATAAGATTAGTGAAGTGTTGATTTGACTTCGAGCTTCAATTTTATATTACCGAATTTTTCAGTTTGGTGAATAAAGAATTTAATCAGTAAAATACTGGCTGACAAAGAAGTAAAACGATATCAAGGAACTTGAGAATAATAAATCTTATACATGCCTTTATGTAGAATGCGATATCTGTTTTTGTTGCGAATTTTAACTGCTTTGCTTCGGAACACACACATATATCGTGGGCTGATGATACTTTTCAGTTTTTCCACGGATGTGGGGATAGTTTTAAATTAGATTTTATAACTATCATAACTAATAAGAAGTATAACCTATTTCAAATAAAGTCGTAAGTTTTGACTGCGTACGTGCTACCGTCATATTCATTTCTGTCGTAAAAGAAATATGCTTGCGCTGTGAGTAATAGGATAATCATCATCACTATTTTGAAGATAACTCATTTACAACAAAATCTGTTGATTATGAAACTGAGTATAAACTAAGTTTTTGTGTAACCTTATATTGAGTTATAGATTAGCGTTTGATGGAAATTTCTCATGATAGCGATGTAATAGAATAGATAACATATTAAGCTTAGCATGGGCGCGTTGTTTTTATTTGCAGGAAATACACCAAATAGGTTTTTGGCGATAGATTTCCAACTTCGGTGTTGAGAACTACCACTGACATAACTGAATGATCTTATAAATTCAACAGACGATAAATTTCGACTCTACACGAGGCGGTATTTCGCTGGTGACGGAAAAAGGGATACATAGTAGCAGTCGTTTATTAGTCCAAGCGGCCCGCACCTCCGATGCTGGAGCATACCAGTGCGTGCCGGACAATGCGCAATCAGCTACGGCACGGGTTCATGTACTCACCGGTAAGAACAATATTATAAAAAAAACAACTAATTCATTTAAATTTGAAGCGGGTGGTTAATTTCGCTCCTGCATACACACCACGTCTTCCCAGCAGCAACTCAGACAACATAACTAAGTCCGATTCTTCGGAACAAAAGCCGAAACTACTGTTAGTCCGACCTACATTACATTGCACGTGATCAAAATAAGAACATACGTTCTATGAAGGGCTTTTGCTTTTATTTTTAAGTTAGTAAAAATGGGAAATATTTTTAAATGCACTAAATGTATATCATATATATTATACTTGTGGTCACCCAGTTTTCGAAATTTGACCATAATAGGGTATAGACTTTTTCTTTATGTGTTAATATGTAGATATTATTATTCGTATCGAATAATGTTTAAATGTTGTGAATGTAAGAAGATTGAAGAAAAAAGAAAAGAGATTTATAATTAAATGCTTCGACCGATGGGTCGATCGACGGATATTGAAGTTATACTTCTTTTGGCGCGTTAGGGAAAAATGATGAGAGTAAATTTTTACGATGCACGCGCACACCGTCACGAAAAACCGACACCCTGAAGTTAGCTATAGTCATCATTTTGTTTCTTTGTATTTGTTGTTTGTATTTCTTTGTATTATAACTTTTAATGTATTAAATACCTTTTTTCTATCGTTAGTGTCGTTTTTCTACAAACGTAGAATAAGGCGAAAGATAAAATTTTTGAAAAGATTTTTATCTTGTTACGCAAAAGAAATATAACTTCTAACACGTGTACATAACTACACACACACTTTTTTTTATTCATAAAACTAAAGCTCTTCAATAGCTACTAAAAAAAGAAACGAGGGAAAAAACGTACTGAACCGTTGGTTTGTTTGTCTTCACCCATTTATATATAGATATATTTACATATAGTTCAATATAGTTACTTATATTGAATAGTTAGCTACATAGAATTAGCGGAATTTCAAACACAGTAACAGTCCAAGCCGAAGTTTGGCCAATTTGGTATCCTTGCTCTAGTTACCATTTACGCCGAGTGCCTTCTGCGCTAGCCACAAACTCCAGTGAAGCAGTAACGGCCGTTTATAGTAACAGCGATATTCGCTTAGAAAAGAAAATCTTTAATTTTAATAGTATTCTATGGTGTATATCTGTGTGTTATTTTATTAATTTTTAACTGTGTGTGATTTTGATACGGGTTTCACTATCATGTAGAGAATATAATATAATACGTGTATATTTCAATGAAACAAAATAAAGAAAAGACACTATGTATTCTAATGAAGTCCTAAGCAGGTATTTTGAGCACTTATATTTGAAACGCCTTAATAAAAAATCCTTGTGGTTTTTGAAACCACGGTAAAAGTAAAACTTTTTTTCACACTATAGACATTTAACTAATAATAGTCTATACACTACATGGTCAGCTGCTGCAAACTATAGGCGCCGCCATATTGGCCCTGGCTGCTCTGACGAGCGCCTTTCACTTTATCCCCACTCCGCGGCCGACCATCGCGCGACATGCAACACACAGACGAAAAAGTTTGAGAGGATGTAATAAAAGTTTCACTTTAATAACTACAGAATAATATACTACCGTATTGTACACAATGATATTATAACTAATCATCGATTGTACACCTTAAAAATGTCTACAAAAAGTATGTTCTGGATGATATATATCTCTTGAAAATAACTCACAGTACGCATTGGTATCTTTTAAATATAATAAAAAAATAATTGGTTATTTTCTACGTTACTTTCATCGCAGATCTAAAAGAACTGGTTCTTATTCAGCTAGTAAAATAGTATTTGAAATAAACACTGCAAGCTAAACAAAAGCGTGTAAAAAATGGTTGTTAAGAGTTGTAATAACAAAATCAAAGCTTATACTCAACTATTCAAAACACAATTTGATTATTTAATGAATATTTACATATCTTTTATCATTCAAATTGTTTGTTATATAGTTAACAATAAATTTGTTAGATTCAAAATACTCAGCTCACTCAGGGGAAATCATTTCACAAATAAACATTGTTAGGTGATTCGACAAATATGTCGATTTATATTTACATATCAGAAAGGTACCAGCGACTTCGTTCTGCTGAAAATAGTTTTAACATTGTTATTATTTATCGTTGATTAATCGTGAAGTGCATTTTTATAAATTGTAATTAGCTTATTACTAAGTTGTTGTTTATCAATTTTAAGTTACTTCTGTTAACGTGTATCATTACTACTTAGCCTGTATATAAAAGCGTAATGGTATTTTGTCTAGATAATACTTTAAAAAGTTCTCTGTTAGTAAAATATTCGTCGAAATCGATTCTCTGGTTTTTGAGATTAGCCTGAATAAACAAGCCTAAATAAAACATCTATTATATTCAAGTCTATTATGGATAGGTTTCATAAGAATTACGTACCGCAGTGACATACGAATGTGGTGTTGATTATGAAAATGAAATAACACAGTTTGTTCAGTGATTGCATGTCAAAATTGCGTGTGAACATAATATATAATATTAACATGTCGATGTACGCTGACATGCTAAATACGAGCTACACGTCGCTGACGTTTTATGAATAATATTTTCGGGTAAAGTAACATCCGTCATCGCAAATCTGTTATGTAGGCGAGGCATATGACAGGTCAATTATGTTGATATTATTAAAATTACAATGAAATATGAACAAAAGACTCGCAGAATGGAACAACGGTAAAACGTTTAGATTAATTTAGGGTTCAAGCTGTTTATTATTTTTTTAAACTTCGATAGATAGTCACGCTTCTAAGGTTAGGTTTTAGGATAAGTTGCAATCGTAACTATTCAATCAAATTGCAATCTATGATCACGTCTTTTAAATTAGGCTGTAGATTTAATTGTAGCGGTAACTAATCAATCACAATTCAATCAGTGATTACGTCTCTTTGATTAGGTTTCAGGTTTAATTGTAATTGTAACCATTCAATCAAATTGCAATCTGTGGTCACGTCTTTTAAATTAGGTTTTAGGTTAAGTTGTAATTGTAACTATTCAATCAAACTACAATCGGTGATCACGTCTATTAGATTAGCTTTTAGGTCAAGTTGTAATTGTAACTATTCCATTATACTTCAATCGGTCATTCCTTTTTTTTTTTTTTTTTTTTTTTTTTTTTTTTTTTTTTTTTTTTTTTTTTTTTTTTTTTTTTTTTTTCTCCTTTTTTATAAATTTTATTAATTTTTTATTTTAATTTATATTCATTATACTATTTCCTCTCCGAGATTGGCTTTTAGGATAAGCTGTAATTAACTATTAAGAAACTATTCAATCATAAATGAATAAGTGTTCACGTATCTTGTCCAATGTCTTAAGTTAGGTCTTAGCTGTTTGACTATTCGGCCCCAGTGTGATCGCAATTAAAGTACATATTTTGGTTTAGTTTTAATCAAAGGTTTTTGATATTTGAAAATTAGTCAACTTTCCTATTATTCTTTAAATATTTAAGAATTCTGATAGCAGACTATAATAATGGTAGGACCAGAAAAGGATACATTATTATTTGTAATACACATTTAACATATTAAAATCTCCTAATCCTGTTTGAACGTTTAACATCTTTCTAAAGTTTTCTGGTAGACGATTATTACAAAAGTGGCTGAACACGGATATAACGTTTAAAATAAATCATCTATTTATTCGTCTATTTATATCCGGCTCCAACTCAAAAATTCCTTAACCAATTTTATGAACAATTGCGAACATGACGGTTATATATTATTCCTTAATTGATGGAGAAATACAATAGTATTATCAAAAACGTAACATAATATATTATGTTCTATGGTTATAAAACAAGCTGCTGAAGGATTGATGCTTAGATATATATCAATGTCATGATATATTGTGCCAAGAATAACATCAAACGAGAGTTGCTAGTGAGAGCTGAATTTAAATAGACAGAATGTAGGTTACATTATTTTAATAAAGCCTTGTAGATATGACGATGTACAGACTTGATTAATGGACTTTTACAGATGTGATAATATTATACAATTTAGCAATGTGAGCTCATCAACTAGGTTATAATTTTGATTTTATAGTCCGCGTCAAACTTTTTGACCGTACTGAATATAAATGCGCAATAATAATAGTTAATAAATTATTAACTAGCAATTATTAATCGCAAAAAAAATAAAAGACGTTTTAACGACAATTAGCCAATTCAGCAATACACTACTGAACACAGCTGAATACTGCACTCGATGCGGATGGGCCGACGCTCCGCACGAGAAAGACCCACGGTCACGTTTCCCCACGCCCTTCACAGGCCAGATTCTCCAACACGTTAGCAGATAAAGAAATACAACACTAGTATAGTTACCACAAACTAGTCCTCGTACCGTCGCGTAGATGTGACTAGCTCAACTGTCTGAGCGAGAATCACCCCATGACTCAACCGACTCGCTTTTAAAACATTCGGTCAAGTCACGAACGGCCGATAACTTTCAACCAATGGCGTCTCAGGTGATTAGTAATACCCCCGATGCACTTCACAGTAAGTCAATAGCACGTAGAATAATAATAGTATAATATTGAGACAACTTAAGGATGAGCCAATTTTCGGTTCCCATAATAATATTTCAACTTTGTTTTGTATTGCACTATTGACGTTATTGCGCAAGCCTGAAGTTACGGCTATATTTAGACCGGACCAAAAGATTGGAGGGGACTATATTTCTTTATTTATTCAGAAAAGAAAAGACAACAGTAAAAAAATAAAATATTGGGGTTAAAAATTAAAAAAAAAATTATTTTATTAAAAATAACAAACTCGAAATTTAAAAATTATTTTACAATACATATAATACTAAAAATACGTAATGGAAAGAGAGTATCTAAAGATTTCATAAGATAGGTAACGGGTTAATATAAAGTATACAATTAAATATATTCTTCCGAATTACAGTCCGAAACAAAATAAAATTATTTCTATTATCTGCGGCCGAGATCAGTAATTTCAAAGATAAACTGAATATAATTGTGTTGGTTTTACAAGGATTTAAAACGTATGTAGCAAAATACTGCTGTTTCGTGACTGGAGTTAGTAAAATAAAATTAATTTAACGGTTCCCCAGCGCGATAATTATATTTAAGTTTATAATAAAGTATTAAGGTGTTACTGTTAATTTTTTTGCCCTATCTTAATTTATAATCTCTTCGTTAAATAAGAACGCTATTTTAATCGCTGGTTGATTATTTTAACGTGGAAGTCGTTAACGAATATTCTTGAATCAGGGTAAAGTCCATATAATAAATATGAACAATATTTATTTTTGTTCAGTCACGTATACTTTGTTATTATTATATATTTACTGTGGAAATATAAGCATTTTCATTTTAGGAACTAAATATAGAAAGATTAACTTATCTTGGGTATTGTAATCTGCAGCTTTAGCATATTTCCGCTGCGAAATAAGTTTGACGAAATTGTTACACGTTCCTTTCAGGGAGACGTTAATATAGTATGTCGCAATGTTGTGTAATGGAAATATCATGCGTACCCAGTAGTGCACTAGTAGTTGGAGTAATAAGTCATCGCCTTCACAATCAAAAGAAGAAGAAATATTATTGTATGTAACCTCATAAAAAAATAATGTAATTAAAAAAGGTTATGTACAGGTAATTATGAAAAGAATTAGATTGACATAAGGAACGTTTTACTCCTTCAATGGGTTTTGTAGTTAAATTAAAATGCATTTTAATCATATTATTTTAACTATAAAAATAACTTACAAAGTAAATGCGAAAGCATTACAAGATGGCGGATCGGGACGCGAAGATATGACCGGCCGCGGGCCGCGGCGTTTCAGTATACGATCGAAATTGAATTTTAAAGAGATAGATTTATAGTTCAATCTCTGCGTTACAAAAGACATTTTGGCTTCTATTTCAGATACGGAAATAAGTAAACGCCTTAAATTGTGGCACAAGTGTTTTATTATCGTATATTTGAGATATAAGTACATTTAAACATTATTACAGGCTAATTAGTGTTTTTATTCGCAGGTGAAAGCCCTGCGGCAATGCAGGGCGGCGCCCAATGGACGGGCAGTTTCCGTCTACCTACCTTAGTGTGTTTCGCAAGTGTTATATACTTTCCAATATCTATATAATGCAAGTGTATGATATAGCATAAAGAAGTGAAAAAGGTTTTTTGATTATCTTATATAAATATATCGTACGTGAACTATCTGGATTACTATTATTAAATAATCGAGAAAAGCGAGTGCATAATGTTTAAGGGTTTGACTGAAACTAAGAATCGTTGAATTGAGATTCTTTTTTTTTTTAATGTAAAGTAATTTAATTGTAATTGTAATTATCAGAACGGATGTGAAACATCAGCGTATGTTAATTCTAAATAGGTATTGATTTACTTGCTAATTATAATTTCTTCAAGTGCAATATTATCATAAATCAATATAAAAGCTGGAGAGCTATTAGATATTTTTGAATATATCTGATGCAGTATAAAAACTTGTACAATACTTCTTTTATAAAACCTTAATAGAAAAAGGCAGATGTCGCCGAAGGGTAGCGGACTTTTATCCAAGAGATTTTTTTTGTAAACAACATTCTTGAGGCATTCTGTTATTTTTATGCTTATGAATTTAATTTTTTTCTTATGACATAAGGAGACAAACGGACTGGTGGGTCATCTGATGTTAAGTGATCAGCACCGTCCATAGACACTTGTAACACCAGGGGAGTTGCAAGTGCGTTGCGAGCTTGTGTTGGAGGGGGGGGGAGAAAGGAAGAGGAAGGGGAGAAGAGGAAGGAAAAGGGAGGTGGGCCTCCGGAGCTCTCACTGACCGAACGAAACGCTGCAATGTAAGCATTGGTACTTCACGTCAGTTTTCTGTGAGAGGGTAGTACTACCCCGGGCGAGCCGACCTATTTATGCTAAAACCAGTAATAGCTTCAGCGTGGCTTTATACGTTTTAAAGAATGATAAAATAAACAAACCTACAACAACAAGATAATAAATTTGTCTTAGTTAAATATACTACGGACGATTTAGTCCTACTACCCTTGAACCAAGGCAGCCTTTAACAAGTTTTATAGTGCCTCAGATACCTATAAAAATATATAACATTTCGTGAACTATAACATGAGAGTCATACATTACGATATAGATTATTCGATATATCGATTTATTTAGGCTTTTGATAAACTTCTACATTATACATCGATATGATTTGTTTGTTGAATTTATTCTATCTATATTATTTAATTAAATAAAAAAAATCAGTTTATACATTTTTATAGACTTAATTAAATACTCTATGTTAAAAGACTTTTTTGTTTTCACTTCTTTAATCGGTTTGCGTTTATGAATTTATTTATATGTTAATTTACTGAATTAATATTGTCCATCTTTCAGATATCTGGATAAATCTGTGCCAATGATGCATAGAATATACTATATATCCTTGTGATCAGGGTAACATTGACATAAAATAAAACTTTAGTGTAATCAAATCAATCAGAATTTTAAAATTTCATTAATTCTAGCAGTATTAACATCCAGAATAGTTTTAAGTAATATTGTAGTTCAAAAGTAATATTAGATTTAGGTGAATTGTTTTTAAAATACAAGGTTGACTTTAAAAATAAAATATTGTTTTTAAAAATGTTTATTTATTTATCTCTTATAATCCTAATTATTGTGTTTTTTTTTATTTCGATGTCAGTGGTTCACTGATTTCGTCTTCGGACACCCTGCCTTTGTTGATCTGAATTCTGCGATTAATTCGAGATTTCCATAAAGAAAAACATTATCCAGAAACGATAGCTTGCTGGTAGTTTTGTTAATAGCAGCCTGACTAACTATATAAGTGGCAGGGAATTAATTTACATTTGCGTACGTTACCCGAATTATTAAAGAAATGAAGAAAAAAGTGTGCGGGCCAGCCACACCTATTTCAGCTGCAAAGCACAGTACCACATATACACGAGGTCTTTGAACTTAGTTAATGAGGTCATCGGTTGAGAGTAAAAGAAAATGTAAGGAAATCAGATCACTCGGAGAAAAAAATTATCACAAAATTAGTATTTACAGAAATTATAGTACTATTAGGTTTTGCTCGCGGGTTCGCTCGTGGCAATGTAGATTAGGTACCTTAATTTCTTTTCTGTATTCCTGACAACGTAAATGCAAAATTTTAAAGAGGGGTTGCGCAGTTCCCGCTTGAAAGCTTTAAAAAAATTAACAAACAAACTCATATTCGCATTTGCAATATTGATTAGGATTAGAATGATATTCTTGGCTATCGAAATCGTCAATAAACTATGAATTTCACTCTCTTGGTATTAAAAGTGGTGTAGCTTTCTGGTTGTAACTTGTTAATTAGTTAGTAAGATCTACCTAAGAGATTACTTAGCTAAATAGCACTTTTCAAACAAAGCCATGTAATAAATAAATACCATAAAATAATAACACGGTCGTTACAAAATATGCCATATTTAAGAAGAAATGAAATAAAATACAAATCTGTGTGTATATTAAATAATAAAGCGAGAATTTCTTGTACAAACATATCTTCAGAAACAAGTCTATATTACAATTACTGTTTATGTATATACAACTATTAACATTTACATAGAGTTACCAAGTGTATTTCAATTGATATTACTGATGGTGCAGTGACTTCGTAATCGCCTCCTTTTTGAAAACGCATTAAATATTATGGATTCGAATCCCACACAAGATTAGTTTTGTGATCCACTAATTATTACTCTGCGTGAGGGAGTACTTTTTGACATTTTTTATAAAATCTCCTGCGATAATATCCTGAAGTCATAGTTGCGTAATTTATCGGTTTTTTTTTTCTAAAGGTCCCGTGTTGATGTCTATGTACCTAAAGATTAAATAAATAAAATGCAGTATAAAAACTCGATATATAAAGATAGATAAATAAAGTAAGTAGGTAAAGAAAAAAATATCATAATTGTGTAATATTAATTAGGTATATCATCACATAACATAGGCATAAGCAAACCAAATGAGAATTAAAAAATGTTAAATATCTCACATGCCACCTATACCACAAACACAATAATTAAGGCATTAATAAATACGCCATACACATACTATATATATGTTTAGTTACGTCTTTTATGCTCCCGGCAAAAAAAAATTAAGGGTAACTCGATCTCCGAATTTGTGTTTTGTTATAGAACATATTCGCAAAACTTTAATAAGTATGGTACTTATTGATAATTACGCATTCTATGTATTTAATTGACTACCCTAATGTACATAGTCATGCCCATATATCGTAGTAAAGTATATAAAGGTATAAGAACAAAATGTGTGTATACAAACACACACATCATTTCTGCATCTTTGATGTTTACTAGCAACCGAGTAAGTAATTCGCAATTTAAATGAATAATACATAAAATATGAAAGTCTCAACGTTTTCTGAAGTGAATAAAGCATCAATACTTTAAACTTCAAACACTTAATAAACTATTTCTAAACACGTCACATCTTCGTTGTATTCGAGAAATATTTCTTAAAGTTAAATTCATCTCGCGTTTGTGAATAAATTTTATACTAGTATAGTCAGCGATAAAAGTATGAGTCTTTTAATAAATATGTAGTTATTCTGGAAAATCAAACACTTGTTGAGAAAGTTCAATTATTACATTACTTTTTGCTAAAAACATTTCTTCTGTTCATTTTAAAATTTATATTATATTACTCTTTTTATTCAATTTAAGTCTTGGGTGTTTCTGTCGTGATATGCTAAATCTAGAAAAAAAATACTGCTAAGTACAAGAGTTAAAATATTCCTATAGATATCAATAATAGTCTTTCAGCAATTCAGGCGAGCAGTAGAAAATTCAGAACACAGAATACATGACGTCATCTATAGATATTACTGGAGATAATTTAATAATTATATAGTAATCTATATAATTAAAAAATTTGCACTTACTGCTGAGATAAAGTTAAGATAAATAAATGATGAGAGTGTGGTAAATGATCATGGCGCCATCAAAGCGAGATATTGTTCAATTCTTTATTTTTAAATAATCAAGTATTAAAATATTCACCAGTGAAATAGTTACAATCTGCTTTCTAATACAAAGGCTTTTTAACATATTATCTAGCTTTTATTACAATATCTACATAAGAAAAACATTCAGTATCCGTTACGACAAGATTAATAAAACATTGAAATGGAATAATAGATACTTTTTGGATCAATTCACTAATGATCTTTGGTCGGCAATGACGAGTATAAGTGCTCTCACCACCAATCGGCGCGCATAAATTATAGGCATTGCGTTGTCGCCAACATACCAAATTATGACAACATAGGAACAGTGTTGACTGACTGACTGAATCAACATAGGCTTCAACAAATTGCCTTATGAGGTAGTTTTTCGTTTGCACTATGTTGGTACTACACATACAATGACAAATTCGCTCGTCGCTACGTTGGGAGACTGTTGCTTTTAAACAACCTCTTTTCTAAAACTGTAAATATATACAAAACTGTAGATTGCGTTCGTTGCGCTGTTCTTGTGTTTTGATTTTCGTGTATGAACTACATAATTATTTAAACAATCGAAATATAAAAAAATCGATTTTAAACAATAAAAAATTAAAAAATCATAATTTTTTCTAACCAACAAAATAGCAAAAAAAAATTTTTCAAAAATATTGAATTTCTCTATTTGTTTAAAACAATTTTATAAACAAATTACGTAAAAAATTCATCACCTATGTTAATCACTGCCATTGTTTAATGTGAAAACAGGCATAGCTAAATATTAATTGAAAAAAAAAATGTTATCAACAATTTTTAGATATTTCATTTTGCAATAGTTATAAAAAATCATAATTAACAAATTAATAAATTTTTATGAACTTTTATCACAGGATCTTATGAAGTATATATACCGCAAGGGCTCCACGAAGTTTAAAATTTATAGGCCAATTATTTATACCTTTTATCCCATTATTTATGCCAACGGAGATTGGGAAAAAATTTGTTAATTAACAATTAAATAGCTTTTTGAAAAATGGTGATAAAACTTTTTTTTCTACGGGGCTCGATTCATTCAAGTGTTCAAAAGCTACTAGAATTTTTTCAAATTTTTAATATGACATTTTATGTTATAAAAAATTATTTCTTTTGATAAACTCTCTTTAGCGGCAGCGCGCGCATGCCGTAACAGCAGCGCGGAGCCCTATTTTCAACGTCAAATTAAAATTATAAATAATGGAGATAGAGTTTTGAAAGTCAAGACTTTTTTATCGGAAATTTCCTCTTCTTTAACGAACTTTTTTCAAAATTGCTTAAATGTTAATATTTTTTGAGTTATTAGCGAAAAACTAAATATCATTTTTTTTTCATCTTATTTTGTTAATAACAATTTGCAATTTTTTACCTGCCCCAAAATCCTTCAAAAACATTTTTCTAGAGGTGATTCCGAATCGAATGAGCTATCGCTCATATTTTTAGGACTTTTATCTCTATTTATCACGTTTTTGAACTTGTTGACTAGACTAATAGTGATGTGCTAAATAACAATAAATGAAATGGTTGAGACGTTTATATGAGTCTCGTGGACGCAGTCTGGACTTTAGACCAACGCTAGGAAAATTATATGAGCGGCCCTTTCTGAACCATCACCAGGCCTCCATATCAGAATTAGATCTGTTGCCACTTGAGAAGTTCGGATTTTGCGCCGAACACTCTTATACAAATCAAGTACATCACCTCACGGAGTACATATTTAATTCAGAGGCCAATCCCGAGCTGAATCTGAAGAATCCTTTAGAACACTATTAGGTCAATGAGAACGTTCATTGCCTGTTATTAGTGAGGGAGGATCAAGTGGTCTAGTCTTTTCAGCCACTGAAAGTTTGCTACCTACCCCACTAGGCCATGGTGTCGTCGTCTTAGCAGCCGAATTAATTAATATTTCGAGGTCGCTTCTACAGATACCTAAAATAATTACTGTGAAATTTTTATTAGAAAATGTACTAGCGTACTAAAATGTTATTTTCATATACACTTCAAATTCAAAACGGATTTTTTTACATTTACAACGCTGATAACACCTACTTTGTATGCTGTACTTAACGCGCTGTCAATGTACCATTCATATAACACGCTTTAGAAATACATTCAGTTCGCAATCCTTTCAGTGGAGACCTACCTACTAGGTAGTTTTATTTAACTCTTTTCATTTGGACGTATGTGCTTGTCGGTTAGCCACAAAAGTCTGTGAGGGTGCGCCCGAAGGCTCAATGTGCAGATGAATGGAACTAATCGCGACCAAGTCCAATGGAAAAGTGGTCTAGTTAGGGTTACCCGTTACGTTGCTTCATAGCTCGAGGTAAATCCATTACGTAGACAGTGCTTTGACCTTTTTTGTGGCTTTATTTGTGGAATCCCTGTAGTAGCAACTATTTCCACACAAACGAGTTCTTGGACTATATATTATTTCTTCGATGTTTGGTTTTAGTATAGAGTACCTATTGATCTACTACTATTCAGAGTAAGTATGAGTAATCTATATTACAGAATGACTCAGTTTCAGTGAATACAGCGTTGTAAATTCAAGGAACGGTATTATGAACCGCAGTATAGAAATTTTGAGTGGGACAAAATATTTAGATGTATGTACAAGGTTTGGTTGTATATTGTAAGGAAATAAATAAGTTTTCATTAAAAAAACATCCTTTGGTTGGGATTCTCAGATGTAGATTTAAGTTTTCTATTTTCAACATATAACAACCTGCACAAGTAGTAAAACCGGAATTTTATGGCATTTTGGGTTACAGCAAACGGTTAAAAACTTTATTTTCAACATATAACAACCTGCGCAAGTAGTAAAACCTGAATTTTATGGCATTTTGGGTTACATCAACGGTTAAAAACTTTATTTTCAACATATAACAACCTGCACAAGTAGTAAAACCTGAATTTTATGGCATTTTGGGTTACATCAAACGGTTAAAAACTTTATTTTCAACATATAACAACCTGCACAAGTAGTGAAACCTGAATTTTATGACATTTTGGGTTAAATCAAACGGTTACTTACCAACAGTGTAGTAATTGATTTTGAGATAATTTTGAATGAATGTGTTCCATGTGTGTTATATATAATTATCCATAATAGGTAAAAATAAAGTAGTTCAGTAAATTTTTCTTCTATGTTTGTCATCCAATTTTCTTTTTTTTTGTTTGGTTGCTTTAACAAAAATTTGACGAGCTCTAATACTCTCTACAAAATGTATTTATAAACAGTTAGGCTATATTCCAAAAAAAATATACGCAATAGTTATAGAGATCACGCTTTGGCAACAAAAACTGAATAAGATTTAAACTTTATGGTCGCATTTCGACCTCTGAATGGTCGTATTCACAATTCTTTATTTACTAGATATATTTTTTATGTTTATGTAAATAATGTCGGCAGATTATTTTAGGAGACAGCTGTGGATTATATTCAACGGATACTATCTGATGATGATGAATTGCTTTCGAATCTGTATTACCGTTTATCGTCAGACTTGTCATGGTATAATCGTTGACCTTATAGTTCAAGGTTACGCCGTCAGTCGAAGATTGAATAGATTGATGTATTTTCACATTACGGTTACATTACGATACATTAATGTGGATATTATTATACAAATACTTAAAGGGTTGGTAGGATGTGCCAATTTTGTGGTATTAGTTTACGTTCTCCATGCACCAAGTGTAATAAATAAACAAATGCATTAGCGATGTTCTCTTTCAATTTTTAAATTTATTATAGTATGAATCATTTCAATTTCATAGTTTGTATACTGAAATTATTAATAATAGTACCTAGTTTTCACATCTAGTTGCACTCTGAACAATAACGTTTTTATACAGTGTATTAATTAATCAAACATAATATGAGCTGTAAAAGCTCGATACAAAATATTAATATTACATGTTACATTATGCGCCGCTAGTCTAGCGCTAGCGCGATACGTCAGGTTTTATCAGCATATCACTAACGCGAAACAAAAGGTTTTTCCTGCCAAATTCCGCTCACCGCTAAAGAAGGTTCACTTCAAAAACCAAATCATTTGAAATACAGATAACATAAAGAACTAATATTTGTTCCTTGTTCTCACACTTAAACCGATCAGACTATTAAAGAAGAGTATTTTGACCTAATTCAAAAAGGAGGAGTTCCTCAATTCGACTGTATTATTTTTAATATTTTTACTTTAGAATTTCGTGACTTATACACAGATTTGGACAATTATTTTTTATTTAAACAAGTTATTTTCAAGGTAGTCTTATTTTAATTTCACTAGCATTGGTCCTTGGACTTCGAAGACATACCAGTTGACTCCAGAAAATCGTATAGAAAATATATAATACATTGAGTTATTGGCAGGGTTATGACAATCTAGGATTAGGTAGGTAGGTACCTGATTATGGTCAAAGACGTTCTAGTGCATCTTATTAGAGTAGATTTTTTATTTTCTTGTTTAAATTTAGACACAGTTTTAATTATAAACTCTATTTTCTTAGCAACCCTGTTTCATTTACTTTCCGATGAAGAAGTTAATGACGAGTATAAAAAATGAACTGTTTAAATCCGAGACAGCCGTGAACGTTTCAACGGATTTTCCATTAAGCTGTCTTGTTTTTATTCTTCGATATTCGTTTTATTTAAAATATCAAAATGCAAGTTTCATTTAACTTCGTAGGCAGCGTTATTTATCAAATGAAATCAAAAGCACTTTATTCAATTTAGTCCCTGAGAAGGCACTTATGAACGTCACAACTACCACCGGTTTGGAAAGCAATTCAGTCATCGGGAAGAACCGGCGAGAAACTCGATCTGGTTTATCTTTTTAACAAATATATATAATATTTAGAATATATTGGGTACATGTCACAAACGTTTTTAATGGATGCACAGAGATGAATGAGTCAATTCCAGACATCACCATCGTTCACATATTGATCCACTCTATAATAGCCTTTTGACACCAAAACCCGCTTGACATGGCGCTTAAATTCACAATCCGTCAAACCGGTAATATCTTTTGAGACTTTGTTGTAAAATCTAACACACATTTTAAAAAAACACATCTTTTTTTAATTCTTATATCATAGGAGGCAAACGAACAGGTGGGTCACCTGATGTTCAGTGATCACCACCGTCCATGGACACTTGCAACACTAGGGAGGTCGCAAGTGCATTGCTAGCTTGTGTTTGGGAAGGGTGGTGGTCCTCCGGCGCTCTCACTGACCGAACGAAACGCAACAATTCAAGCACTATTACTTCATGTCGGTGTGTCTGTGGGTCCGATGGTAGTACCCAGGGCGAGCCGACCCATTCCTGCTGAAACCAGTAATAGCTTCAGCGTGGCTCTACCACCTACTTATCTTATAGCTATTACGATGATTAATGTAAATAATGTTAACTACCAATTAACTGATGTTTAAATAATAAATAACATTATCAAATATTAACTTTAATAAATATATTTCACAGTACGCCGTTAATTAAACAAAAGTGTTGTTTATTCAAAATTATAATTAATATTATTTGATAAACAAACAGGACGCGAACTAATTGAATTAATTAACTAGTTGAAAGGTGGATTGAAAACATAAAAATGTATCAATGTCTGTATTAAGCCATGTATTCCAATAAATAAAATAAAACAAAGTGATTTTACGTGTCTGTCCAATGTGCTGTCTTAGTTCTACGAAACTATGCAATGGATTCTGATGTGATTTTCACTATAATTTATATAAATTCCTCTGTAAAGTTTATGTGTATTTGATAAATATCTTTATATATAAATTTCTTCTGTACGTGTGTATGTCACTGAACTCCTCCTAAACGGCTGGACCGATTTTGATGAAATTTTGTGCGCGTATTCCAGTGGATCCGAGAATAGTTTAGATTCAAAATTGGAACCGGTAGGTGGCGCTGCGGTTGAATTTTAGTTTTTTTTTTATTATCAAGGCAGAACAACGTCCGCCCGGCCCGCTAGTATATTATATGTATGTAAAGCAAAGAAAAGTGGAAGTATTCTTACGTAGTATTGTTAGGTAGTGGTGAAAAGGAGTTTTCGAGCGCTTACATTGATTATGCTAGCTTAAGTTTGTAAGATGCATAAAAAAATGCCTACAGAAAATGCAATACATTTTTCGTATTATTAAAAAAGAATAGGAACTTTCCCCATTTTTCTCAATTACATTACAGCTAGCCAACATCTACTTATCAAAATAAAAATAAAGAAATACAGAAAGAAAGAGATGTTCTTAACTGTTTTCCCTCTGCCTATAAAAGACTATATAAAAATAATAATTAATTTAGCATCAACATCTTATATCCAAGGTACCTTAAGTTAGCCATATAATGTAGTTACTAAATGTATCAACGTTAAAGACAATGAACGGCATACTTACAACATCGGAGCTTTATTTGATGACCGAGGAAATTATAAATTCTGCCCCCAATTACTAGCCCCGAGGCTTTAATCGAAGATTTATGAGTTGGAAAAGACATTTAGCACCCCATCCGCACCCTTTTCCTTTGAAAGGAAATTCGGAAGGTATTTTGCTCCGCCGATAGCTATCGTCGAGTTCTTAGGAGAGGAAATTTAAGTATGAATACCATGTTTATGCTTAACGCACATATTTATAGGTAAGTCAGAAAAGAAGTTTTTTTTTAAATAGTACTTTTACGGATTATAGATGATATATCTAACATAAACTTTGTCTTTAACACATAGTTATTTCTTACATTTTTATGACAAAACCTTTGAACCAAACGCAATTAAATTTACTATAAAGGTAGCTCGGGACACGAAGAAGAACATATACCCGAATATTTCTTTACTATTACGGAACTCTTAATGTAGTAAACACTTGTAGTACTGGATCGTCTTTTATTTTAAGCTACGCTGTAGGAACTAAAAGAAGCAAATAGGAAAATATGTCAATTAGAATAAAACCTCTAACCAAAGATCACAGATCGCATTATAAATGGTATAATTGTTCGAAAATAAAAAAATATTGTGAGTGATTGATTAAAATCAAGGATTATGTTTGTTTATATGCTAGCAAAAAAAATCTCCAAATTTCCCCAGGAGAGTGGTTATAGCTCTTTAGATTAAGTGGCAGTTTTACAACAGTTTAAAGAATTTACCGGAAATATAAGGGACTGTAATACCAGCAACTAACTCCTAGTATTCCTTTCCTTCATATGCTGAAGCTGAATATCCAAATACGCGCAAATGTAAACAAGCCGAACGTAATAGCTAAAAGCATAATTCATGATATAAATATAAAATTTGGTGAACTACAAGGTAACAATTTATTTGCACTGGCAAAATACGTTACTCTAGTATGAGTACGTCATGAAAACGGATATGATTCGTATAACTAGAAGAATGTTAATTGTTAAGGTGGGCAGATATATGAATAGTAAAAGACTGCAAAAGGTATGGATACATCCATACACATACTCCATTATGTGATGGATATGTATATACAAGGTGTGAATAATAATCGTTGATAGAGGAGCGTGGAAGTTGAAAAGGAGTTATGCAGACCATACCTTAGATGAACGCTACGACGAAGAAGAAAATGAAGTATGTTAATTTAAAATAAAAAAATGGATATTTGCTGCTATGGCTATTAAGTAGTGAGAGTTCTCCAATAACTAAAGATAAATAGGGTAAACGTTACTATGAAATCGTAATGAAGAACGTATAAACAAGAAGTGAACTTAGGGTATATCCATATTAAGTTACATAAATGTCTGAAAGCCGACGATAGGATTAAGTCATTAAATTTAATTCATATTCCGAACCATTTAAACTGGCCGACGAGCGTTTGTTCGTGGATTATCCCGGATTTGTATTAAGTGGTGCTAATTTAACTAAAACCATCTTTGGCAGTCAGACATCGACTATGGCGGAACGATGAATGCAATTTATTAGCAGACGTTTACCCTTTTGGTAAGGATCAGATTCAGGCTAATAAAACATTTGAACACTGATTTAAGTTCTTCATCGAGTTTATCTAATCGTAGATAATTACTGTACCGGATTTTATATATACTTATCCTCATATTAGTACATAGCCCCAAAATAGTTTAGTCAATGATATCAGATTGTAGTAGCGTCAGTATATTTGCGTTGTGGCAAAAACAGGCGTGGTAATAACGCTACCGCATTTGTACCTCGCAAAGGTCAAGTTACTCTTAATTCTATAGTTTTCGTTCTTAAAAATATGATACTTTTTGACGTCAATATTGTATATTAAGATATTATTAGAAGTACGAATGTAACAACAAATTCGTAAAACTATTTCTGCCAAATACATTTGACTACGATCCTCGACGTAGGAAGTAGGATTAATGTCTCTCGGAGTTTACATTTAAATAAGCATTATAATTGTTGACAATATAGGTTAATCTACTGATCTTTGGTTTCGTGCAAACGTTTTAATATAAATGACTACGCGAATTATTTTCAAGGCCGTAAAAGAAAAGATAGTACATATATTATTACTTTCATTTTCGATGATAAGTGCAATGATTAATACAAGTGATACAACTTAGATTAGCATTGATTATGAAATTTCTACTAAACTAAATATGAATTTGTTGATAAGTCTGTATTCATTATATTTTCTTCATACTGTTTAGAAACTTTGTTCGATTAAAAAGTTTAACATTTTCCACCGACGCATTAAGTCAAAAATCAAAATCAAAAACACTTTATTCAATTTAGGCCCTAAGACGGCACTTATGAATGTCAAAACTACCACCAGTTCGGAAAGCAACCCAGTCATCGAGAAGAACCCGCAAGAAACTCGATCTGGTTTATCTTTTTAACAAATATATATGTTATTTAGAGTATATTAGGTAAATGTCACACACACACACACACAGGTTTTTAATGGATGCACAGAGATAAGTTAATTCCAGACATCACCATCGTTCACATATTGATCCACTCTATAATAGCCTTTTGACACCAAAACCCGCTTGACATGGCGCTTAAATTCGCAAACCGGCAAATCGGTAATATCCTTCGGGACTTTGTTATAAAGTCTAACACTATTTCCCAAAAAACTGTTACCGGTTTTACTAAGTCTAAAACGTGGGACAACCAGTTTGTTACAGTTTCTAGTATTTAGATTGTGCCGGTTTTTTACGAAATCTAGCTTTTCAAGGTTCTTACGGACATACATTAAATTGTCAAGAATGTATTGGGAGGGCAGAGTTAAGATACCGTACTCCTTGAACTTGGTCTTTAAGGATTCTAGTAATCTAGGTATTAATATAAATCCATACATCTTTAAATAAAGTCATCTTTAAATAAATTCACTATTTGTGTTCATATTCAAATAAAGTAATAGAAATCAGATTATTCTTTCTATTTAAAACATACATACTTACAGATTAATACTAATATATATGATACTTCTTTCTGAAAAGTTGCCATACCTGAAATTCTTCATGGCAAAGGTTTTTATGCTGTCTATTTTAACATGACATTCCACTAGGTGGCGCTAGACGAAACATTTTTAACATTTAAGTTTTATATTGTAATTTAACGCAAGGTAGTGAACGCTTATAAGTCAACATATACATACTTACATAAGTTAAGTTTTTTGTCCCACGTAGATAATATTTGTTTAGACTGTCTCCCTACATATTCACGTTGATGATAATCAACTTTCTACACGCAAGAACGATAACAATTCATTTTACCCGAGCGAAACAGGTTCTATATGCGTAAATATTTTATTTTTCGAGATAATATTATGATATTCTCGCAGACTTTTTATGACTTCAAAAGTCGTAAGGTTTATCAAGCTCGGATCTCTTTTACCTTACGCTAACGTTTAACGGTTAGTCAGGTTTCTTTATTCTAAAGTTATGTCGTAAACATGAGTACTTATTTGTTAGATATTCCCATTGATTTGGTTAGAAACGCTCGAGTACTTTTTAAAGTATTTTTTTATAAATAGCATTTTTTTTTATTGTAGCATAATAATCCGGTGAAACTATACCTTATGCTAAAGTTGGGATAGTTTAAAAGTTTCAGTGACGACCACCAATAGACATACAAATGCTGCAAGACACTGTAACCCGATAAGAATCTGGTTGTGACGGGATTACTCACTATGCGTATGATGCTAGCAATATACTTGCGTGCATATTCTACCTACGCAGATTATTTTAGAAGTCGGTAAACCTTAAAATATGATGCTGTATCTAGCCGGAAAAAAATATCATGCCCTACCATCCTGCAAAATTTCTAATATTTGAGAAGTTGCATTAGTTTATAAGAAGCAAATTATAACAACTCAATGTTCGGAGTTCCATACATCATGTTCGCTTCCGATTTTGGTACTGTGTGCACATATTTTAATTACATACGAGTTTGAGTCTAATCTGCATATTTATTTCATCCATTATTCTGCAAAAAGATCACACCATCACCTAAAGGTTTAAAAATTGGTCCTTCGAGCCGGATCACGTCCGACGCGGTGTTGCCAATACTGTTACATAAAATACTTTATGTTGGTTCCCAACACTATGGTTACTGGTGAAATACATAAGAAAAATCTGATACGCTTATTTTGGATTGAATCTAAATTAACTTATTACATTACTTCGAAGTGTGTATCAAATTACTTAAACATTTTCAGTCAAAGTAATTTAAATATATTCAGGATTCACAAGTATGGTACGGCAGTACCGTGGTACAACGAATTTCAAGGAAGACGAGAAAACATTAGATTTATAGAAGTCTCGAATTTTTCCTTAAAAGATTTTTATGGATAAATTTTTGAGTCTAGATGTTTCTATGTTATACCTATTTTTGAATTACATAGATTAAACAAATAAAAAATATCTTAAGTTAATGTTTATAGTAAAAATTCTAATTCGTTCTAAGAATGTATGTACACAATATTGTGGTTAATATTTGTAACGTTGGTACGTAATTTATTTTTTTCTTTAAGCGATGAATATTATTTAATTATAATCATGTATTTGTTCGGGATACTGAGCTTTATCGAATTATAAAGGTGTAAAATGTGCTGAAATACTTTGTAAGGAAATACTGTTTCTTTCGACGTTGCGAGAATTAGATTTCGAGAGATAGAGGTATTAGGCCTTGAGGAGGAGGTGATAGATAGAATCGTAGAAGTGTTCGCTTTATACAGGTTCCCATTACTAAGATTTACTCCTAGCATTTCATTTGCCTCAAAACTTTGCGTTATATAATGTTTTTTTTTGTATCCTTATACCAATTTATCCTTACGTGTTATAAAGTAATTAATAAATCAAAACAATTCCGATAATTTGCAGAAACAACAACGTTGATAACAGCTCCAAAGTAAGTACAAAAGTTTGGTTTATCGATGCTATATATGAAATACTTCGTAGCGGTCCCGATAGCATTATATAGTAATGTACAGTACGGCATCGTCAACATATATTACCTTTACATGATAGCGTACACAGACTAAGTTTATATTCCTTGTGCCTTCAGTCTTGTTTGTGGATATGAGTTGAATTTCGTTAAATAATAAATGTGTTGGAGGAAGTAGCGGAGATAGAACTGGTGGCATAATGTGACTCGTCGTTTATTTACTTAAATAATTTGTTATATTTTAATTAAAACTAGTTTAGTTTGTAACATGTCTTATTGTGTCAAATGTTAACACATTATCTGAGCTACTTTACTGTATAACGAATTATTTCCAATCCGGGTTGAGGCGATATCTTGATATTACGTTCGTCGGGAGCGAACTTAATTATTGTATGTCAGAGTAGTCGTAATCTTAATTCAATTTATTATGTTACCTTTTTCATTGTATCTTATCAATATATTTAAAGTTACTATATTGTATTACACCACCCGTGTAAATAGAACCGAAGAAACCTCGCGTTTACCGGGACGGGAACATTTTTTAAGGTTCGAAAATTGCTTAAGATGTGCTTTGTACCGTGAAGCCAGATCGGTGTCATACACTCAGTCCTCGGATTTAATCATGTCATTAAAGTCTTAAGATCGTAATTTTATAGTAATTATTTCTCTAGTGACTTTTAAAATTGTAAAACTAGAAATATAAAGTATGGACCATTGAATACTTTGCTTTGTGCTCAAATTTAACACTGATGATCCCCACAAGACATGTAACCTTTAAAGTCGATGTCCGGGAGAATGGTGTGTCTTAGACGTATTAAACAATTTATGTTACTATAATAATACATTTTCTTCCAAAGTTTACTAAATAGTTGTCTAGATTACGTGTAAAGAGAGAATGTGGAATAAAATAAAATAGTTATGTTTGTAACATCAGGGTACAAAATGTTCCAACGCTAATTTGGATGTGAATAAAAGTTACAATAATTAGAATATATTAATTGGTTCATTTTATTAAGAGCCAGTAGAGTATGTGAAATAACATATATCCAACGCCAATTAGCTTTTCGGAGGCCCTGGTAGTAATCGTTTATAACGTTCTTACTTAGTAACATAACCGTCGCAACTTCTCGACCAAAATACTTTGTTACGCCCTTATCGGCCTCTGACTTCATCAGCCGTCGTTTTTAAGGTGCTAGGTTGGATAAGCCCGTTCTGAAAATGTAACAAAAACGTTAGGAAAAGTAAAGGTAACATTGAAAAGGCAATGAATAAATTCTAAACGTCGAGTTCATACAAATTTAATTGATGTAAAGTTAAACTACTGTTTTATTTCTCATATAGTGCCAGACCGCGAAAACTCGTTAGCAGCCTGACAATTGTTACATGAGATTTCGATCTTCTTGTTTTGTAGTTAATGCATTCTAAAGCATGTCATCCGATAAAATATACCTAATTGTATACATTTGTATGAGAAATCATTTGTACATCTGTATGTGTATAAGATCTTACGTAAAGATAAGTAATCTTTTGTCATTTGCGTTTTATTGTGCTGTATGTTGAGCTTGAAAATTATAATTATTTTCTACATATTTTAATAAAATCTACTTAATATTCTAAGAATATTTCATATTGTATCAATATATAATGACTTTACTAGATCCAAAAACTCTGTCACAAAATTGAATACATGTAATGCGGATGGCGGTTTTTTTTTATATCATAGGAGGCAAACGAACAGGTGGGTCACCTGATGTTAAGTGATCACCAGCGTCCATAGACACGTGCAACAGCAGAAAAGTCGCAAGTGCGTTTCCAGCCTGTGTTTGGGAGGAGGAGTGGGGATGGGAGAGCGGAGTTGGGTATCAACGTCATAAAATATCCCATTTCCTCATCCTCTACATAAGTGATTTCTGCATCCAATCTTATTAAAATCCATTGTAGCTAGTCCATTGTTGTTTATGAACAAACATACTTTTTTATTGATCACCTTTTTAGTATATTAAAATTAAAACTTACTTTGATTTTAAATTAAATCGCTTCAAGTAAACATAAAAATAAAAGAAATATTTCATACAATTATTTGCATTCAACACACAGTACTTGGAGCAAAACAACACGTAGCATTATAATAAAATTATATAATACATACTTACGAAAACACTTCGATTCCAAAACGTAAGCGGAAACCTAACAACGAAACTAATGTTCTGGGATTGTACTTACCTACTACGAACGTTATAAGGAAGCCTGTATACTTAATCCCTAAGGAGAAATCTACCTAATATTAGCTTCCAGAGTTGTACGATATAATGGCAAGCCCAGAGTCAAACTATGCCAGGAAAGGGTTTATTATCTTTGTATTTTGGTATTGCGTAAACGAAATTACCTTATTAATTGTTATTGCTAACGTAAGGGAGAAGAGAGGAAATTAAATGTATTTAATCCTCAAATTCTATTTTTATCACAGAACCAAGTAATTACTGGATACGAAGATGGTGAAGTATCAGCGTACTCAGATATCATATCGATCAACATTAGATAGAATTTTGGCAATAGTCTTAAACCTTCGGTAAAGGAAGATATCGTATTGGAATCATAACACGGTGGTAGGATATATTTGAATAGAAGCATCAGTAGCAAAGTATGCGTGAAAAATTGTCATAAATTGACGTAAGTTTGTTTTGACAAAAGTACTTGGGAATTGATACTTCTCTAGGTTTAACATGTTAATTTTTATGTTATGAAGTAGTTCATGCAGCCTGTAGCTGTGTATAGATGACTTCAATTGGACCACAGCCATGAAGTCATTCATAAAAAGTTACTTCTAAAAATTTAATCGGAACACCTTATAAACTAGTATGTGTTATAATTTGTATCTTTCGAACCGGAACACAGTATATTTGACGGCTCTGTCTTTGCGGCTAATAGAAGCAACAGCGCTTCCGCGGTCGAACTTTGTCCAGGTCTCTTGCCAATTTTAAGCCACATGTTCATCTCAATAATCTCAGATATTATAATCTTCTAGTACATTGTACTTTTAAGTAAGGTGGTACTGTGGTCAAAGGTTAGGATTAGTAAAGTATTAGAAAAAATACATTCCTCACGATACATTCTTTATTGTTTTAACTAATTGATACCAACCATCTTGAATGCTAAGACTTAAGGAACTAGAAATATATATATATATATATACATTGGTTTTATGTATTATTTGATTATAATAAAAACTTTGATTATAGAAGTTATATCCTTTGACAAAATAACCCTAATAAAGTTCAAACTTTAAAAAATCAATGAACTATGGTAATGTCGACCACTGGGCGCCCACTAGTCAAAAATAATTTACAGAATATAATCGACAGTATATTTACTACGAAAATAAAATAACTTCAAGACTTTTCCGTCCAATAAATAACTTCCTTGAAAGTATATAAGGAAACCTGAATATTGCCGTAATCCCTCGGGAAGTCGCGCCTAATCTTGGCTTTCGCAGTGGGAAGTACCTCACGATTGAAGGTCTAGAGTTACAGTACGTATCCCAAGGCTATGTGAAAGTTCCTTGTATTTTGTGTTTGAACATATCAACTTCTGTTATATTCTGAATGCCACCGAATACGGAGATATAAGATAATGGACTTTGCCATTGGGCATTATAAAATTTCTTTATGTTTATTCACACAAATTTATAGCATTAATGTTTCTTCTCAACAAAATTAGATAGAGGAATTTGTTGGATTATTCGTTGCCGTATCTTTGTGTATATTAATTTTCTTTTCAAATAAGTTTTTAATTCTGTAATAACATGCTGTTAAAATGAAAAGATCAAGTTACAATTTCTATTTTCTTTTCTAATCTAGTACTCTATCAAGTGAGTTCTTCTAATTGGTTATTGTTGTTCATCTGGCTTCTTACACTTATTTGTGAGGAAACTGAAACAAACGATATAAACAAAGAGAAATTTCCTTGTGAGAGTATCCATCTACTCTCATTGTATCTAGAAAAACATGGTTCTTTATTCCCTATCAAATACAAAGATACACACTCACCATTAAATAAACAATTCTACTATTTAACATATCCTTCTCTGAAACATGTAGCACTTCATACATATTTTAAAAAAATCTATATGTTCGCGGAACGCAGGTGTTCCTGTTATTCTGAAGTTAGGCCCTAATGTAATATAGCTAATACTGATCATTTCTATACTGTATTTTTTTGGTGCTGATAACGTTTTTTTTAAACTGTATAAAAGGTTCCCTTGTACATCGTAACTAAATAGAAGCATATAGACAGACTGACAGTTTGAGATCATATCTATGTTTTTTATAATAAAATTTGGAAATAAAATGTGTACAGACAAAACTTGTTGGGGCCGCCGCCTGTCAATATGGCGACACCTCTCGCCCTCGTACGTCACCGGCCCGCGGTTAGGCGGGGTGAGGTGGAAATGAGGAGAGACGTGAGGCGAGGCGACGTTCCCCGGCGGTGGGCGGGCGTAGTACTCTCGAAGATGGTAGCGAGAGCGCCGGTAGCCCGCCTCGGTGGCAACAGTCGGATGCCGGTGATGTCTTGAAGGGGCCTCGATGATGTGCAATGTGATGCACGAGCCAGCCGATGAGGATGATAGATTTTGAAGCGGAGGTCGGGGTGGTCGCAAGAAAACACCGTGGTTCTCGTATAATGACCGCGCCCCCGAGCCAACAGAGCACTACTACTGACGATGTAGACTTCTCGATGTTACTATTCAATGTTATCTCAATGAGATGTACAATCAGACTACGTTGTTACTCAATGAGATGTGCAATCAAACTACTCGATGTTACTGTGATGCCTTTTTGAATCAGACTACGATGTTATCTCGATGAGATGTACAAGCAAACTACGATGTAGTACCTCGCGGACCGTGCTTATAAGCAAAATCGGGCCGGCGACTATCGCGGCGACTAACGGTATCCCGTTAGACGTCGTGGCTCTATTCGTTGGCTCGGATATCGCGTTCCTATTTATTTATCATACTTATCATATTTTTACATATACAAAGTCTATAATATAAATTTCTTATTATCTATTTGCATGCAATCTATACTCTAAAATTTACATCTTATATCTATCTTACATATGAATAAAGTTATCTCTATATTAAGCGCCGTTTCGCACTAAACTCTATATTCTATTCTATAATATAACTCTATAATAATCTTATTACATAAACCTTAACTTATATTTATATGTAAATGTAAATCTATTTTCAGTGTGTTATTTACATGTATCTGTATAGGGTGACATAATCTCTATATGTATTCATATTCACATTCACTTGATATTCAATATTACATATTGTTACGTTATGTTCGCCAGTTATATATATATATATATATATATATTCCTTGTTATAATATTAATTCCATTCATATTTTATTTTAAAACGATACATAATAAAATTAGAAATTTCTGTTTACAACGCCGTTGCGTGAGAAATTACTGTAAAGCCATAAAATCCCGTTCGACTTGCAACTTTCAACTATTGTTTGTACAATTACCATAAAATAAAATATATTATTTTATTGGGCTCGTTCGGGTACCGTAACGTCATAACAAATATTATTTGGCGGACCCTATTCAAGTATATTGCTTGTGCAATAACCACTTAGCAGAAAATATATTATTTTGCTTTATTCAAAGGCCAAATCCACCGCCTAGTCTCTAGGAATTAGTATTTTTAACATTACAAAGGAAAGCCGGTATATGATTTGTCCTTGTCCATATCGTTAAAAACCGTTGTAAACGTTGTATCTCTATAACCATTACGTTTGTCTATATTAAATTATACAATCTACCATATTTTCCGTTCTGTATGATCGTATAATTCTTGCTATGTAACGTATACTTCAATAGTATATAACGTGTGTAACTCTATCATATTCTCTCTACGAATGTTTCCATGCACACACGCTATATATTCCATACGGCATAATTTTAATCTCATTTATCATGTAATTCCCTACTTAATGCAAATGTAATCTATAAGTCACCCTATACTAACACACATAATTATATAAAATCCGTATTTCAATAATTCTATGCATGCATTAGTCCCTATTTCTCTATTAATATACATGATTCAATCTATAATTCCATATTCAATAACTCAATACACACATAACATACCTACAATTCTATATCCAATTTATATATCTATTCTATTATACTCGCATGAATTAAATCTAACAACAAAGTCTATATTAAATGTCGATAAATCTATATCTATGCACTCTATAAAATATCACTAAAACTATGTATAAGCTACTCATCGTGCGCGTCGCCAACAAAATTACTTATTTATTAATATAAATAGGTACCCATTTCTAACAATGTAATTAAAAAGAGGAAAAGAACTAACTATACAGTATTCTGGAAGTATACGATCATAGTTTGGAAAATGTATTGAAATTAAGGTAACAGGATCTTCTAACTATATTTTCGGTAGCAGAGACCTCATTTGACTATATCAGTTCATATGCCGCCATCGCTATAGAGTTCTCCCTCATTTTCAATAAAACGTTACAGGGAGCAGGTGTCGTTGCTAATGAAATAGTTTCAGCGTGTTTACCGCATATTACTGCAGGTTCTGGCGTACTATCTTTTGTAATCAAACGTATGTTTATTATCAACATTACTTGTATAATAATTCACGTTTGCAATAAACTGTATAATCATAGCTCTATGATTAATTATGAAAAATTAGGGATGAATAAGGTCAGATTGTTATATAATGAAGTACTGATTCCCTCCCGTCTCGTTGGGCATTAAAATGTACCTATTTTCCGTTTACTAAATAACATATTTAAAAGTACATAGCCTATATTTATAAGCCTATTCGTCATACTTCACGACACTTACGTCTCCTAATCATTACATAGTATAAAACAAAGTTCTCCTACCGCGACTGTCTATCTGTCTGTTCGCGATAAACTCAAAAACGACTGAACGGATTTTTACGCAGTTTTCACCGGTAGATAAAGTGATTCATGAGGAAGGTTTTAATATATAATTTGTCAAGGTTTTTTTTTAATAATTATGGCGGGACTACTTCTACCTGGTCCGCTAGTTTATACATATAATAAGAAAATAAATCTAACGTGTGAACTAAAATTTTTGTGAAAAAATTGTTGCAGGTGTCTTGGAATAAGTAATAATACATTTTTATAATTTTTAGAAATGTCGGTCTGTCTGTTTGTTTAAACACGCACCACTGCTAAAGTACTGCAAATCATAAAGCATATCCTCAAGTAACATTTAGTTTTTGTTTCGTTAAAATTGGTTCACTCTATCAGAAGTTATTGTAATTTTAATGACGACGCGACTTAAGTACGAGAGAAAAGCAGTAAATTGACTTAATACATTCAGATGATTTTACTAATCACTCTTTTTTTACATAATGTTCCACGCAGGTGAAAACCCGGGCATCGCTAGTATATTGTATACTCTTTCGCATGAAAACGTAAGTAATATAGAAACTTAAACGTCATAAATTATGGTCGAGTTTTGATCAATGGGGCGACTACTAGATACATTGAATATTAATAAATATATCAATAGATCTTAAGGAAATTGTAACGTTCTTTAATTTTACCATATCTCATTTGAATTTTTCGTGATAGCTCTTCTTACTCGCTTCTGGGGTTAAGGTATTATTTTCCACAAAGTAAACACCGCATATTTCCCAACACCGACAGTCAAATAATAAATATTTTCGTGCCGAAGCAAGTTTTGTTTGGATTAAATTTCACCAAAGAATTTTCCTTGAAGGATTTGATCAACAATTAAGGCGAAGTTTAGACTTACAATGGTTTCGTTTGTGTAAGCAATCGAATACTTTTCCTATTGATCTTTCTTTATATTTAAATGGAATTTCAAACTCAAACAACTGTATTTATTTAACTAAGCGGTTGAATGTGATATATTTTTTATACTATAGGAGGCAAATGAACAAGCGGGCGGGCGCCTGATAGTAAGTTATTACCGCCGTCCAAGGGAGTTGCAAGTGCATTGCAGGCCTTTTAAAGAAGAGCACGCTCGTTACTTAAAGTTTTGTAACTCGTGAGAAAAAGGTGAGAACAGTATTCCATGTGTAGAACTTGCACCTTATAAAGAAGCAAACGATGTTCTGGTGTGAAATACTGTCTTGCCCTATTAAGGACACCTAGTTTTTTGGAGGTCAGCTTTGCTTTGCTTTCCAAATGATCGCGATACTGGACGGGGATAAGGGGACTCCCTCCGCAATTAATTTGTATGACATAACTCGTACATACTCGTATTTGGCATAACGGTTTGGCATAACACAGAAGCACTTATTGAAGTAAATACTATTAGAGGAACTATAGCGTGCTCACCGAAGACCGAAGACAGGTATTCCTGTGCAGTGGTGTAGCGTTTATTCAAAGTTGTTTTGGAGGAGTGAGACGATGACTGAAAAATAGTATTTACGCGCGTAGTACGGCAGTGGCAATCAACAACTTACTGTTCGTATTTATGTTCGATCGAATTTCTGTCTTAGAAAAAATGATACCATCTCACTGTGGCTAGCGATACAAATACCACACACTTGATAGTTTGCAAACACAGTAACTAAAAACTCCCCCTATCCCAAGTGCAACCAATAGTTTACTTTAATAACGCTGAGCGCTAAACCAATATCTGTTCCTGACTGCATCGCTACCATCAAACACATGGTAATAAACTTCTTTTAGTTTGTGGTCCCTATTGCAAACTATTTCTCAATTGCTTACCTTCATAATGAAGTCACCTCGTCATGTTCCGTTAAAAATATATTACAATTTAAAAATATTTTACCTTATAAAATAATATAATGTCAGCCAGGGCTGCAGTGAAATGCACATGACGCCGAAATTGCAGCGCGCTCCCGAAATGAATTTCTAAATCGTGATATAATACCCCGGCAGCGAAATGATGAAAGAGTTTTCTTTAAATATAAAGTATTTTCTATCTAATACCAGATATGAAATGTATATTTTTAGCGTTTTACAAATACATCGATTTTCTTATTATTTTCATTCGTATTCAATTCATTATTTTAATGTTATGTATTTATGATTCTATGTCATATTTCAAAATTGTTCAAAGAATTTATCAGTCTGGTTGTTACTAATAACATATCAATAAATTTATTTTTATGATATGATCGCATTATATTGTTAATTTTCTTCAAACTTGTGATTGAGATATATAGTTCTACCATTTCATAATTTGTTGGAACATATCTTCTTAAACAACTTATGATAATTTATTATATACTTATGATAATTTATTATATACTTATAAATTGTTTCAACGTTATTTCATTATAATTACACAAGCTCTGTGATGAATAGTTTTCAATATAGCAAGTTATGTGTAAATAAGTTAGAAATATGTAAAAAATAAAGCAGCGAATTATATTGAACATCGAAAATCAATTAACGTTCGCTTTTAAAAAAGTTATATGATCCACGCCTTGGTTTAAATAACATCTGTTTATATTTCTTAGCATTAGACAATAATCTCATTTGATATCAACTGATGGTGTGGTCTAATATGGTAAAGCGCTAAGCTTTGAGAATATTAGCTCTCAAGTGCAGCTGCTGCAATTCAAGAAATATTTGGAGACAGATTTTCATGTTGGGGATAATTGCTAGATAGGTGACGTTAGGCAAAAGGTTTCATGGCTATGATTCCTTCACCGACAACTCATTTTCATTGTAGAGATTTGAAACCTACATCGACAAACTCGGTGTTTAATATACGCTACCATTTAGATAGAGTTAAAAATGTTAAAATTGTCCTTAAATCGATTTTAAGAGGGTTAAAAATGCTACTTTTATGTTTATGATGAAGTTGAATTAGTTAAGAGTTCCAAATTAATAATAACATATAATAAATATATTAACCAAATGTATACAGCTTCAAGCGAAAAGGAAGACATTGAAGACGACTTTTATGAGGAAGCCAAGGTTCTGTTGACATTATTAAATCATCATCTTTTTCTTCGCTCCCATTTTACATAATACTATACGTAAGAACTTCTGGTTTGTGCTTGTTCTAATTCTGTGTAGTGGGTTAAAATTAGGTTTCTTTTTCTTATATTTTTACTACCTTATTAATTTATAAAACAAGTTAAGGGGTTTAAAATAAATTTAAAAAAGTACTAATATATATAACAATTACATGTGCTTGTATAGACGAGCAATAAATGTTAATTTATTTGTTTGAATGGTTAGAGATGTAGATATACAAATGGAACAATGGAAAGTGGTTCAAAATATAAATTTGGCGTATGAAGATAATATAAAAAAGTAACTCAATCAAAGTTACACCAAATTTTCCCGAATCGAAAAACATTATGCAAAATTGAGGCAGTTAGGCGTCGTTTCCACCGGATTTATTATGCATAGCTGGTATCCCATCAGAGTTTTGTATTATTTATGAGTAAAAAAACATATCGTAGATACAATGGCTGGTCGCAAACAAAGGGTATAATCATCGTCGAGAGAATGAAGATCGCGAAAAACGCGCTTCTGGGCAAATTTTATTCAAATATGACATGTTTTTTTTTTGTTATTCTGGTCTCTAATAATAATTCTGGTTCTTGTATAACGCCCGATGTTTTGCTTGTTGAGGAATCTAGTAACTATAATTTATAGACGTGAAACGACTAATAATAGATTACAAACTCCATTTAACGACTACTTAAAAATATAATTCTTTATTTTCATTAAATATAATTGGAGTTCAATAAAATTAATAACATAAGGACAATTTCACAGACATCTATTGAATTTCATACTTAATATAGCTTGTATTGCGGTAACGAAATAGCTGATGTATGTAAATATAAAATGGATGCGGATGTAAATGATAAATATATGAGAAAATTAAAAAAGTTTATGTCTATATTATTGTCCAGTGACCATTTTTAACATTAGAATTATTTACAACGCGATTAGATAAGCTAAAATAAATAATATAAATCAAGATTATAGAGCTGCGAACCGATCGTATCATGCGACTAAGCTGCGTGGCGTGGTACCTCGTTAACATGAATTTGTTTTTCGGTCTTTCTCCATAATTCCCATTTCTCGTCAGAAGACCAATCCGCTCTCGGATCATAAAACTCGTGCCGCGACGCAGCCCACGCGCACTAATTACCTCTTCTTCTTCGCTTAACGTGATTTCTAACCAACAACTATATGGTAATTAACTCATACATAAAAATCATTAAAGTACAAAAAGAATTTGTCAAATCTAACTGTTGATTTCCTAGTTCGGGTAATTCGAATAAAATGACAATCTCTTGAAATGTATTACGTTAGTGTAAATTTGTGTCTGTTATGTGTCAGTATGCATAGTCATGATTTAAAGATCAATTCATCACACAATTATCTTATCACTTAAAATATGTATTGCGACGTAACAAATAAAATTAATGCCGAAGATAATCATAACTGATTTGTTTCTTCCGTGTGGCACGCGAGAGTACGGCGGCGTGTCACGTGCCGCGTGCGTGCCCTCCATCCTATTACTTACCTAAGCTTTTATGGGTTAAGTTAGTTCATTATAGTTTTAATGCAACTCTTGGTTGAACTTTAATAACTTTGTAGTAGAGTTAAGATACGATTCGTGAAGGGGGGAGCCTGCTTTAGAGGCCTCAAAAAATCGATTTTTTCGAGGATTTTTTTGGGAAGGAAATAAATATTCGATTGAAACGAAACTTTTAGGTTTTATTGTTATATTTTTCTACAGTCTTCTCAAATTTTTTCATTAAAATACATGTCATATTATGCCTGGTACAAGGATTTCGCCAAGGCGCCTCGAGCGTGCATGTGTCGTGCGGCGGGAAAGATGCAGGTCGCAATTTCCATCCGAAACAAAAAAAAAAACAAAAAAAATGTTATTTTCAATAGTATAGCTTCTAGTTAAACCAACAAAATTAAAAGAAAGGTGAGAAATTCAAAAATTTTTTGCATATTAAAAAAAAATCATTTTTTGGAAAAAAAAATTCACTTTAGATTGTTTAAAAAGTGGATTAATTATAACTTTTTTAAGGTTTTTTAGGTTCAACTAGAAGAGAATTTAATTCTGAATACAATCAATTTTGTCTCGTTTCGATAGGACGTTAAATTTTTTTTCTATCTTTCCCGCCAATTAGCAAAAACCGTAAAAATGAAAAACCGAGAAATCGCTAGTCAAAGTTTTCGTACATAAAAAATCGTAATAATCTTGAACTTACCACAACTCACTATTTCTTCTGTAACTCCGAAAATAATTTGAATTTGCTTCTGAAATTTTAGAGACACATTCTTGGATATGGTACTGTATGAATGGTACTGTAACGTTAGTGGTTCAAACCTTGTTACAGTGTGAGCTAACGTATATACACATACGTACAATGTTACCGTGGTGGTAGGGCGTTTTTAAAGTCCGTTTTTATGTTGAAAATCTATCGCTAAGCACCTGTTGGTGTGTTCCGGCAGCTGCTCTTGGGTTTAGCGTATACATTTTTCGTGAGAAAAATAGAGTCACTCAGGTATAAATTTCGTGCAGAAATTGATGACATAAATTACTTATTGATTAACTGTGCCAAAAAGAGGACCGAAACACGGTTCTTGATAAATTTAAACTGCCAAAATATATGTTCTTATCAAAGTAATTTGGCAAGATTTTCCTTAGATGATGCCAAGATTGTATATGACCTAGTAGTTCCAATCCATCAGCGACTCTCTTTATACGACCTTAGACAGATAAAGTATGATGCGCTCCATTCATTATTGAATCCCTGAAAATTTAAATAAAAACAGTATTATAAAATTTCTTGGCTAGTCCATTTTAATATCAATGTTTATTTTTGGATGGACCCACCGCTATATTTCCATTCAACGAAAGCTAATCAAGTTTTGGCAAGTACTCAAACGTTATACGCAAGCTAAGAACCCGCTTGTGAATTTATTTACAGAAAAAACTAATTTGTTTGCTTTTCATTATGCTCCTGGGAATTTCACAGGTTTCGTTTCTGATTATCAAAATATTGCCTTTAATTGGATTATGATCATTTATTTTTATAACAAAATTCTTTAAATAACGTGCCCTCTGTCATATAAAAGTGATCTTAATAATTAAAAAATATTATGAAACTAGCTGTACCCGCAGCTCCGCACGCGTTTTTTTTATTCGTATTAAAGTATTATAAAATTGTGAGACTATGTACAATTATAGAAATGCTCTTTAAAAACAATTGTAAGTATGACACGCGCGCCACTTACAGTTACATGTAATATGTACATTAGATATATAAATACTAACAGCGTGCCAAATGAGGTTTTTCATCAGCAACATATTTCGAACCTTAACCCACAATATAACAACTACCTCAGTGCTCACTTAAACTGTATAAGGAACTAATGAAACAATAACATAAAATATTATTATAAAGATTTACATTTAAATTACATTTAATATACATTGACATTATTATAACTAAGATTTTGTGACTATACAAAAAATAACCGCTTGTCTGTTCCGCAAGAAATTGTATTATGGAACTCTTTACGTATTACGTAAAAATAAAGAATGAGTTGAAATCTTGTTAAATTTCATGCAAACAAAGTCGCGGGTAACAGCTAATCTAAATAGAATAACCTCAATTACTTTTTGTAAGGTTCGCTATCTACCAGTGAAAGTCCCGTGAAAACCGGTCTAACCGTTTTGGTAATAGCATAGTGGGCGAAGCCACGGTTAACAGCTAGTCTAAATTAAAATAAATTAAATTACTTTTTATAAAGTCCAGTGAAAGTCCCGTGAAAATCGGTCTAAGCATTTTGGAGAAAGTACTGTGGGAGAAGCCACGGTTAACAGCTAGTATAAACTAAAATTACCTAAATTACTTTTTGTAAAGTCAGCTACCTGCCAGTGAAAGTCTCGTGAAAACCGGTCTACCCGTTTTGAGGATAGCACTGCGGGCGAAGCCACGGTTAACAGCTAGTATAAACTAAAATTGCTTGAATTACTTTTTATAAGGTCTGCTATCTGCCAGTGAAAGTTTCAGGAAGATCGGTCAAATCGTTTTGAAGATAGCATGCACGCGAAGCCACGGTTAACAGCTAGTTTAAACTAAAATTGCTTGAATTACTTTTTATAAAGTTATATATCTGTCAATTAAAATTTCGTAAAGATCAGTCTAACCGTTTTGAAGATAGTATTGCGGGCAAAGCCACGGTTAACAGCTAGTCTAAATTAAAATAAACGAAATTACTTTTTATAAGGTCAGCTATTTGCCGGTGAAAGTCCCATGAAAATCGGTCTAACCGTTTTGGAGATAGCATTACAGACAAAGCCGCGGTTAATAGCTAGTTTAATTTAAAGTAGCCTAAGTAACCCGCTGTAATTTCAGCTATCTGCGAATGAAATTCCCGTCAAAATCGGTCCAGCCGTTTCGGAGATTAGCCGGAACAAACAGACAGACAGACCGACAAAATTTTTAAAAATTGCATTTTTGTTATCAGTAGCATGTATACTTTCGTGCCCAATCAGTAAAAAAAATATTTTAATATTACATACAAACACTTCATTTTTATTATATGTATAGATAGATAAATGTGTGTCTATTCATTAATGCCATTATTTCTACCGAAATTTGAATATAATTTTGTAATAAGTACTATTAATCACTTTACAAAGAATACCGCTACTTTGATGTCATATCAAATGCACACTTTTATAGGCAATTATCGCTAAAAAGCAGCAAATGAAATTGGTACAAAAATATCATCGTCCATTTTTCCAGTGCTAGCTTTGACTCGCGATTTCATATGCATTTATTTTTTTCCTAATTGTTATTACTCTCAATTATTAGATAAGTTAAAAAAAACCATATACAGTACGACTATTACCTAATGAGCCGATAATGTTTGAATTCATTGACAGATATTCACAGTTCGGATTTTCTCGTTAATGCTCGGTTTATATCGAGCGGGTATCCATTCTTGACTCTCGAATTAATGCACACATACTCCAGACTAATTATTACTGTCTGCGATCAGTAGTCCCGGAAAGTACCTCCTACACACATACAAGTTTAGTTGTTTATAGTAATAGATTTGTATAGTACCAATTAAAATATACAATTTATTTAAAATGAAAATATATTAAATGAAGGAAATATATTATATAGTAAAATGCACTTGATATAATTTTTTTTATTTACATCACAGGATTCATATACATATAAATATATAAATTTACATGTAAACTAGCGGGGCCGACGGACGGCGTTCCTCACTGATAATAAAAACAAAATCCTAGAATCGGACCGCATCGCCTCCTACCGGGTCCAATTGTGAATCTAAACCATTCTCGAATCCACTACAATACACACAAAAATAATTATCAAAATCGGTCCAACCGTTTAGGAGGAGTTCAGTCATATACACACGAACAGAAGAATTATATATATCAAGATAAAGAGAAGAATGTGCATGAAATGCTTAATGTGAGTAACATATTTAAATTGGTAAGAATTAAGACTGTATCCGTCTAAATAGCTTTCGAATTATACGCACCAATCTTTTAGAAGATATAATGAGTATAATGCGTTATCCTTAAAATATAGATAGATGCCGTCGTAGACTTCTTTGTAGATCTATAAAGGAGGAATATCCCACCATGAATTTTTTTATTATACCTCAAGGCATCATCTATAGGCAACGTTTTCGATGGTAACACCCAAGCGATTTGATTTTTCCGTCATTTCCAACAATTCTCGTTATATTTCAACCACTTTACATAAAACCTTGATAAATTATATAACTATACCTTCCTCGTGTATCCTCCTGTCCTCCTCCCTATGTATACCAATCACATTAGATACTGGTGAAAACCTCATGAAAATTCGTTCAGTAGTTTTGAGTTTATAGCGTACAGACAGACAGACGTGGCAGGGGACTTTGTTTTATAATATGTATTAATTTGTTTTTTATGTTAATATTTACAAAAGTTGTATAATGTATAATATTTTTGTTTACATTGTACACTGTATTCGATGACATTCACCTGAGTAGTTTTTATGTGTTACCTTACACAAAGGCTTTTTTTTAAAGCTATATCAACTCATTCTACATTGTGTCTTAACAAGCGACTCAAAGTAAGAAAGAAAAAGATGACGTGTAATACACAAGGTAGAAGATTCTAGAAGCGTTATTTATTTGATTTTCAGTTGTTTTCTATTTATAATTTTCATAACAATGATTACTGAAGTGCTGGAAAGAGAAAACCAGGAACAGACTTGTTTACGGGCCAAGGCTAACTCTATGATAATGATAACAATGATTTCTGACTAATGCACTACTTAATTAATCCATAACCATAATGCGTCGAAAATTTCCGAATTAACGTTAGCAAAATTCAATACTCAGTTGATTAAAAGCATTATTTTAATATAATAATATAAGTCTAGAGTTCTATATTAGTTTTTATTTTGGTGGTAAATAGATATAATATGATTTTATTTTATGTTATAATTGAAATTATATTACATACTAGCTGTACCAGCAAACCCACAGGCGTTTTTTAAAATCGTATTAAAGAATTATACAATTGTGAGACTATGTACAATTATAGAAATGCTCTTTAAAGACAATTGTAAATATGACGCGCACAGTTTAATGCTAAAGTAGTCTCACGCCACCCGTGAGACGGCGGACGGTATACCATAGACGTTTAGTGACAGTTTCACAAAACCCTGCTGAGCGGTACATTATCTATGATGGGTTTGTACGTAAAAAAGAAAGGCCCTGCACGCGATCCGGCATCACAACTCGTGTTTATGATTCCTGGGGGTCATGAAAGTTAGATCAAGAGGATGGGATGGATATGCCTATACCTGTGATACCTAAACTGCGTCCAAGGCGATGCAGAGTTCGTGGACTTCTTTCAACGTTCGTTCACTTAATTCTAACAGCCTCCTCAGCCAGGAATACGATATCAGCTGCGGTTTTCGTATCGGCTTATTGAGCCAACCGACGCGAAGACTAATTTAAGTCGTCTGATAAATATGAATAAGACCCGTGATCGTAATAAATATCAGAAATATCTCATCTAGTAATACGAGTTTCTTATATCATTGTATCTATCTTGAATTCTAAGCACGTAGTTCAACCTATTCAATGTTACTACAAGCAAAGCACTTACAGCTTACACACAAGAATCAGCTAACACAGTTACTCCTAGCTTGATATTACAACGTTTGAACCAGATCAAGACCTATTTGATTATTGCAAGGCGTTTTATTACGATATATAGATTTTAATATCCATTAAATAAAATGTAATGACAAATGTTAATATGCAGTTAAAAATGCTTGTCGGAGTTTTTGGCGGGATCTTGGTCTGTCATGTAGTGGATTTTATTTTTTATTCATAATCTTGTGTTACTTGACTCTATATTGTGTAAAATTGGTGGTGTTTTTAGGTAATATAGTTTGTTTATTGTGCATAAGTGAAGTGAATGGAAAATAATACCACGGACCATGAATTCTGAGATGCCACAAAATTTCCATGGAAAGTTCTAACAAGAGGGCCACCATCTTGTTAGGTCATTGAAATTATATCAAGAAACTTGTAATATCGATACTCACTTGACAATGGCAGTGATGGTCTACTAGAAGACTGGTTGCTAAAATGAAATGGAAGAAGAACTTGAAATACTATTAACTACTCGACAATGGCATTCATTGAAATTATATCAAGAAACTTGTAATATCGATACTCACTTGACAATGCAGCAATAGTCTACTACAAGACTGGTTGCCGAAAATGGAATAGAAGAAGGACTTGTAATACTATTAAATACTTGACAATGGCAGTAATAATTTAAAATATTGGTTGCTAAAAATAAAGTTAAAAAAAAAATGCTTGTCACTTTTCTTTCTTCTATATTATATCTACGTACAGTATAATTATTACTAGTGATCGAAATTCCGCCATAATTCATTAGTTTTTGAGCTTGAATATTATTGCGGTTCTCTTGTCAAAGATTTGTATCTTAATAATCATTGCATTTTTAAACTTCATTGAATCCCGTTAGTTGAGAACGCGTAAAATAGTTCATTGTACATTAATTTGAATAATATAGAAATACGTATTATACATTACAATCAACACTCATAGTCCTATGCCGATACGTTTGGTAGTTTTGAAGAGATTAAGCCTCATCATATATTCATTATATTGGTACAATCTTTTAACAAGGTATTTAAATATTTTGATAATTATAATATAACGAAAATAAAATATGTGAGAATATAATATATGTGTGTATGTATACCAGGTGTCTGTTTAAAGTTTAACACCCTTCAATTCTTTGGCAGTTCATGGTCACATTTAACATATAAAATAATAATATCAAAATAAATACTAATAAACAACAAAGAGACTCTTAGTTAAAGTTTGTTTTAAAACTTTTAAAAGTATGGGAACGATACTTTTAAAAGTAAAAAAATCACATCTAGGTTCAATGAACAACATTAAAGGGGCGCTTTTCAAGGTTAATTACGTAACTGCTTATCGTCGAAATGCCGCACGGTCGAACAAAGGCAAGTGGGGCGCGAGTCGAGGTGCAGAACTGCACAGCACGGTGTGTGTGATTCATTGCTTTCCTTATTATTACACCAGTTAGTTTTTGCGTAAATCACCTGATGTTGAGTATATATCATCATGTATATCATCATCATGTGCTTTGTTTTTATCTAGATAATTAGGTCATGGATTTAGACCGAGACTCGACTAATAATTATCCTGTAAAAATATTGCTAGCAACTAACCAGTCACACTGTATATGTGGAGTATTTGATAATATTTATGTATCATTCTGTAAATAGTTTTAACAGGCTTAGTTTTGTGTTCATTGTTTATATGCTTCTTTATTCACGTAAATAAATATTGTTTGGTCCAATCACCGAAATCGCTAAGCCATTCGAGTATTATCAAAGTTACATATAATTACGCTTTTCTATGGGATCTAAGTAGTATGAATAAATTTTAATAGTACGCAGAACGACTAATTAGAAAATAGTCTAATATTAATTTATATAAAGTACGAAGAATCATCAAGAATCAATTTAAAACAACATATCCAGGAGAACAAATACACGGGCAATACCTAGTTTTACAGTAAAAGTGAGCACTTTGTACATTTTTAATATACAAAGTTTACAATGAAATCTCACAAAAATACTGAATCGTTTAAGTTTATTATCGGAATGAATTCATGAAATCTACAATGTAATCATAGCCGTAAGCTCTGACTGTAGATAATTAGCGCGAATGTGCGAAATAACCGACAATCTACGTTCACAAACAAAAGCGTTCATCGTATAACTTCCATCCAATTAATTAAACGAATGAATTCAATTTAGTTTCTTGATTCAATAAGTAAGGGTAAAATATTTAGTGGAATTAAGGATTGGCTATATATTAACAAACGTTAAAGAAAATAAATAAGTTGTTGTAATATAAAAAATGTATTATTGTTACTTATTTATTTACATTTTCTTTACGTTCAAGAAATGTGGGGAATTTTGAACTAAACCTAAGAAATTGTATTAATAATATTTGAAATAATTAAAGTCAAGAGATTTTTTGATCAATAAATTCTTGGAATTGTAATTTTTTTTGTAGGTGGTAGAGCCACGTTGAAGCTATTACTGGTTTCAGCATGTGTGGCTCGCCCGAGGTAGTACCACCTTCTCACAGAAACACCGACGTGAAGTAACAGTGCTTGCATTGTTGCGTTTCGTTCGGTCAGTGAGAGCGCCGGACGCCCACCTCCCTTCCCCTTCCTCCTTTCCATTCCCCCTCCCCTTCCCTCAAACACAGGCTGGCAACACACTTGCGACTCTCCTGTTGTTTCTAGTGTCTATACATGCTGGTGATCACTTAACATCAGCCGATCCACTTGTGTGTTTGCCTCCTTTGATATAAAGAAGAATAAAAATTCTACTAGACTCCATTAATATCAATTAAATAGAATATTTCTTTGGATTTCCTTTGGTTTACCAGGAAAATCTACGTAATTATGTTTTCAGAAAAAATGTGATAAGTGTATTAAAGTACATATTTGAAGGTTGTCAAAATTCAAATTACTTTATCAATTTATACCATGAGAAGGCGTTTATGAACGCCAAAATTACCCCCGGTTTGGAAAAGAACCCAGTCATCCAGAAGAACCGGTAAGAAACTCGATCTGGCTTACCTTTATAACGTACATAACATATTTTTACGAACATACATGTACATATATGTCGGTGAAACTGAATGACCGCTACGCTAAACAGTTTCTAAAATATCTCATGGCAATAAAATAAACTAAACGTGTTCAAAACTCAATACCTCAAACTGTATTTACTACACTATCCGGTTTTCACAGTAAACATTCGACGTATTGTGGTACAAAAAAATTGAATATTTGTCTTTATTCCTGCATGTATAATTTTAAAAAGTAATGATATCCATCCAAATAGGCCTCATAAATGTCAGTTTAAATCCATTTTGCTATAACTCTTAAATAAGTTCCATTGTACAGATCCACGTGTACTAAAATTTGCATATGAATATTGAAATTTATTATAGAAATAAACATGAGTTCAGAGTCATCATTCTGAATTACTTTTTTTATTACAAATTATTACTATGGGCGATCATTAAAGTATAGGCAATTGAAAGATATCTGAAGGATTGTTGATCAAAAATAAAAATGATTCGAAGTCCCCCTGAAAGTTATTATGGACATAAATTAACATTACAGCAGAGTTGACATTGATAATGGCGTCGACACAACGTATATACCAAGCTTAGAGGATCGAGTTTTTCAGTAACATTTTATCATGAAAATTTTATGAGAAATAATGTAAGTGTCCTTTTACAAAATATAATATTTAAGGGCCATATTGGAGACGTAAACTGAATAAAAAATTTGATTTTGTTTACCGCAATTTATAAGTCGTTGTGACAGACTAGAAGAAAATTGATAAAATGGAAACGGTAAAATAGTATTTTTTTTTATTGTTAAATTGTACATGTCAGAGTAAATAGGTAGAGCCTAGAGAGAGCACACGGATGGCATTGTCCTCCATTTGTATGTATTTTCACTATGAAATGAAACGACGACTTCTTCGATTCTTGTTCTTTTTAATAATGATTTTACAATAATCTCAGAGACAACGCTCTCAGAGAAAATAATTATCACTTAGTGACAATAACGACTGACCTCACGATCTCAAAAACAATAATGAATCTTACACAACCTCTTACAAGAAATTATAAAGGTATCGTCTCCGACAACCCAAGTGAAGGAAGTTTTAGTTTAACGAAGTACTTAATCTACGATTTTGTACATAGTTACACTTTATGTTCGCTGATAATTCTAATTATAAATAAATAACGATTTTAATATCGTAATTGAATTAATTACGTTGTCATTAATTATTTTAAATAATTCACAGTTGTAACAACCGAAGTACTTTACGAATGCTTATTTGCTTTAAAACCCATTTTAGACCGACAATTATTGTAGTAATTATAAAGTAATACTAATAACATTGTGCAATGCCAATTTGTTTTAATTACATTGTTATTAATTTTAAATAGCAACTTTACTATTCTATATCTACTGCACATAGGATGTATTTCCGGATTTAAAGAATAATAAAAAAGGTTCCACATGATACTTAAATCTAGAGTAATTCTATTACAATTTCACAAATCCGCTTTTAATTATCGTGACACTAATTTAGGTCTGCTTTAAATCAAGATTTTTTTTATTATCATAGGAGGCAAACGAACAAGCGAGTCACCTGGTGGTAAGTGATCAGTGACGTCCATAGATACTTGTAACATCAAGGGAGTCGCAAGTGCTTCGCCAGTCTGTGTTTGGGGGAATGAAAAGTGGGAGAGGGGAGGAGAGGGGATGGGTGAGAGGAGGGGAAGGAAGGTGGGCTTCCGGCGCTTTCACTGACCGAACGAAACACAACAATGCAAGCACTGTTACTTCACGTTGGTGTTCTGTGAGAGGGTGGTACAACCTCGGGCGAGCCGACCCATTCATGCTGAAATCAGTAATAGCTTCAGCATGGCTCTACCACCTACAAAAGAATCAAATCAAGATAGAAATGTTATCACACGACGCCACATTTTCTTAAGATGGAGTCACGCGTCGTGTGGCGTGTCACCGGCTTATTTAGTGACTTCAATCAGTGCTTATGTGAATAAACATGCGGAATTCTTAGAAGTTATGAACAGTTTAATCTGATCTAAATTACTCAATAATTTAGAATAAACCACATTAACAATAATTACATAGAAGTGCATTAACAAGACATTGCCAGTATTGATTAACATAGAAAATAATAGATGGCGCTGTTAGCAAACACCTATGATAATTGTAAAAATATGCGTTACTATTTATGTGTTAATTTCGACTGCTGATTGCTCCGACTGCTGGATGATCCCACTATGACATACATTATATCATATTTCCAATGATAATTGTATTAAAGGCTATTTTCATAAGCCACAGTATTTAATTATATCAAAGTTTCTATTTTAAAGTAAAACTTACCGAAAAGAATGAAATTGAAACGTCTAAAAGAAGTATTTTGTCACCATCTTAAAATACGAGTATGTACGTGTGAGTCTTCAGCTCACTTTGCTGAGACAAGCGCTGTACGTGAGAATTTTGCATAATATCAACTTACATTATCACACTTTTGGGACTTACTTTGGAATTCTGCCATATTCAAGTTAAAGCTTGATGGAAAAATCCAAAAAATACTAAACCATAGCTTTAAGGACTAGAGTTCAGGACATATTATGTTCATTATTTCTCAAGTGTCTTACAACGTTTCTGTCTCTGAGGAATAGTTTCGAAGATAGAATGTTTCTTAAAGAAGTTTCCTAAAATAGAATTATAACATACTAACTTTCACCATAGGCTTCTCTCATGTTAATATAGTTTTAACTTATCCCTCTGGAATAGTTTTTATTCTAGATGAAATGTGCCCTATGTTTTTATTTGTACCCCTGACAACGTGTTTGTCAAATTTTATGATAATCTATTGAGTAATTGAGTTATGAAAGCGTAATAAATGAATAAAATCACATTCGCATCTCTATCTTTACTAATATTATAAACCTGAAGAGTTTGTTTGCTTGAACGCGCTAATCTTAATAACTGCAACTGGTCCGATTTCAAAAATTCTTTCAGTATTAGATATATCATCACGCTAAGACCAATAGGAGATAATTAAAATAGGGCCCTATAAAATCGTCTAGAGGGAAAAATCTATACTTAACAATTAATATTAGAAATATTATTAACCTTATTGTGTAAATATTAAAAAGTAATTTTGAAAAACTCATAATTTCCAGACAATACAAACAAAAACACAATGTCATGGTACAAACGAGAGAACAGTAATGATACAATGTTGGCCGGACTTTCAGCAAGTCACGGAAATATTAGGAGCACATTAAACTTAACTTACAATGGGAGAAGATGAACATTTCGTATATAATATCGTCTTTGTATGTTACGTATTAAGGTTGAAAATTATCATATAAAATATAGTTATTCTCCAGCTTTCTCTCCGAATGATTCAGCGTTAAAGCTCAATTATTTAGAAAATGACATAACTGATACATTATTAAACATTAATTTTTTGTTATAATATTCTATGTTTATCATTTTTATTATAAATTCTATGGTAGACGGTTGACGTTGTAATTTGTATCATCGTGAAACATGAGCTAGAAGACAAACTACTAAAATCATTTGTTATAGTATCAATTAATGATTTATTGTGAATAGAACCTATATACGACATTACTGCATAAGGTAAATTTTACTTTAATAGCAATTGTAATACTGTACTGTACGTGCAATTTTGTTCGGATTTTAATTCTTTTTACATAACGCGCTAAAAGATTGAGAAGTACTCGTTACAATAATTTACGTGTCACGTGATATGTAGCTATTAAAAATCTGTAAAAGCTAATATTGAATAAGATAGTAGCTCTATGTAGGTTGGTTCAACCGATATGTTAATTAAAATCATTATTTAAGTTCTAATGGATTTCTCTGTTTGGTACATCTGGTATATCAATAATATTCAAAGGCATTAAACAGAATCATTCTTGAATATCCATTTATAAATTTTGCAAAGATTTTATAATACCTTATAGGTACGACTTAGCGAATGGTGGTTGAAATGTTCCATTTAATTATACGGTCACTGCATTTTGGTTTGGGAGCCAAGAGTGTTCTATACATGCTTAGTAAAAACACTATAAACTAAAGTTGTTAGTATTTCACTTCTACGTTGGTACAAAATTGCTTATAATTATGTCTGAGTACTGTGTTAACTATACATATACATGTTAAAATATATAAGAGATATGCCGATAAGTGAAGTTTACGCCAAACAAGTAAGCATTAAAATTAAGGCTATATAATTCACTAAAATAAAACAAAAAGTCAAACCAGTGAAAAGGAATGCCGACAGAAGTGATAACTTGAAACACTGAAGTAAATATGTTCTTTTATGAATTTTTAAACGAATTATAACCTGAATTAATGAAATTTCATAATTTTTCAATTAATATTAGTGTAGTTTTTGCATGTATTGGCACTCCGAACAATAATTATATACATTTTTATAGTTTACTAATTAATCAAACATATGACGGGCTACACAAGTTTAATATAAAACATAGATATTAATTGTACACAGGCAGCGCTATACTACGCGTCGCTAGACTGATGCAAGCACAATAGTTTATGAGCATGTCGAGGTCTTCGGTGACGTGAACCCATAAGTTTTCCGTTATCAAAAATTTCACTTAAAAAAAACAATTAGCAATACCATTTGAACACAAGGCAGTATTTTAAATAATCGTTGTTAAAAAAATTGCGTTACTTGATGTTTAGTAACATCTAAAATACTGCGTCCAAATCATAAAGCATATCCGCGAGTAACATTTAGTCTTGGTTTCATTAAAATCGGTTCACTCTGTCAAAAGTTATTGTATTTTTAATGACCACGCGACTTAAGTACGAGAGAAACGTAGATAAGTAAATGGACTTAATACATTCAGATGATTTTATTGGTCACTGTTTTTTCTTTCAATTAAGTTTCACACGGACTGAGTCGCGGCAAGAGATAGTGTTAAAGCTAAAAGATAAAAAAATAAACTGACACCAATTTGCGAATGTAATATCTCAGGAGTATAATCTTCATTTCTATAACTGAATTTCTTCACAGAAGTCTTGGAAATGGTTTCTATCAAAAATAAAATGTATCAAGATTCAATATTCCAAGTGAGAATAAAAAAATACGCGTAATAATATACATTAAAGTGTCTTACTGTTCTTTTCATACTTGTGAATGGGTACCTATATAGAGTAAAGGCTTTGTCGGTGTTGTTAATGTAAAGTCACGAGCTTACACTCTTTGACACAGGTGTGGTGTAATGTAAACAAATTGTGTATATATATATTATACAGGGAATATTTTTATCAAGTCTGGTAATGGAAACGACTTGTTATAAAGTAAAATGTACATTTTAAAAGTTGGTGATAATGTTTTTCCTTTTAGTTGATTATGTAATAGCATTTACCGTAATACATACGTTTAAGTAACAATTCGGTCAGAGGTTGTAAACGTTGAGTATAGTAAGCTAATGTATCCAGCAAATGAAACGGTAGAACAGCGATGGTCAACCTTTTTGAAAGCAAGTACGCTATGAAAATTATTATAGAGCGGTGGCGCATGATGAAAAAAAAATTATAACATGGTAAGTGCAAGGTTTTTTTAGGTGAAAATCAAACCTACATCATACTTTTTAATAAGTGGTATTTTTAACAATTTTTGCAACGGGCACACTACAGATCAACCGTGGGTACACATGTGTCCGCGGGCGCTGACTTGTCGTATATATCCCATGGTCATTTCCATATGCATCCCGGTATATTACATATTTAATCGACTAGGAGGTTCTTGATTCTGTTTTTTTTTTAATTTGGTACCTCAGAACATCATAATTTATAAATCGAATTGAAAAGTTATTTTTTTATTGAAATGGAGATATTTTCAATGTGGTTCTATTTTAATTTAATTAGCCTTGTACTTTGGAGTTTGTAGATACACCAGAGTGCTAGTTAAAATCGAATAGGAAATGTATAGTCATTAAGAATTATGGTAATCCAAGACTATATAACTAACTGTTGTCAAGAATATTCTGGTATTTTTTATAGTAATTGTTCGAGACCTTATACAATGCAGAATTATGGATAATTAAGATGACATACTCGCTCGATATAGTGACATAAAATCTTATACCATTGCAACAACATTACACGTATCACCTCCATACACGTTCACACACACATGCTTACACATGAAAGTGGAAGGGTTTTCTTTATTTTCCCTTATCGAACTGAAACAGTTTAGAAAATTTTTCGACACAAATGTATATAAAAGTCATTGAGGTATGTATGCTTGGTACACATATATGTTTCAATAACTCATATAAGTATGAATACGTAGCTTAGCTTAGGTTAGCTCAGATAGGTCGCGAATTGCATGTATCAGGCAACAGCCCAAGCCGAGTTGTGCCGCGCATCCTTGAGCTGGTTGTCAAAATAAAATCGGCTGAGTGCCTTAAACGCTCGCCTTAGTAGTCCGGTGAAGCTGTTACGGCCTTGCTAGGCCAATAGCGTAGTCAGTTCGAGAAAAAAAAGATGACATATAAGTAGAAAAATCTGGCATCCTACAAGTGGTAAGACATTAAAGTAAAAATTAGCAATTAATTATAATAGAATTTACAAATAGTCCGCACTTTTTAAAAATTTGAAACATATTCGGTGTTATTTACGCATCTATCTACAGTGTAAACTCTTTATAACGAACTTCAATGACCAACATTTTTTTTTGTTATAAAGAGTTTTCGTTATACGGAGGCATGAGAATAAAGAAATGGTTTTGTGGGAAACCAACCAAATTGAACTAATTTTTACGTTATAGACAGTTTTTCGTTATATAGAACGACGTTATAAAAAGACTACACTGTATATACATTCTATTGACAAATTTTATTTATTATATTGTCCAATATTTTAGAAATACTTTATACAGGTTGTTGTTTTTAATGCAAAAAAAAAATCAAAACCCCTATTAGAATAAGTTATGTACATATCGAAATAATAAATAGATACGATACAAAATAATTCAGAAATTAAGATCCAGGACTAGCTTTAAGATTCTTAACTTGAATTATGGAGATAGTTTAGGACCCTTACAGAACATCTTGTAACCTACTGTTTTATTTAAATGGCTTGATTAAAATTGTAGGGGTCGGTCCGAAAACTTTGATAAGACCAGTTAGTAAGTCGCTTAGTTAGTTCATAGCCAATTGAAGGTTTAATTTGAGCACCATTGTTCACATAATCAAGTAAGTGGTAATTGTTTCGTCGCATTTTTTTTACTTTTTGTATTACTTTCTAATACAAATATTATCATTGCCGTATCTAAAGTTAACTCTTGAATTCCTTATTTATTAAACAAAAAAATAACGCAATAAATAGCGCAAGGTGTGGCACTATTCGTTAGCAGATTGGGATGGAATGCGGGATTATTTCGCTTCCATTCCTTGGCGGTAACGCTGTTTTGAAGGGAAGGGCCCTTCAGCAATTGTCGATGTGATTGCCGACGAGATTCCAATTACAATGGAATAGTATATTCCTTCCTCTGAGATCGTCGGTAATCGCAAAGGACGCACTTGGTACAATCGTGAATATGCGCTGCAGTTAGCGAAAAGCAAGCCGCATATCGCGAATGGATCAAGGGTCACGCTAATAAGGATTCTAATATCAGCTTCCTCAAATCAGCCTATAACTCTACCGCCAAAGTTTGTAGGAGGCCATATACTAGAGTGGGTGTCCAGCACGTTGCACGCTTAAGTCTAGAACTCGTAAGTCATCCGACTAATAGTCGAGTCTACTGGAGTCTGGCCAAAATTGTGCAAGCCAACTTTCGTCATCCAACAATGCCGCAGTTGAGGTACTCTGATGATGCGCGGGCCTACGAACTGCAGGAGAAAGCTACGTTAGTAACTAATCTCTTTGCGGCTAATTCTCTGCTCGACGATCGAAACGCGCAACCACCCACTATTCCTTGCTGCGGTGTCACTATGTCGGAATTAAAATTCAGGCAGCGTGATGTCTTTAAACAACTGCGATCGCTCGAAGTCTGGAAGGCTAGTGGTCCGGACGGTATCTCAGTGATTGTACTAAAAAAATATGCAGCCTAGTTGGCTCCAGTATTTATGCGCCTATACCACCAATCTTATCTTTCTGGTGTCGTGCCTTGGGCTTGGAGGGAGGCCAACGTGCAATCGATTCCCAAGAGGGAGGATCGGTCTGATCTCAATAACTATCGCCCCATTGCCGTAACCTCAGTGCTGTGCAAGATAATGGAGCGAATCATCAACACCCAGCTTGTCCGCCATCTCGAGGATCACTCGTTGATTAATGATCGGCAATATGGCTTTTGCTAAAACCGATCGACAGGTGGTCTTCTAGCCTACGCACTACACGGCTTGATGAGGCAATTGATAAGCACGGCAAGGCCTTGGCAATCAGTTTTGACATTGGCAAAGCCTTCGATAGGGTCTGGCACCGTGATATTCTCTCCAAGTTTCCGGCATACGGTCTTCCCGACAATTTATGCAAATGGATATCTGGCATTCTACATATGCGCAGAATTCGTGTCCTTGTCGATGGATGTAATTCGCAGCTCATGCCAGTAAATGCTGCAGTTCCGCGAGGCTCTGTACGTTGACCTAATCTGTTTCTTCTACATATCAATGATATGTTGCTTTTAGGCCATATTCATTGTTATGCAGATGATATCACCATCCATGGGTGCTATTACAGCAAGATTTCTTGCGGTCGAGGAGAAACAGAAAAGAGACGGCAGGAACTTGTTATTGAACTTAACCAGTCCTGGCATCTCATATCAACACGGGGAGCAAGTAATTTGGTAGAGTTTAATGCCAACAAAACACAGGTGTGCGCGTTTACCTGCAAAACATCTCCATTTACTTCTACTCTTCCTGCTCTCCAGAACATATCGCTCACATTTACGCAAGCCGAAATAACAGCGGCGACCGGAGAGAGATAGCGCATCTCTCGGTAGTCGCCATTATTTTTGGATTGTACTGTGCTCACCATCAGGCACAGAGTAGTCACTTTGCTGTGCTACAATAAAAGAAAAACGTTTACCTTGAATGTGTGATTCTGTAAGTCAATACTAATTCAATTTTTCTTTATTGCTTCTATAATCTTAATCTATTAAATACAAAAGCAAATCTCAATTTAGATTAAGTATAAATTAGGTTACTTAAGAAGGTAACTATTGAATTTTAGTTTTATATCATTTTGTATACCTAATATGGATAAAAAGGCGATAGAAGTCATTTTTTTAAGTTTTATTTCTTAGATACATGAACTTTATATAAGGAACAAATATCACGTTATCTTATTTAAATTAAGAAACTACAATTTTTAAAAACACTACGCATTTAGCATTGTTTAAAGTGGGGCAAGCGGTGTAGTCCGCATGCGTAGGAAATGTAAAGTATTAGAAAAGAATATTTATGCTTTTCATTTTTTATGTTTTTGTCTTTTTTACATAAACTGTATTTTTAAGATAATAAACAGTGCTGATATAGTCGTGGGAATCTACTAGGATCATGATATAGTATTAGAAATGTGCCTGATGGTAGGTAAGCACTGTGCAATTCAGAAACAAGACAATTGAGAAGTCTACAATCTATCTCTAATCGTTGCTGTACGTACCACAAGACATACGTTAGCTAGAAATACAGTGAAATAGGATAAAGTAAAAGAGGCCCACTGGGATAAATTTATCCTGTCAGGTACAGATACCATATTACTCCATTTGATTATTGGATATACAACGTGACAGGGCTAATCTACTATGGCAGATATGCCGACCTCATTTTACACCTTTGAAGTGAAAACTTATTGGCCCCGTTGTGATATGAAGCTCAATGAAATGAAATAGCGAAATATATATTAGATTTAATGTGCGAGAAAATGAGATAGAATACATTATACAGTGTTTCTTATAATCGCATTCTCTTCATTGGTTATTGCATTACCTAATATTTGCTCGGGATCGAGTATTGTAGGTTTTTATGTTTGAATTTGTGTTATTACGTGTGTGTGTGCGTCTAAGTGTATTGTTTATACGAATATTATATCATGTTTCATTTCTATCGTATGTGAATTTCAAACATGCTTTTTATTATATTGGCTAGATTACTAAAACAAGAATACGATCGATGTTTTCAATTCCATTAGAATTTAATAATAAAATAATACATGTAATCAAATAATACAACTGTAAAGACCCAAATTTTATTATTTTAAGTGAAGCAAAAATTGTACGCGGACGAACCTCTAACACCATGTGTTACATATGAATAAATAATGAACAGAGGGTTCGAAAGGATATAGACTAAGAAAAAATCTAGCAAAGTATTTTACTAAGCAAGACGAGTGTGAAGGGAAAAGGTCAATTTATTCCCAATCTCTCCAAATATAGCTTCATTAGTGAGTCTTGTTTACCCTCGTAATGTACCGCACGGAATTCTCTATGATTTTTATTCATTGTTCCTTTTTCTTCGGATTATCTAATATTGAAAAGAAATAAATAATGATGAAAAGACTAACTGTATTCATTATTTGCTAAGCCTTTTGGTAACGGATTCTGTTATCGAATCCGTTTTTGTCGTCTGGAAAAATTTTAAATGGTCCCTCTTAGATTTTATGCGCAGTTGAGCCGTATAAGTAACTAGGATTGGCAACATTTTCTTATTTATTTTAGATAATATGCCTAAATATGTTAAAGAAATTAGAACTTTTATTACATCTTACATGAGAATTGTCTAAAGGGAAAATATAGGTATAATTATTAGTAACTATCTGTCAATTCAATTCGCGTTAATAATATAAAAATTCGGAAGTCGTAATATCGTTCGTAATATTTTCCTCCCAAACGGTTGCATCAATTTTAAATATTTGTTTTATATATATTGGTCATTTCAAATGTTCAAATCGCGAAGCGAAGCCATAAAAAATAAAAAGAATTTCCGGACGACGTATCTTCTGTATATTACAAATATCATAGTAAATTATAGATCGACTTCGCAATAAAAAATAAGAAAGAGTAAAGACGGAAAGTTATTACGTAATATTTTAATATCAGAGCGTCTTAGTTTCAAAACGTTTAAAAATAAAGAACAAGAACTTAGGAATATTATTATAAAAAAGGAAAACTCAAGCCGTCCGTCCGTCCGACTGTCCCTATTGTTGCGAGAACCGAGCCCGACGTTTTTTTTTTAAACGTTTTTATTACGGCACGTACAACAACACAATGCTTATTAGTTATGACTCTTTCATTTTGCTCTCTCGATCCTGCACAGAAACGAATAGGTCTTTATAAAATGTCATTTCTTTATCTTGAACTCCATTTTTTATACGATGTCAAAAAAGTTATTTTTTCTTATATTGTAATAGGAATTATTTGAGAATAATGGATATTTTTTGATGACTTATTCCTAACAATGACCATTGAAATACCTTGAAAGAGTAATTTTGGTTTTGTTGGAAGGGAAGAGCATTTTAATATTTTTCCCTGTTTCCTGGTAAGTATATGTTTTATTTGGATTAATTGTAAGCTGTTTTTGAAGTAAAACTTCTTTATGCGCGACTAGGAGGTAACTGGACGACAATTCAACGGAAGTCCGTAATGGCTATATGGCGTCACGTTTCTGTACCATCCGGTTTTTAAATATTTTTGATTTTGTTAATAAAAAATTTATAAACAAATTTATTAAAATTTTTTGAAATAAAAAAAAAAATTAAATTGAATAATAATAACAATTATACAATAGAATTAATTATGTATATATGGGCGCGCAACCGTGCTGACATCTGGTTTCAAGGTAGGTATGTAACAAATGAAATCAAAGCTTCATTATCTGTAGTGCCATCTATCAGCTAATTCGGAACTTAAATAACGCAGGAAATACTATTAGCAACTCTTTGTTATAAAGTAAATAAAACATAGAAAAGTACGAACAGATTACTATGATTATGATTTATGTATAAATTTTACTTCAATCGCGTGTGACGGTTACACGCACTAATTTTTTTTTATTCCAATTTTGTCATACAAGCCTTTTAGCGACTATAAGTTGTCTTAGTTGAATTTCATCGTGTCTGTTTAGTTCCTATCGCTAGATGTAGCGTTGATAATATTCTAAAATATTTTATAATGATACCTTATAGATTTTAACGTTTGTCCAAAATCACACCCGATGATAAATGATAATGCAGCTGCCGGAATGCACCTATAGATGCTAGGTGACAGATGTTGAGATTATAGACAATACAAGTTTTTATATATTGTCAATTTAACTATACAAGACCAAATGTTGAGAATGGTAGATCCTGTGTGATTTTCAACAACTAGAGTATGAATTTCGCACTATGGCATTCACGTCCATAGTGTTTGATGATCAACATGAACAGGGACAAGAGTCACGCCTGCTCCTTCATGAGGAGTACCAATCTATAGTCACCTGCGTCACGACTGCGTTCCTTTTAAGGTCCGTACAACTGCTAACAGTGCAACATAGCTAAAAACCGTAATGCCCACTTAACGTGAGCTCAACTTGTTTTCTATTTAATGACTAAAGAAAATAAAACTAAAACTAATAAAAAAATGTTAACTAAAACTAGTTGTTCTTCATTATGCATGCCACTTGATTAGAATTTTGAAATAAGAAATTAATAAGTAAGATATACGATAAACAATGCATTTATATTTACTTAATAACGTAGAAGCTCGTTTGTAACATAACGATATAAAAACCAATTGCAAAATTAATTTCAGTAATGTCGTCATAAATTCTCGTTCTATAATATGATGGCACGTTTCAAGACCGTATATCGGAAACTTGACAGTATCATCTTTTAAGTCATTTTGACTTAATGTAGAAGAAAAATAATGAGCTCAAATAGCACGTGTAGCTCCTATCCCACTGGTCTTCTTAGTAGACTGATGAAAGGCGCCATGTACTTGCTTATTAATTCATGTAATTTTAATGTCAAGAAACGAGCCTAATTGATCCACAAAGGCCTGCAACGCATTTGTGATGCCTTTCGAGTCGCGGGTGTCCATGGAAGACGATGATCACTTACTATCACGTAATCCGCATAATCAATTGCCTGTAATTAAACAAAAAACAAATATAGTGAAGTAAGCGACCACTCACGCCTTCGTCCGTTTTTGTATTTTTATAAATGAAAACACCATATATCTTCGTGAAACTCTATTAAAGGCTTCACTAAACAGAATGGTTCTTAACATGATTCAAGGTGTGCTAGCGTCGCGTTAGAACGACGCGTTGTATTGTACTCTTCAAGTTGAAACGTGTCAAACAGAGCGCACACGTTAGAAATACTGGACGCTCATGACGTGTGCGCTTTAAGCTTGAACAGTACAACACAACGCGGCGTTCCAACGCTGCACTAGTACCTACACCTTGACGCGCGGTAACAACGCGTTCTATTTGGCGAAGCCTTTATCCATCGCACGACGATCTAACTCTCAGAGGGTAGGATTTATGCCAACTAACTTGACATTTTGCAATATGTTTTAACTTGACTTATTTTGAACAATTTCAATAATATCTTAATAAAACATAAATAATATATTTATAAATATCTATACAAAATATATTACTATAAAGTGTCATCGAAATATGTTTAGTATTTTTTGCGTGAACAAAATTCGAAATAATGTCTTATTTACTTCAAAATTTCACTACAAAGCTACTGTTGTCAATTTTAATGTTGAAATATGGTTATAAATTTCCAACAACGTTTCAGCGAATACTATGGAAATTGGCAAACCTAAGCGTTCTTTCGTAGAGGTTTTTATGATGTCTATCTTACGATAACTCGCCAGTAGGTGTCACTGAGCTATATTTTATTATTATTAAATTGTACACCGTAATTTAACGCAGATTAATTCATGTTTTTTTTTTCGAACTGACTACGCTATTGGCCTGACAAGCCGTTACAGCTTCATCGGCTACTAAGGCGAACGCTTAAGGCACTCAGCCGATTTTATTTAGCAACCAACTCAAGGGTGTATGGCACACCTCGGCTTGGGCTGTTGCCTCCGTTACACAGTATCGCGAATCTAATTAAGCTAAGTTAAGCAAACTATACATGCGTACAGGAATTGGTGAGATGCAGATGTGTACCAAGCATATGTACCTCAGTAACTCATACATGTATTTCGAATCAGACTACTAAATTAAGCTAAACTAACTCAGTACGATAAGGGAAATGAACTTGTGTGTATGCGCGTATGTGGGGGTAATCTGTGTAAGTCACGAGTATATATTATCAAGTATTTAATATTGAAAAGATGGAAACAATTTTACATCGAAATGGAATGGTTACTTAAATATAACTATTTTTAACCAGTTAAAGTAACTGCTTAATATAAGTATCTGATGGTAAATAAAGTCCACAAATGACGGCAACCGACAGTGTCTACTTACACCGAGGGTAGTCGTTGTTATCCGAGCGTGAGTGAATGTTTCTTTGTGCAGATACAACGCAAAAGGGAATAGAAAAACCTATTTATGATTCTGGTTACAGTCGACCTAACTTTTAATAGGATGTGTAGAAATTTTGAGAATAATTTCATTACATATTATAAAACCGAGTCCTTTAGCATGTCTGTCTGTCTGTCTGTCTGTTCGCGATAAACTCAAAAACTACTGAACGGATGTTCATGAAGTTTTCAGCATTAGATAGAGTGATTCATGAGGAAGGTTTAGGTATATAATTTGTCAAAGTTTTTTTTATTATCAGACGAGACAACGTTCGCCAGGCCTGCCAGTTTGTTATATGATTTACTAGCTTGTATGGAAACTACTATAATTTCCGATGGCGTGACTGTGGAATTGATTAAGTTTTGATTAGTTAAGTTAGATTTAGTAACATTAAATAGTAAACAAAAGTAACATTAAATATATGCTAACTATATATTACATTAAATTGAAAATACATGTTTCTATTTTAATTTCATGTATTTTGAAAAAGGTCTGAATTGTAATATAGACCGTTTGAATAATGAAATATCATCTCGCGTTTTCAGTAAAGTTTGTACACGATTTTAAAACTGCATTGTGTGTTTTTATTTTGTAGATACGAAGCAAAAACAATACAGTGAATTAAGTTGATGTTCGTTGAATTGCTTTGTTATACTTGGTCTGGTAATAGCTTTAAAAAAAAAAGATTTAGTAAGCATTGAAACGACTTTAATAAAATATTATAAAAAAATTAATCGACCGGCGTGAATGAGGAACGGAGATTAACTAAACGGGTGTGTGTAATGAGTGGTCAGGAATGCTGACTTGAAAATAGGGAGGAATGGAGTCAGGCTTGATCAGCATTACTGGAGGAGGGAATCAGGGGTATAACAGCTCGCTTGATCTAAAAAAAAATTGTTGAACTGTTTTTGTCAATAAAGCTTTTTAAACATTACATTATAGTTTATCTTATTACATAAATATACAAAGACTGCACTAACAGCCTTAAAACTGATATATTATTGTGCTGTTAAACCAAAATCGTATAAGATTTGCTTGTCGTGTTTAATATCTTTATCTTAGTTTATCGCGTAAATGTGTTCACAGTGACCTTAATATGAAAATGAGATTTATATTTCTGTCGATATTAAAAAAAAGTAATTGGTATTCTTATTAATTGTGTAATTCCTAATAATGAATATGTTTTATTATTTTTGTAAAATATTCGAAAAGAATATATTGAATTTATTTATGAAGTTGTTCACTAGATACTGCTAGTTGTTCCGTGTATTAATTACCTAATGTAAGAAACCATCAAACTGAGGCATAAAATATTTTAATTTGAAAAATATTATTTATATTAAACCTAGGATTTAAAAAAATGTGACATTAATATTTATCGAGTTATAAGCACGCTAACGGATAAACACGCAGACAATCAGAGAATCTTTATTATCTATGAATATTAAATTGGTGTGAAAAATTGTATGTTTTAAATGAAAGGCTGTGTGAATAACAACAAAATTGGTTTTTAATACTCAGAAACATCTTCAAGGTCTTCTAAAACTCGAAATAAAAGGTCAATTAACGCTGAAAAGCAAGAAAATTAGAAAATTTACATGCAAAACTCGCTAACTAAATTCCAATGCGATTCTGATTTCATAAGATTTTAAGCAAAGTTTCTGTCAAATAATACTATATTACGACTGATAGGTTAATAAAAGTAATATTTATATTACTTGTTATGTTTATTTGTAAAACTACTATATAACGTTATATGCTAGTTTTGCCTGCAGTTTCGTCAGTATTTGTTGTTATTGATTGTTTTTATTATGTTATATTCATTACATTTTGGTAATTAATAATTAACTTATAGAGCAATGGACGTTATGTAAGTATTCTACTATTTAAGTATAGGTGGTAGAACCACGTTGAAGCTAAAACTGGTTTCAGCATGAATGGGTCGGCCCGCCCGGGGTAGTACCACCCTCTCATAGGAAACCGACGTGAAGTAACAGTGCTTACATTGTTGCGTTTCGTTAGGTCAGTGAGGGCGCCGGGGACCCACCGCCTGGGTGGAGGGTCTCATCCTCTCATCCTCTCCCTTCTCCCCTCCACCGTCTCCCCAAACGCAGGCTGACAACGCACTTGCGACTCTCCTGATATTGCTAGTGTCTATGGACGGCAGTGATCACTTAACATCAGGTAACACACCTGTTCGTTTGCCTCCTATAATATAAAAAAAAACCTATACATATTTATTAAAGCGATTGGTCGAACAGTATACATTGCATTGTAAAGCCATCTAGCTAACTAAGCTAAGTTATAACAAAATTGATAGTGGAACAATATTCTTCGTTTTCAAATATCTGCATATTCATTACCATGATTGGTTGAACAGTATACTCAAGTTACTCAAGTTGATGTACTATAATGCCACCTAGTAGTCAGATGAAGTAGATGACACACAACTTTTAATTAAACATTCCTTAGATTCACCAATTTTTATGGCGAACGATCAAACTGCTTTTGAGTTTATCAGTTTCATAAATTTATATCAACATACATTCTTACATGTATAAAGATAATAAAGATTGTTTGAAACGATTACGATAGCACACCACACAGACACGCCATAGAAGTGAAACTTTTGTACTACAGGTAAACAGTTTTAATTAAAAAAATACAACAAAAAGCCAAAGTCACACGGTGTTCTCAGGTAGCAACCCATCCAGTACTGACCGCGCCCGACGCTACTTAACTTCTTTAATTGGACGAGAACAGGTGTTTTCAATACTCATCCGACACAGTGTTTACTTACACCACTTTTCGTCACACAAAAAGGTTGCCGATCACAATTTCAAAGTCTTTCCATAAGAATTTAGTTCCGTATACTAGTGTAATAAAGAAACGTATAATCGGTCAATCAGGGAAACCAATTAACACTCTGTAGGCACTGTGACTATTTATCCGAGCAGAGCTACGCCTTACAATAATTTCGACATAGAAGTGACCCCGATCAACGATATATTGCCTTTTATAGGCCGAACTCTCTAATAGGGTGGCGCTAGTACTAATGTCGCGTCTCGGATGTGTTGTAGCGGTACATAAAGAATATGATAAGTCCGTTTAAATCATTTGAATATCATTTTATTTAATAAAAGTATTATAAAAGCCATTTTAAATTATTAAAATTAATTATAAAAATAGAAATCATTACACTAGGTTACATCAATATATCTTAATATTAGTTTCGTAACTTGTGTGTCCTGATTGTGTTGCGCGTAAAATAGGCGTAGAGCGTATTACCGGTTGACAACAGAGTTCTCTCAGCAAAGTTCTTTCAGGGCGTAACGCGTTCCCTCGGGCGAAACGTCAAGTCGTCGCCAGTTCGCTTCGAAAGGGGTGCGACACGGCGTCATCTGAATAAGAGATTAACGCTTCCTTTTTTAGAAATAAAAAAAAACATCCCGTCGACTTACTGTTTAAAGCTGTGACGAAATTTTATAAAATGTGTGAACTCAGTAATACCTTTATCGTATTTACCTTTTTATCGCGTGTTTAAATACCTGCATATCGTGACATATTATAAACGCTAATAGGAATTTCTTTCATTATTTGATTGTTATGGTTTCACTACTTAAGTACTCCACCAATTACCACGAAACTTTGCATTCGCGTTTTCAAGGATTCAAAAAATATCATAGGGTTTGTTCTATACCGAAAAAAATGTAATATTCCCGAGGAAATCATCAAATTTAATTAAACTTGATCGAAGTCGAGAACAAAAGTTAGTATAACAATAAATATACCGTAAAAATGTTGACTTTTGTGTGTAAATTTATATAAACAAAAAAAATTAAAATGTTTTTGGAAAAATATTTCGTAATATCATATTTTTCAATTCAATTATACAACGTTATAGTGTAAAATTGTTGATGAATACAACTGGAAAAAAAATTTGGATGCATTTAGCAGTATACAAATGATTATTAATGTGATTACATCATAATAATCATATGAACTATTCGTAAAAGGAAATAGGACAAAAATGAAATAAATTTTAATAATTTTACGATATAAAATAGATATTAATTAATCGCAAGGACATAACTGAGTTCATTAACAATAATTGAATAAGAATGTATGAGAGTATTCATTTCGGAGGTCCAATTGTGTTTGCGACTTTATTCATGTATTGAATTAATGTTTTCAATTAATTTCGCTATGAAGAATTTTGTAACTGAAAATCCCACAAAAACCAGGAATATATGAGAATAAAGATAAAGATATTACCTATTAACAAGCAAATAACTATATTTCATATATACAAGGTGAAAGGTTAAACCCGCGCAGTATTCTAGGATGTGACAGTTCATGGTCCCATTTAACATATAAAATAATAATATCAAAATAAATGCTAATAAACAAAAGAGAGAACCTTAGTTAAAGCTTGTTCTAAAACTTTTAAAAGTATGGGAACGATTTTTTTTTTTTTTTCGAACTGACTACGCTATTGACCAAGCAAGGTCTTAACAGCTTCACCGGACTACTAAGGCGAGCGCTTAAGGCACTCAGCCGATTTTATTTTGACAACTAGCTCAAGGATGCGCGGCACACCTCGGCTTTGGCTGTTGCCTGATACATGCAATTCGCGACCTATCTGAGCTAACCTAAGCTAAGCTAACTATTCATACATATATGAGTTGTTGAAACATATATGTGTACCAAGCATACATACCTCAACAACTCTTATATATATTTCGTATCGGATAATATTCTAAACTATTTCAGTTTGATAAGGGAAAAAATAAAAATAAAACCCTTCCACTTGCATGTGTAAGCGTGTATGCGTGCACGTGCGTGGAGGTGATATGTGTAATGTTGTCGCAGTGATGTAAGATTTTGTGTCACTGTATCGCGCGAGCAGCATACTCAAGGGCTCCACGCCGAGGGATCGGACCTAGGCTTGAGCCGCTGCCGAGGGGGGCCTAGTCTGGTGTGCGGGAGCGAAATTTACCCCCAGACCACGGCGGCGTGATCTGTGGTTACGCGGGCGTGGGCGTGAGCACGCTCTGTTTGGAGAGACGGGCTGGTACTGATCGTTCGCTGCCGTTATTTCATCGGGAGGGTCGGTAAAAATATTTCGCGGACGTCTTTTACAGCACGCAGCGTTTGGTACGGGTTCGTATTTTGTGGCGGATACCACTAACGGACTGGGATGATTCGCGGCTTTTTCAAAATAACTAATCGTAAGTGATTTTACGTATGCCCAGATAGAAGGCATCTCTAGGTCCCTATGTAGATCAACTCTCCGGACGTACCACGAAGCACCGGTTACTTTACGTAAAACGCGGTTTTGAAGAACCTGCAACTTATGAAAATTATCTTTCGACATATGCGCAAAAACGGGACTGCTATATGTCATCACGGGACGGACACACGTCTTATACAAAGTGAGCTTGTGTCTGAGGGACATCTTACTCCTATGACAAAGCAACGGATGGAGGCGACCCAAGACCATAGCGGCTTTGTTTCGCACTCTATCTATATGTGACTCGAAATTTAAATGTTTATCTAATGTAACACCGAGATATTTGACCTCGTCGGCCCAAGGTATATCAGTTCCGTATAGCCTGATGGGCTCGAGGTTATTACTACGTCGTAAAGCATCGAAGAGTATCGCGGCGCTCTTATCAGGATTAACTTCTATGCGCCATCGACGAAACCATTCACCGAGTGTGCAAACGGCCTTTTCGATGCGCTTCCTAAGAAAATCCGACCGCTAGCTGGAAGTGTAAATAACTGTATCGTCAGCATAGCAACCTACCTCGACCCGTTTAGACCGAGGTAGGTCACTGATGAATAGATTGAAGAGCGAGGGCGCGAGTATGGAGCCTTGTGGCACACCTGAGCGTATCGGGTGGGGCAGGGATAGTTCCCCATCCACTCTAAAGCGGAAAGTCCTATCAGTGAGATAATCGTGGATAATATGAATTAACTTATCGGGTACGTGAGATTTATATAATTTATGGATGAGCCCTCCGTGCCAGACCTTATCGAAGGCTTTGGCGACATCGAAAAAGACTGCAATTGTGCGTTTCGGTTTACGTTTCGGGTCGGCATTAAAATTAGAGAAAATGTACTCCGTGAGGCGGTGTACTTAATTCGTGCAAGAGTGTTCGGCACGAAATCCGAACTGCTCAGGTGGTATTAATTTTAAATCTGTAATCGAGACCTGGAGACGGTTCAGAAGGAGCCGCTCGTATAATTTACCTAATGTATCTAACAGGCTAATCGGGCGATAGCTATCGGGAAGCGTAGCTTTTTTGCCAGGCTTGTGTATGCCTATCACTACGGCCTTCTTCCAGGCGGCTGGAAAGTGGCCCTGGGACATGGCCGCATTGAAGATGCAGACCAATAGAGCTATGATGTGATCGGGAAGGAGTCTCAGTACCTCGTTCCTGATCCCATCGGGACCTGGGGACTTCCTAAGCTTGAGACGCTGGATGGCGGTCGAAACTTCATCGAAAGTTATTGAGGTTAGGGTATCCACGGGAGGGGACGCTAGTGCATGCTCTACCGACAATTCGATCGACCCAATATGGACAGGGTCAGTGTTATCAGTGTTCGGTGTACACTGTGTTTCTAAACTCGCGGCAAGACATTCCGCTTTATCTATGCTATCGAACGCAGGAGGCAATCCGGAACCTCTATCGAGAGGAGGCATCGGAGTAGTGAGATCCGACTTTAAAGTTCGCGAGAGTTTCCAGTACGACAGGTGGGACGGCCGGAGATCCTCCAGAAGTCTGTCCCACCTGTCGCCCCGAATTTCAGAGATACGAGATTTGACTATTTTACGTAACAAGCGTAAACGGTCGCGATTTTCTGTAGACGGGTAAGCGTCGTGAGCTCGAGTCGCGGCGTTCTTTTCCGTAATCAACGCTCTCACGTCGTCAGGGAGTATAAAACGGCGATCATTCGCCGCTTGTACCTCTTTCGAGGTCTCTCTGACGGCGGTCTGGAGATAGTCGACCAGGGAATCGATAGCCGAATCCGCGTCGGCTTTAGACACCAACACGTCCGGAACCCTGTCTAAATTGCTAGACGAAGGATTTTCTTTAAAATAACGAGCGAGTTTCGCGTAATCAGCCACCCTAACCGACGGAGGGGTGAAGTCTGAGTTGTGGGAACGATATAAACGTAAAAAATCACGCCTAAGTTCAATGAACAATTTAAAGGAGCGCTTTTAAGGTTAATCTTTACGTAACTGCTTATCGTGGGAATGCTACACGGTCGAACAACGGGAAGCGGGGCACGAGTCGAGGTACGGGGCGCAGGCCGGACTGCGCGGCCGGGCGTGATTCATTTATTACACGAGTTCGTTTTTGCGTAAATTACTTGATAGTTAGTGTCTATTAGTTTTGCGTTCCTCTTGATAATTAGGTCAAATATAAAGCACCTTTTTTTAACTTGATTTAGAACTAGAAACGACTAATAATTATCCTGTGAAAATATTGCTAGCGTCTAACCTAATATCCGGTATATGTATATTTTTTTATATACTTTTTAGGTTTTAGCGTATGACCACAATCTCATCTGATATTAAATGATGATGTGTGGTCTAAGGTGGTAAACACGTTACATTTAGGGGGGCTGGCTCTAAAGTGCAGCTACCGGAACATACCCATAAGTGCTAGCCAGGCGGATGTAGAAAAAGCCCTACCGTATTTTTTTTTATTGTAGCACGGCAAAATGACTGCACTGTGCTTGATGGTAAGCGCAGTACAATCCAAAAACAATGGCGACTACCGAGTGACACACTATCCATCGCCGGTCGCAGCTGTCGTGCCGGCCTGCGAAAAGCTGGATATGCACAGGCTGATCCAGAAACGCGACCCACAGAAGCGAATAACCATGACGGGCTTTTTCGCCATATACATGGTGGTTGCGACCCAGTCAGGCTGTAAAACCCTACCACCCCGCTTTCGCCCTTGCCTCGTTTGTTATTCAGCAGGGTGCACCACGTCGGGCTCCCTGACGTTCCGTCTGGTGCAAGTCCTGACCGGGCATGGTTGCTTCGGTTGGTACCTGCACCGGATAGCACGCAGTGAGCCGACCGCCGTATGCCATCAGTGCGGCGTTGACCCGGACACCGCGCAGCACACTCTGTCTGAGTGTGCTGCGTGGGAGGAGCAACGTCGCACTCTGGCTGCGGCGGTAGGGCAAGATCTGTCACTGCCGAGCGTGGTTGCGGCCATGCTCGGCAGTGAGGATGTGTGGAACGCAATGGCCTCCTTCTGCGAGGAAGTCGTCTCTCAGAAGGAGGCGGCGGAGAGGGTTCGTGAGCAGGATCCTCAAAGTGACCTTCTCCGCCAACGGAGGACAGGCAGGAGGAGGCGGCAGTTTGATCGCCTTCTCCCACCGTAGCCCGTAGTCGGACCAGGGAGGATGGGTCGGGGGGCCCATCTTCCCATTGCACAGGTCCGGCGGATGGAGGAGACGGCCGGTGTGTACCAGGCTGTCTCCTAACAAGACGGGGCCCGGCGGCGGCGCTTTCGCTGCTGGGCCAACCGCTGGGGCGGCACGATGAAGTCTATAGAGATCTCGTGTCGCCCCAACTATAGCGGCAGACGTACACCGTGGGGTTTTAGTCCGTGCGAGTCGGACATAACCCACCCTCTCCCCCGAGAGGGTGGTGTATCCATAAAGGATTTCCCCACGTTAAAAAAAAAAAAAAAAAGGTGCACCACGTGCAGGTGAGGTTGGGTTGGATGTCTCAAGTTTTAGATGTTATTCGACACCCCTTACACCCTATCATATATGATTTCATTTCTATAATTTTCCTTCACCGAAAGCTCCAGCTGAATCACGAAGATTCGAACAATCATCGCTTCAGAATCGAAATCTTTATCATACTATATATCATACTATATGATCTAAATCATACTTGCTATACATATAATAAGAATGTAAATCTAGAGTGCCTGTACATTTTAGATTTTTGCTAAAAAAAATTGTTGCAGGTGTCATGGAATAAGTAATAAAATACATTTAAATCATTTTTAGAAATGTCTGTATGTCTGTTTCTCTATCTGTTTGTTTGAACACGCATTACTGCTAAAGTACTGCGTACAAAATTTATAAAGTATACCCTCGAGTGACACTTAGTCTTGGTTTCATTAAAGTCTGTTCACTTTATCAAAAGTTATTGTAATTTTAGTGACAACGCTACTTAAGTAGAAGAGAAAAGTAGATAAGTAAATGGATTTAATACATTTAAATGATTTTATTAATCACTGTTTTTTAAGCTATAACAATTAATTCGTACGCTGTTATTTGCATAACAGTAAAACAGTTATCTTCATTCTAAATTACCTTAAGAGTTTTATGGTTTGATTTAGTTTTCTGGATTAGTACTGGATTTTATAAGTAAATCGTACAAATATTTGCAGTAAAATGCATACCTAATCTGTAACTATAAAGCTTTTACATCAAGTTACATAAAACAGTGGAGTCGGTCAGAATTGTTCCGCGTCAATTTTTCCCGAGTACACTCCAGTAAATGGTTTGAGGCGGGACGAGAGGGTCTGAGTGTACTACTGGGAGTCACAGTTCACTGACGCGGTTTGACGGCTCCAATAAATACTCTACATCAAATAAGGATAAAAATCTTTGGATTCGGTTACCACTTACCTTTGTCGTTTCGAATTCAATGGCCTCGGATATTTGATATATCTGGTGTTTAAAAAAGTTCGAGTGTTTTATCTCTTTTCTAAATCTTACACTACCGGGCTTTTATAGCCTCTATTATATATACTACACTATCTTTTGCTTATAGCTTCGCTTACGGTTATGTAGGTTTGATCTATGCCTCGAGATCAGTACATTTTTCTGAATAGAAGTATCCTATGTTATATACTAGGCAATGCGTATGCAAAATTTCACGATGATTAGTTGAGTAACTGAGGCGTGAAAGCGTAACGAACAAACAAACTTATTTTAGCATTTAAATATTAGTATGGATTATACACGAACGATCATTATTATTAAATATTAAGATTATATAAATTATTTATATTTTATATGTAAATTTATCATTGGAAGTAAATTGAAATAAAATTTTAGTAAGAAATTAACGGAAAAGGTAAGTTGATTTTTTAAAATTTTCAAATTTATTTAGGTGCCTTTATGAAATTGTCAAACGTTTGTAACTAGTGTTTGTCCGGTGATCGTTCCGTCCATATATTCTTTTTGAGATTCAGTATTATTAAGTTTTTTTTCAGAGTGTACAAATCTAGATTAGTATACGTAAGGGTCGTGAAGTATGACAAATAGAGATTTATAAACTGACTTGTCGATGGTAAGGAATCAATTTAACTGTTTCCAATATGTTTGAACTGGTAACACTAAAGCTCTTCAATAGCCATTAAATAAGAATAAACATCGGTTTGTAAACAGAGATAAAAAAGGTACATATATATACATACAAAGGTAAAAGTAAATATATTTACAATTTCAAGACGGTATAAAACCAACAAATCACAATACATAATTTATTTAGATTAGATTGATATGAGTAATGTGTATGTTTATGATATTATTATGTTTATTGTACTTTTTGCTGTCACCAAAACATTTTAGATGTCACCAAATATTCTTCTCACCATAAAACCTCTTATGCTGCTTTAACTTAAGCCACATATTATACATTAATTGTATGCCTACATTATGTAGTGCATTATTCATGGTGTGAAGATTGATTTGTGAATCAAAGTAGTGATAAGTAGCAGTTTCTTCATAAATACAAGTACTAAGAGTGCCTTCAATTTACTACATATGATATTTATTTATTGATAGTTTGAACATAATTAGTTTAAATAATATAACATTTTATTGAATTACAAGTGGATTTGTGTAACAGAAGAAATGTTAGTCATTTATATTACAAAACAATACCTTAATAACATCTTGTTGAGTCCGTAATAACATTATAAATATTTTGTGATAATTTCAATGTTCTGACTAGATGGTGGCCGCTTTGTTAGAATTTTTCAGGGAGCTTTCGTGGCATCTCAGAATTTATGATCCGTGGTATTATTTTCCATCCACTTCACTTGTACATAATAACCGAACTGCATCACGTAAAATGACACCAATATTACAAGATATAGAGATGACACGAGATTATATATAAAATTCACTACATGACAACTAAGAGCTCGCCAAAATCACCAAAACTGTGTTCCTTAGTTCTATAAAATTTCTATAGCATTTTAATATAATGTATATGTGTAGAATGAATAACTACTTTACTATTACCTATTGACAATACAAAATGATACATGAGTTATTATGACGGGAAACGTCTGGCGACATAAGTTCTGGCACACCGTAGCGCGGCTTGGCGCCAAGTGGCAGTGCAACTTAGCACTACTATAAGTGTACTTTGAACCGTCTCGGTTGCCAACTCATTTCACTGCAGGTCAGCGTGTAGCTTCAAACACTTTTATAGTGAGTATAAATGACTTCAACAACGAAATGTAACTGTTTATACGAGATATTTTTAAATTACATGTCTATAAAAGTAAGTGTATCTAGATAGACCTGATCGAATTATTTGTCAGACTTTTTCTTCCCATTGGCGTTAATATTTTTTAAACTGGTAACTTTAATGTTCAAGAGTCCTTAATTTAATAACGAGATCTGATTTTGTTTTATGGTTTTTTTATTTCAAGGGTCCAGTTTTTGGCATGTTCTTAGTGTGTCATGTAGTGGATTATATGTTTTATTCATCGCTTTGTGTTATTTGACTGTATATTTTGTAACATTGGTAGTGTTTTACGAAATATAGTTCGGTTATTGTGCATAAGTGACACTTCACTTGAATGCAAAATAATACCTCGGAGCATGTATTTTGAAATGCCACAAAAACTCCCTGGAAAAATCTAACAAGAAGGCCACCATCTTGTTAAAGCGTTGGAATTATCACAAGACACTTGTAATGTTATTATTTATTTCACAATGGCAGTATTAATCTAGAAGATTGGTTGCCAAAAATAAAATTTAAGAAAAGGTTACCCAGTCGACATAATAATGACATCAGAGAATAAATTTTGTTTTTAAGAGATGAGGGACAGATAAAAATAGTATTAATGCAAGAGAAAGCCGCGAACGAAAACCAGTTATCCATAAAGAGAATATATGAACTTCAAAAGTATAGCTCATCAAATTAAAGAATATGATAACTTAGGTATTGCAATTGAATTGGACGTTCAAAAATACATATAGCGATTTCCATAACAAGTGGAAGAGAACCTTCGCAAAAATATATTGGATTTACATGTAAATACATATCTTTACGATGTTGACGTACGTATGGAAATATCCTTTGATCAGTTTTATTGGTTGTCCAAGGTGTCAGCGAAAGAGGATCATCTGTTTCCGATATCATTTGCAGAAGTTTTATATAAAAACTGACAAAGGTTCGGCTGAATTTATCATCCGGTAAATAGATGTTGCTCAAGGAGACAGCTTGTCACGATCAAACACTGAATAAATTGTAATTAAGTACACTTTTATTAAAAGTTTGTGAAGAGTTACGGAGACAGGAAAGGAGATAATCTTCTTAAACTTCAACTAACGATTCGACGTGACTTCGCGCGTGTACTGACTAATTAAAGTGGACGAAATTCAGCACAAAAAAAAGGGGTAAAAATTTTTTCTGCACTTGTTCACATAAATGTTGTTATCTGTATTTCTTATCGATTTTTTTTTTGTAAATTGTAAATTTATATGACTATTATACAGATATTGTATAAATAAAGGTTTCGACTTGCCGATGGTATGGAAAAAAATTATCAAATTCCATTTTTATTTTATTAATGACACTAAAGCAGGTCAATGGCTACTAAAAAAAAAATAATAAAATCGTTTAAGAAACACAGTAGATAATAAACATAGTAAAATAATTTACTCTTTTCTATCTTTGTCTATTTATGTATAGATTTATAATCTGCCGAAGTACTGTTTAAACATCGTCAAGCATAATTTGGTTTTGGCCTAGTTTTAAATCCGTGATTTTTTCTAAGAAATTTATTGAGCTTATATATGTTAAAGGCAATTGTAATCTATATTAGATGAGCAGTATAACTAATATATTTAATTGGGTTAGGATTCATACATTATTGAGTAAAACAGCTTCGCCTATGATTACATTTTGATACGATATAAGATATATTATAACAACTTTTATTGTCCATATAGACTTACACCATCGCAGACATTTCTGTAGTATTTTTTACAATATACAATTTTGATATCCTTATATATGTAATTCTTCTGTCCGTGTGTATGTTACTGAACTCCTCCTAACTAACTCCTACTCCTCCTAGACAGATTTTAATGAATCGTTTTCTTTGTTCAGGTGGATTCAAAAGTGGTTTACATTCACAATTGTAAGATTTAGCCAACGTTAGCAGTGTAAGCGCCCGAATAATATTATGGCACTTATAAATACATATATTACATCTTTATATTTAAATTTCTTCTGTACGTGTGTATGTCACTGAACGGCGGGACCGATTTTGATGAAATTTTGTGTGCGTGTTCCAGTGGATCCGAGAATGGTTTAGATTCACAATTGAACTCGATAGGTGGCGCTGCGGTTGAATTTTAGATTTTTTATTTTCAAGGCAGGACAACGTCCGCCCGACCCGCTAGTATAATATAAAGTCCTTGAGGACGAAGCGTACCAAAATATGTTGTGTAGTTTAGAATAAACAAGTACACATAATTGACGTGTTTAAAGTATTTATTTTAAACTAATAATAGATTCATCGCTTGAAATTCGTTTTGAATTGCCATCTCTTGGTAACAGACAACACCATTACTGTATTATTATTAGTTAACTAGCGTAAACAAACGTTTATATTTAGGTATCAAATTATGTTGTTCAATAAAAGAGTATGATAGTCGCAATATTCCTTGCCGGAATGAATATTATAATGAGGTGATGTAAGTGTTGTCTAAATAACAAACAGAAAGATTTGACTGCAGTCCATCTTTCACCTTATATAATTAATTATGTAACTTCAAACATGAATAAAAAAACCTACCTAACCTAAAAAAACCTATGATACGGCCAAATTTAATGAACAACTCAACTTTTATATCATGTCTCTTTTGACTCGGCGTTGACTTAGAGGTCTTGACTAATGATGAACCCTTTGATTCGGAACAGAAGCGACAGGCGCTTGTATGAAAGCTTGAAAGCAAATGTTTTAATTATAAATCCATGCTTACGGAGTTTCATTTTTAGAATATGTCCGCTGAGATTTTCTATTTTAGAAGATGGAAATAAAGGAAATATTTAGAATTTCCAGTAAGAATAAAGTTGATATATTCCTTTTTAGATTGTGTTATAGATATTGTTGACTTCTCGTAGAAAAGTAATTGTGAAAACGACAAGTGATTATTTTCAGAACATTATTTCGTGTACACTCGACTTACGTACACAATTCTATTAAATTATAATCTAGTTTTTGCTCGCGGCTTCGCTCGCTTTGATATAGATTTAACCTATCCAGAGGAAACAGTACATTTAACATATATAATTTAAATAATAGGTATCCTACGTTCTTTACTATATTACTGACAATATGTATGTAAAGTTTAAGATGATTGGTGGATTATTTAATGCAGATAAATAAATAAGCAAACAACCTCACGTTCACATTTATAATATTAGTTAAGATAAAAAAGTTTATGAGAATGAGTGAATGTTTGTTACACTTTCATGCAAACACTACTGAACACATTTTAACTATATTTCACGGGAATATAGCTTATGTATCACAATAATACATAGATTATAATTTATAAGATTATTCTTAAAATTGGTTATCCCCTGGACTGTCTAAAGTTGTAAAGCTCTAAGTCGCATACAAACGAATTTAGACCTTATCATGCACGGGACAAGAGACTGTTGGCAGCATAAGATAAAAAAAGTAATGCATTTATTACAAAAATTTGAAAAACTTGACCCTAAACAAAATATGTAAGGTAAGATTTTAATCTTAAAACATCCGCTAGATATTTGAAAACATGACCCGCCATTTTGAGATCTTGGTCTTAAGAAATGAGCCGAGGGGTTAACACGGAAGAAGTCGCTAACGGTTGCTAATATCTTACAAAAAGTTCCTACATAGATAAGTTTTAATTAACAAAACATCATAACTGAAATCGCTATGTAAATTAGGAAAAAAGAATAAAACCTTACTAAAAGATTATTTAATAGTACTGAATTTATGTAATCAAATCAAATCAAATCAAAATGTTTTATTGCAGACAAAAAAGTCCATTTGGTTAGTATACACACAACTTAGAAGATATTGTTAGTACTTACATCTACAATGCATATGGAATAATAATTTATTATAACGCCACAGTGTGTAGGCGTACCCAATGTCCCAGTATGAGGCTGTCCCACCTGTCTGCTACAGTAATCATACGAAATATTATTTTATCTCTAAAATATTTAAAGTCTAAAATGCAAATTAATATTCAATAATTTTAGTCACGTATGTTTTATTCTTATATTTGATACATTTTTAAACATATCTTTTCTTAGCATAATTTATTCATGCATGCTACCATATCATACCTTAATATCATTAGGCTCGCTCTAAAAAATGATCAGATATGAATATATAAAAAAACAGATCTAGTATGTATAATTTATTATGATAATAATAAAATTGCTGATAATAATAAAAAATACTTGACAAAATATGTACCTAAACCTTCCCCATGAATCACTTTATCTACTGGTGAAAAGTGCATGAAAATCTGTTTAGTAGTTTTTGAGCTTATCGTGAACAGACAGACAGACGTGGCAGGAACTTTGTTTTATAATATGTAGTGATATATATAAAATAATTTGTACAAATTTGTATTCATACTATTTAATTTCGACGTTAGAAATTTTGACTCGGTTCGAAACGTTTATAATTAATTTTCCTAATTATACCAAAGGAATATAATTTTTCATGTCGATACATAAGTATATACATTATATATTTGCTTTTTAGTTTGTTATAACAGCAATCATTCGTGCCAACGTTATACAGCTATGTTTCTGGTTTTTATTCGCAAAATGTTAGCTCGATACAAAATTTGTACTTATTGAGAATTTGGTTTCTAATATTGGCAGTACATTAAACGGAATATTTTGAAAAAGAAACACGGAATCGCTCTTCTTATGATAAAGTACGATTTTGGCTCAGTAGCATTTTCAGACACAGTTGTAAGAGCTTTCGGTGAAGGAGAACTTTGTAGTGAAACTATAGCATGGTACGGCTTTTTGTAAGCTGGGTTATTTACCACCTTCAAGTTATAATGTCACCAAGCTCCTGTTGGTGAGTCCCGAGAGTCACTCCACGAGAGATATAACGTATTTACCATCTTATACCAACCACATCGGCATATAACATCAGGTGATAAGGTCTCGTAGGTGGTAGAGCTACGCTGAAGCTATTAATGGTTTCAGCATGAATGGGTCGGCTCGACCGGGTCAGTACCACCCTCTCACAGAAAACCGACGTGAAGTAACAGTGCTTGTTTGCATTGTTGCGTTTCGTTCGGTCAGTGAGAGCGCCGGAGGTCCCATCTCCCCTCCCCTTCCCCCTTCCCTTACTCCCCCTCTCCCCCAAGACAGGTTGGCAACGCACTTGCGACTCCCCTGCTGTTGCAAGTGTCTATGGACGGTGGTGATCACTTAACATCAGGTGACCCACATGTCCGTTTGCCTCCTATGATATAAAAAAAAAAAAAAAAGGTGAGATTATGATTAAATTGTAAAAACTTGTATAAAAATCCAAAAAAGATGTCTATTATCACTTTTTTTCTCACGATGGCAGCAGACAACCATGCGGGCCGCCGGATGTTAAGCAGTCACTGCAGCCTATGGACGCTTGCAACATCGAAAGTATCACATACGTGTTACCGACCCTTTAATGTGCCATTTACTTTCTCCTTTAAGAACTCTATACTGTAGACCCCAGGATAAACCTCAGTGGAAGCTCATTCCACAATCGGAGTGTTCGTGGAAGTGTGTTCATATAATTAACTAGTGATCAACTGTATTAAATTTCAATAAGGAATCTGTTCTTTATATAAAAATAATATAAAAGTTAGATATAAGAAGGGAAATCACTATTGCGCACATGTAACACCACGTTTAATGATCCCGAGCTTATGCTACGAATCCGCAAGGGCCCGGAGAGGTTTTTGTAAGTGAAAACAAATTCACGCTCGCCGCCTGCTAACGGAAAGCGAGCAATTTATACAAATAATATATAACAAAAGCCGCTCAGAGCCGTCTCTTCGGGAACGAAATAGAATATTCTCGAAAGAGTTGTGACTCGGTTTGATACTACTTTTTTCACCTCATCGAGTTTAGGGATGTCTTTACTTCTCTTTTGGTAACATTATTCATATGGACAATACAATCATTCGTTGTTTGAATTAGTTCTAATACTGGTAAAATTAAATAAATAGTTAGTCAATAAGGAAGTTATTATAAGAATCGTTTTACAAGACTGTAATAAATATTCAAAATAAAAGTAAACAATTATCAAAGTTCAAAATAAATATATATACCAAGAAATGACACGTTTAACACCTTGAAGAGGATTTAAATAATCCTATTTCGCGAAGCTTTCGACAAACAAGTCGTATTTACCCAATCTCCAACGAGATCGGTTGTGAGCTATGGGATTTGATCAGACCGCCGATGCTTTGACGACTCTATTATACGTGAATATTGCTTTCTGTAGTACTTCGATTGGTATGATGAATAAAACCGACTACAATATGTGTATGTTACTGTGGTTCTGATTGCAATCATGATTGGGTAGTAGTTCGATGTGATGGATAATGTCGCTTTGGTAAAATAACACAATTTTATTACTACGTATATTGCAGAGATAATAGTAATTTTTAGAATGGATTGGATCCCTTATTGTATACTAGCAGTCGTTCGCAACTTCGTCTGCTTTAAAAATGATGACATCACATGTTATCTTTGTTTGTCTCTAAAGGCTTTCCCAGGATTATTTAATACTTATATTTTAGTCTAATTTAAACACTATTTTTATAAAGAATCTTTTTGTGTTAAAGAGTAACAAACATTTTCTCAAACTTTCTCGTTCATAATACATTAATATAGGAATTCGCATAGGCAAAGCGATAACAGAAATAACAGAAATGGAAAATTGAGATTATATATATATATATATTAGGTCTTTACCTATGAAATTACCGTTTTGTATGAAAAAATTTAAACGAATTTTTTTCATGTATTTTTTATTTGTACTAATCGAAGTAATCACCCATGCAATCAATGCATCTTTGCCAACGCAGTGGCAGTTTATTGATGCCCTTCTTAAAGAAATCAGTTGGACGAGAGGCAACAAATTCTTCAAAGGCATTTTGTACTGCCTCTCGGGTATTGAATTTTTTTCCCGCCAAGGAGTTATCCAAATTCTGGAAAAAGTAGTAGTCTGTAGGCGCAAGGTCTGGTGAGTAGGGCGGATGACGGAGAACTTCCAACCCTAGTTCTTGCAATTTGGAGACCGTCTGCTGTGCAGTATGAGGTCGCGCGTTGTCGTGCAGGAGCAGCGGAGACGAGCGATTGACCAATACTGGTTGGAGATGTGCCAGCTTCTCCATCATTGTGTTCAGTTCTTCACAGTACACATCTGCAGTAATGCTCACCCCGTTTGGTAAGAAGCTGTGATGAATCGCACCGGCGCTAGACCACCAAACAGTGACCATCACTTTTCTAGGGGTAAATTTTCGTTTAGGGCATTGTTCAGGTGCTGAACCAGTATCCAACCAACTTGCTGAGCGCTTGCGGTTATCAATCAGAATCCATTTTCCATCGCAGGTAACAATGTGGTTCAAAATTCCTTAATATGTGTGTCTGTTGAGCAGTGCAAGGCACGTCTCGACGCGTACTTCGCGCTGGCGATCATTGAGTTCGTGGGGCACACATTTGTCAAGCTTTTTTACCTTGCCAATTTGACGCAAATGGACCAATATTGTTTTGACGCTAACGTCGAAAGCTGCTGCTAATTCAGCCGTAGATTGTGTATCATCAGCTTCCACAATCGCCTTTAATTCGCCATTGCCGAACAAAGTCTTCGGACGACCGCGAGGTTCATTTTTCAGGTCGAAATTCCCAGAACGGAAGCGAGCAAACCAATAACAGGTGGTGCGTTGGTTTGTAGTGTTAGCTCCGTAAACGTCGTTGATGTTGCGTGCCGCTTGTGCCGCGTTGCTGCCAGGACAGTACTCATATTCCATAATTACTTGAATTTTTAACGTATCCATGATGATAAAAAAGATTGAAATGCGATGAAAATGTAAGACTAATCAATAAACAAATGACTACTTTTGGAAAAAGAATTCCATGTTTTTAAAATAAAATTAATTTGAAATTAGAATTCTTAGCCAAACCAAAATTATTTTGATTTGAAATAGCCAGTACTGCAGAACGGCAATTTCATAGGTAAAGACCTATTATATATATATATATATATATAACTGTTTACTTTAAACTAATTTTAGCCTTTATAGAAACTAAATCTAATAATTAAAATCAAAGTAATATAATATAACGTTGTCCTGCATTGATAATTAAAAAAAATCTAAAATTCCACCCCAGGGCCACCAACCGGGCCTAACTGTGAATCTAAAACATTCTTGAATCTACCTGAACACTCACAAAAATTTAATCAAATTCTGTGCAGCCGTTTAGGAGGAGTTCGGTCACATACACACGGGCAGAAGAATTATATACATACATAAAAATAGTAACATTAAACTCACGGTTAGAAATGTTCTTCTTGTGAGTTGTATGTTGGGAAAACATAGACCTGTGGATTTGGCAGAATTTGAAATCACTAATACCTAGTACGTCGTAGTACTAGCTAGCGTGGTGATTAGGGTGATTCAAAAAAAAAGAATATTTTTTTTTTCGTTTGGTACTCTGAAAAATAGGTTCCTAGACACCTCTAAGAAAGCCTCTCCAAGCATGAGTTCTTAATTGTAACGGGAAGGTCCTCCTTCTTACAGTTTTCTATTTTTTCTTATTATCAGATAGAAAAAATTATATCTCGCTTCCAACTACTTGAAAAAATATCTTGTTCCTTAGATTTTGTAGGAAATTGAATGCTCTACAAAAAAGGTCTCTTACGATTTTTTCGTAAACCCAACCGTTTAAAAGATATTAACGGTTAAAGTTTGATTATTTTTGGGAAAAATTTTTATTTCTTATGAATTTTATAACTCAATGAAAAAAAATCATAATGAATGATGAAACTCATAGTTTTGTAGGAAATTTACTGCTCTATAAAAATGGTCTCTTATTTTATGTATATTTTGTGAAAAACAATTTAAAAATACGCACTGAACAAATTTCATAATAATAAATGACAACGCGATTAAGATTTTAAATTATTAAAGATAAAATTAAAAAAAAATATTATTAGAATAAAAACTTTCAAATGAATTTTTGAACAGAAAACATCTATAGGAGTTGCTTTTATAATAAAAACTCAAATTTGTCTAAATTTCCTTGAAACTCACAGAATAAATTGAAATTTTTCGAATTATTGATCAAAAACTAGAAAAATTGATATGCATTGATGTTTGACGATGAATATCTCGTAAACGCTCAACTTGATCGAAAAATCATAAGAGACCATTTTTATAGAGCAGTAAATTTCCTACAAAACTATGAGTTTCATCATTCATAATGATTTTTTTTCATTGAGTTAGAAAATTCATAAGAAATAAAAAAAATTCCCAAAAATAATCAAACTTTAACCGTTAATATCTTTTAAACGGTTGGGTTTACGAAAAAATCGTAAGAGACCTTTTTTGTAGAGCATTCAATTTCCTACAAAATCTAAGGAACAAGATATTTTTTCAAGTAGTTGGAAGCGAGATATAAATTTTTCTATCTGATAATAAGAAAAAATAGAAAACTGTAAGAAGGAGGACCTTCCCGTTACAATTAAGAACTCATGCTTGGAGAGGCTTTCTTAGAGGTGTCTAGGAACCTATTTTTCAGAGTACCAAACGAAAAAAAAAAAAATCTTTTTTTTTGAATCACCCTAGTGGTGATTATGCCCATACCTTCCTTTGGGAAGAGGTTTATCATCAGCAACATATTTGGAACCTTGACCCACCATATAACTGTCTCAGTGCTCACTTACACTGTATAAGGAACTAATGAAAAAATGACATAAAGAAAGATAATGATATAATATGCCCATATTGTCAATATGTAATACGTTTATGATTTTATTAGAAAGACCCCTTCTATCTTCAAAATTACTATTAATAATTATAATGTTGAATTGAAAACAATGAATGAGCTGACGTCTTGAAATTTTGCATAAATATAAATCAAGATATAAAACTTCATATCTATGTAAGCAGTTTTTAATATTCGACAATTTAAATAGTGCTTATTGAACTCGATACAATATTCTTATATGTTACTATAGTTACTGAGTTGTGTAGAGGAAAGCGTGGTAAATAAAACAAAATAGGTCGAACCGTTTTGGAGATAGCACTGCAGGCGAAGCCACGGTTAACAGCTAGTCTAAATTAAAAAGACTAAATTACTTGTTATAATGTCTTCTCTGTGCCGGTGAAAATTCCGTGAAAATTGGTCCCACCGTTTCGGAGTTAGCATTGCGGACGAAGCCGCGGTTAATATCTCGTCTAAATTAAAGTAGCCTAAGTAACCCGCTGTAATTTCAGCTATCTGGCAGTGAAATTCTTGTTAAAATCGGTAAAGACGTTTCAGAGAATACTCGGAATAAACAGACAGACAGACAGACCGACAAAAATTTTAAAAATTGCATTTTTCTTATCAGTAGCGTGTATACTTTCATACCCAATCAGTTTTTTTTTTATTTTGATATTACATACAGACACTTCATTTTTATTATATGTATAGAAGATAATTATTGTTTCTTTAAAATATCTATAACACTAAATGTATTCGGTTAAGCTACAATACAGCTTAGTGATATGTTTTAACCGTCGACCAAAATTTTAATAGATATTAGCGAAGCTAGCTGACAAAAATATCTTATAAACACATTCATATTATTATCTATTATTATGCATGTAAAAATGAATACTTTTCTTTAATACTTTCATTTATATGCATTATTAATTTAAATGCACGTTTTATTTAATTTTGCGTACGGTGTTATCAATTTCTGTCTGCATATAACTTTACCCAGCAATCTAGAACTATGATTTTTAACATTGAATTTATTGCCTATAGTTACGACGACACTATAAATTAAAAAAAAAAACAGATTAAAAACTATTCATCAACTGTGACACGATTTATTCGGGATTAAAACTTTGTATATTCTATAATAACGTTGAATATTTTACCTCATATTTGTTTTTACTTTTTTACAACTGTAGATAATGGGCAACAGTCCGATGAATAATATAATAGCAATAATAGTAATGAAAATAGTAACCTGAAAACCAACGCTTTATCACATCGATACAACTTACACTATTCATAATATTGAAAAATTATATTATGTAACATTAAATATTGAAAAACATTCGAAAAAGAAAAAAAAATGAAAGTGAAAGTTTAAAAAAAAACATTTAAAGCACCTGTTTCGAGTCGAGTGAATATAAGTACCGCGTTCAGCAGTTACCTTTTTGTTAGCTCACAAAATGTTTCAACGCAAAACAACAGATTTAGACTGCCAACAAACTGTTCGACATTAGTTGCTGCACTGTAGATAGTTCTTTCACGGGACGTTCTATTTGTTTTTGTTAGGTTAAGTAATCGATTTTATAAGGTAGAACACTGTCTTTACTGCGACCGAACTCTTTTTTGTATGTTTACATAGCGTCGTTATATTTCAAAATGAAGTAAATGAAATTTTAGCCGGTCCTAATATTTTTAGTTATTTTTCAAGATCTTTAAATTTTGTAATCATAAATAAACTTATAGGCGACAGAATTTGAACCTTATACTCAGTGTATAAAAACTGGAAATCTAAAAGAAATTGAACATGATATATGATTGATACAGGTGATACAGACACAATGCATGGTTTTTGGTTTGTTATTATGTCGATATCGAATTGTTTAGATGTATGTATCTAGATATAAAAATCGATTACCAAATGTATGTAAGCAGATCACTTTAAAGCGGCTTCACCTAATTGGCTAATCCTTCTTTTGCCGTGTTTGTGGTTAGGACAAGGTTTGTACAAAAGAATATAATTGAAAAATCGTACGGAAAAGTGAACAATTTGGGTTCAACAGTCATCATACAAAAATTTGTGGGTGAGTACGCCAAAAGACAGTAAGCAAGTCTTCAAAGATAATGACATATTGACGTTCATTTATTTAGTTGCGATTTTTGAAGAAGTGAGTTGCAAGTATGATCGGCCGTATTGCGCTTGTGTCAGACTAGCGACGTATAATATGGGGCCTGTGTACATGTAATATTGATATTTTGCAGCTCGTCATATGTTTTATTGGTTAATAGACTTTATAAAAATGTATATAATTATTTCCGAGTATTTACAATAGTTCCGAGTACCAATAAACATGAAAACCACACTAATGTTAATAATTTCAATAAATAAATCCTGTTTTTTTTTATATTGTTATTCACACTATAATTAATATGGAAATTAAAAAAAATAACACATTTATTTCATTAGTTGAGTTTACACTTATGTCGGCAATCCTTATGGCTGCCTTGACTTTTTTTTCAGTTAGTATTAAATGGAGTACATAAATTAATTAATTGAATAAACAATATATTGGTGAATTGCTACATTAATTAGTAGCAAAATTGTTCGTATTTCAATAATGAGTTCAATTATTCGATGCGTATTATAATCAAGATTTAGCAGGTACACCTAAAAGCTATTATCTACGCAACGTGAAGGGTTAAGCGCAAATTATCGTTCGTCACGCAATTCACCCTGTAGCCTAAATCCAAGTGTAATTAACTTGATTAGATTATAATTAACCTATACCTGAGCAATTAAGTAATATATTATGTATTTGGAAATTGTGAGTTTCCATGTACAGTATATATCTATATAGCCTCCAAAGAATTAATTTGTTTATTTTTGTTCCATACAAATTAACATGTTCATTTGTTTTTCTATAAAATAATGTACTCGATATCCTAACTAATATTACAAATTTACGTTAGTGTTTGTTCCACTTTCACGAATTAACTACTCACGCAGAAAAAAGATGTGCTGTTCTCCAGGGATAGGCCAAATGATTTAATGTAAACTCATGTGAAGTCGCGGGCAGAAATTAGTTAATATTATAAACGTGAAACTTTGCGTGGATGGAGGAGGAATATCTATTACTTTCTCACGCAAAAATTACTGAACAGATTTTTATGGAACTTCACTGTAACATATCTCATACATAAGAATAAAACATAGGCTAAAATTTACTCAGATATTTTTTAAATATGCCAAAATATGAAGATAAATATCAAATAACTCGTCTCGCCTTGAAATAAATCAGTTGTTTGTTTACAACAGTTCACGTTATGTGTAGTCGGATTTCTATGTACATACTCGTATATATGAATGAATTAATACTTTATTGAACTTTTAGTTTGGACGCTGATGAGATTAATACCAACAGACATTTTCTTCCAGCTAACCAGCGGTATTGTTTCCAATCAAACGGTTTTGTAGGTAATGCATATATAGAAAAAACAGAAGATAAATGGATAAATAAATAAATATATATACTTATATGAACATGTATAAGACCATTAAACTTAAATTCTATAATTATATTATTCAAAAGTACTCCTTTTATATACAAACTGCTCTTCCTGCGGCTCTGTACGCGTTAATTACATTTTTTTATAAAACTGTTTCCTTAACGAACCTTTTTAATCGTTCACCGGTTATTTTATATCTAAATCTTTATCGCAGGTCATTTTGTACATAATATTGATTCTCTATTTATTTTGTACTAAATTAGGTGCCATACAAATATTTAATTATAGTGACAAAATGGTTTTATTTCGTTAATGTTTTCCATGTAGTGTTTACTATTTTTAGTTTGCTTTGTAAAAGATGTCAGTGTGATTTAAATACAGAAAAGCTTATGATACTGCTGTTTACTTTTGGTAATCATTATTATAAGCAATCGTTTACTGCCTTATATTCGTTCATATTTTAAGTAGACAGACGGAAAGGAAAATCTTGTCTTTTATGGGTTAGACGTTCATTAAAGCCGAAACTATGAGCTATAAATACTTCAACCTTTGTGAATAAATGCGCTAAGTAGCACATTTGTATCGGACTGGCATTTCCTGCATTTAATATATTCGACTATAATATATTAAGTATAGACTAGCTGTGCCCGCGACTCCGTCTGCATAGAACATAATGTAAAAAACAGTGGTACCAATAAAATCATCTGAATGTATTAAGTCCATGTACTCATCTACTTTTCTCTCCTACTTAAGTCGCATTGTCATTAAAGTTACATTAACTTTTGACAGAGTGAACCGATCTTAAAGAAACTAAGACTAAATGGTACTCGAGGATATGCTTTCTGATTTTCTTGGTGAGGTTTTGTCGTGAACTACTTTAGCAGTGATGCGTGTTCAAACAAACAGACAGACAGATAGACACAAACATTTCTAAAAATGAATATACGAATGTATTTTATTACTTATTCCAATACACCTGCAATCATTTCTTCCACAAAAATCTAAAATATGCAGACACGTTAGATTTACATTCTTATTATATGTCTAGGCTTTTAAAGAAAATGATACTTTGCCTAGATATGAAATACCTAATATGAATTTAATTAGCGACCCAAGTAACTATGTTTAAAATATCTCGGCTATCATAACTGAGGCAGTTATGTACGTGTAAAATGATATAAGCCTTGTCATAAAAGTTATCACAAGTGACATATTTTTACGAGGGAATTACGTCGCACGCGGCTTCTTTGTCCCGTTTTACGACATCAGGCAACTTACCATATGAAGGGTTAGTAAGATTTAACAGGCGGTTTAAATATTCAACGGGTTATGTTATCTTAATTTTGATTATAAAACGGTGGTACATCATGTCTATCCGTTAGAATCTTCTACAGCGTCATTATAATCTTCTTGGTCCAGAGTTTAAACTATCGCTGTGGCAATTACCTTTCCTAATTTCCTTACATTTCCTAGCACCTCATGCTAAATTATCGTCCTTTTCGGCAATAAATGCTGTTTATATTTGCCACGGCTTTGTCATTACTTGTACTGTTTTTTTATCTTTATATTTAATCATAATTCCATATGCAAAAACGATAAACTTTCTGCTTGAAGATACCAGATAGCGCGATAAGTATTAATTAGAAAAAACCGTACTACCATACTATGGTTCCATCACGACGTCTTCCTTCAACAAAAGCCAAGTCTGATTGAATTCTCCGAATCCATTTCGATTGAAACGATGTCAAAATATACTGTCACTGACATATCACCATTTAGAAATTCTTTTCATATAGTAACTACTTTAACATTTTATAGCCTATGAGCCCGTGGCTGCTAGGTCTTCGTTATTTTATAAAAGCTGAAAGTTTCTTAGCATATGCCCCTAACACAGGTAAAAACGATGGCCTACTATGAAGTTTAGATCATAGTTGCTTTGGCAGGCAAGAAGTAACAAAGATGTGTAATATATCAGCCTAAACTCGTTTAATTATGTATAGATATTTGATTATGGATTATGTTAACACAATATTAATTTTAAATTATTTATTTATTTAATGCAAAATATAATAATTACAATGAATAATAATAGCAAAACTAATAAACTGTGAATTTATTCAGACGCAGTATTTCTCAATGTGTTAGAATTATTACGACGATGTTAAAAAAAAATTAAAAACAATAACCCTTGCTTCCTTACTTGTATTACAAATGCAACTGTCAGTTTGTTTGTTTGTTACAGAAAACACACAGGGTACCTTTTGTCTATAAAATAAGTACTGTTCGTGACTAATAACTTAAATATACATTAAACCGAGCGAAGACCCGATCAAAAGTTAATAATTGATAATTGATACCGCCTAGAATATTTTAAGTTAGCAAATAATGTAAAACTTGATAATTATTAACTTATTATTATAACTCGACGGATGTTATCCCGCCCTAATAATAAAAAATAACGTAGACAAATTATACCTAAACCTTCCTTATGAGTCACTCTATCTACTGGTGAAGACCGCATGAAAATCCGTGCAGTCGTTTTTGAGTTTATCGCGAACAGACAAACAGACAGACGTAGCAGATGACTTTGTTTTATAACATGTAATGATATATTAACCTAATAATATACTTTATAATTACATATATAGGTAAAAAACAAAGGTAAATCAAACCCTAGTAACTCAGTGTTAGCAAGAATTAACAAGAAAAAGATAATACTGAAAATCATGGAACCACGCGTTATTGGATTTTTACTACAATGTAGTTTTTTATAACGTACGTAAAACAACGATTTACTTTACATTGTAGAGCGTCGGTGTGAGAGTAACTCTAATGAACAGGATACTAAAATGATTTTACCTTTAAACATTGTACAGTTCGAGAGAAACTGAAGATACGCAAGCGATATTAAAGTAATTTTAAAATCATTATCGCATCACTAATTTACTACAATAGGAATGAAATGTTTTTCATTAGCTTCCTACAAAATTAGTTCCAAATATATATTTCAGTGGTGGTAGCGCCACGCTGAAGCTATTCCTGGTTTCGGCATGAATAGGACAGCTCGCCCGGGGTACCATCCGACCCACTGAAATACAGACGTGAAGTAACAGTGCTTGCATTGTTGCGTTTCGTTCGGTAAGTGAGAGCGCCGGAGGACCACCTCCCCTTCCCTCCCCTGGTGTTGTTAGTGTTTATGGACGCTGGTGATCACTTGACATCAGGTGACCGACCTGTTCGTTTGCCTGCTATGAAATAAAAAAAAAACTAACTAATAACCGCAACCTCGTTTGAGTTGTTTATTATCTATCAATAGTAATAGTATTTGGTTTTTATCAATATTTAATGTTACATAATTTAATATATTCTATACATATAATAAAAATTGAAGTGTCTGTATGAAATATCAGAATTAAAAAAAAAAACTGATTGGGTATGAAAGTATACACGATACTGATAAGAAAAATGCAATTTTTAAAATTTTTGTCGGTCTGTCTGTCTGTCTGTTTGTTCTGGGTAATATTCGAAACGGCTGGACCGATTTTAACAGGAATTTCACTGCCAGATAACTAAAATTACAGCGGGTTACTTAGGCTACTTTAAATTAGACTAGCTATTAACCGTGGCTTTGCCAGCAGTGCTATCTCCGAAACGGTTCGACCGATTTTTACGGAACTTTCACCTACAGATAGCGGACATTATAAGAAGTAATTTAGTATATTTTAATTTAGACTAGCTAATAACCGCGGCTTCGTCCGCAATGCTAACTCCGAAACGGTGGAACCGATTTTCATTGAATTATCACCGGCAGATAAAAGACATTATAAAAAGTAATTCAAGCAATTTTAGTTCATACTAGCTGTTAACCGTGGCTTTGCCCGCAGTGCTATCTCTATAGCGGTTTGACCGATCTTCACGAAACTTTCACTGTCAGATAGCTGACCTTATAAAAAGTAATTTAGGCAATTTTAATTTATATTAACTGTTAACCGTGGCTTGGCCCGCAGTGCTATCTCCAAAACGGTTCGACTGATTTTTACAGAACTTTCATCGACAGATAGCGGACATTATAAAAAATAATTTAGACTAGCTGTTAACCGTGGCAACGCTCGTAATGTTATCTCCAAATCGATTGGACCGATTTTCACGGGAATTTCACTGGCAGATAGCTGACCATATAAGAAGTAATTTAGGTTATTCTATTTTAGATTAGCTGTTACCCGCGAATTCGTCCGCATGAAATTTAGCAAAAATATGTTTTTTACATGTGTAACATGTGCGTAAGACGTGCGTTGAACTGGACTCCAAGAATAAATATAATTGAAATTCATATATCTGTATGTATGTTTGCAATTTGAATTATATTGTCTTTTTAGACATTTTGGCGGCCATTTTTTTTTATTATCGCGCTTTCGTCTACATAACTCAATAACCATAGTAAGATATAAGACTATTGTATCGCGTTCAATGAGCACTATTTAAATTGTCGAATATTAAAAACTGCTTAAGCAGATATCAAGTTTCATATCTTGATTTATATTTATGCAAGATTTCAAAACGTCAGCTAATTCATTGTTTTTAATTCAACATTATAATCATTAATAGTAATTCTGAAGATAGAAGGGATCTTTCTAATAAGACATTAGATCATAAACGTACTTATTGATGATATGGACATATTATATCATTATTTATCTTTAAATCATTTTTTCATTAGTTCCTTATACAGTGTAAGTGAGCACTGAGGTAGTTATATGGTGGCTTAAGGTTCTAAATATGTTGCTGATGGTAAACCTCATTCGACACACTGTTAGTGTGTTATATATCTATGTATACGTTACATGTTACTGTAAGTGGCGTGCGTGTCGTACTCACAATTGTTTTTAAAGAGCATTTCCATAATTGTACATGGTCTCACAATTTTATATTTCTTTAATACAATTTAAAAGAACGCATGCGGAGCTGCGGGTACAGCTAGTTTTAAATAAGAATCACGTGTCTAGGAAGTAAAACTGAAAGAAAAAACGAAATCTATTCAATTTCTTCCATTTCAATTCACAATTTTGACGTAATACCTATATATAGAGCTCTATCATTTTGTATATATGGATTAGTATATTACATTCTATATTAAAAAACGTACACATTTATTTTTAATCAACATTTATTTTATGAAAATGTCATAAAGAAAGTAAAATTCATGTTATTTTCACGTTAAGGGGTGTAGGATAATCGCGATGGGTCCACGCAAAGACGACTTAGTTCATATGAGTAGTTGCAACATCAGAAAATTTTATCTATCTCTCGCAGAGGAGGGCTTTAACTCTGGAGCTTATTACTATCGTTAACTCTGGGCTCGAATTAAAAAGTAACAAGCCACACACCAGGTGCTATAAAGTGTAATTTTGAAATTTTAAATTCAATTTCTCGTTTAAAAGTACCTCTTTGCGTTTTTGTCGTGTTATGTTATAAAAGTTGGAGCTCATGAGTGGTTAAGTAACTTCTTGTTTTATTCGTTCTTATATTGTAACAAGTTTTTTTCAACTACTTTTTTTCCAAAGTTTCATATTTTATCCAAATGTAAAAATTTCTACCAAGTTTAATGTTTTGTATTTAGTAATTATAAGAGTTGTAAATATGTTAATCACAAAATAGTTTAATTTTTCTATTTCAAAATTATTTTTTTATATCATAGGAGGCAAATGAACAGGTGGGTCACCTGATGTTTAGTGATCACCACCGTCCGTAGACAGTTGCAATACCAGAGGAGTCGCAAGTGTGTTGCCAGCCTGTGTTTGAGGGGAGGGGGAGGGAGGAGGGGGAGAGGGGACGGGGAAAGGGGAAGGGAAGTGGGCTTCCGGCGCTCTCACTGATCGAACGAAACACAACAAGCACTGTTACTTCACGTCGGTTTTCTGTGAGAGGGTGGTACTACCCCGAGTGAGCCGACCCATTCATGCTGAAATACCTACAATACAATTTTAATTGAATTACAATATTAATTTTATAAAGCCCTATTACGAATATTCGTTTCAAATGTGGTCAGATTATTTTTGAAAGGTTAATTAGGGACGAATTTATTGAAACACTACTGATTATAATTACATACAAGAAATATGCCGGGAAAAATATTCCATCACTAATAATAGGTCTTTACCTATGAAATTGCCGTTCTGCAGTACTGGCCATTTCAAATCAAAATAACTTTTGTTTGGCCAAGAATTCTAATTTCAAATTAATTTTATTTTAAAAACATGGAATTCTTTTGCCAAAAGTAGTCATTTGTTTATTGATTAGTGTTACATATTAATCGCATTTCAATCTTTTTTGTCATCATGGATACGTTAAAAATTCGAGTAATTATGGAATATGAGTACCGTCGTGGCAGCAACACGGCACTAGCGGCACGCAACATCAACGACGTTCACGGAGCTAACACTATAAACCAACTTACCACCTGTTATTGGTTTGCTCGCTTCCGTTCTGGGAATTTCGACCTGAAAAATGAACCTCGCGGTCGTCCAAAGACTTTGACGACAATGAATTTCATAGGTAAAGACCTAATATGTATGGAATGGGACATAGATGCCCTTGAAATTTAATGGAAAATGTATAAAAGTAAGTATTTTCAGTTAAAACCTATCATACTGTAAGGATCTGAGAGCTGAACTTTCAAAGAAGACTAAACGTGGTAAAGATGTGGGTATTAAGATGGACGTGTGATATAACTACAGACCAAGACTGAGTATATCAGAGGAAGTTTGAAAATAACACCAGTGACAGAGAAGTTGATGTGTAATATAGCATATCATGGGAATATTATGAGGACAGGTGAAAGTCATATGACTACAAAAGTATTGGATATACGAGTAGAAAAGCGCCGAAGAAGGTAGTAATTGTTTGTCTAAAGAATGATATGTGTATAAAAGGTGTGAATACTGAGATGAGAGCTGACAGAGTACAGTGGAAGAGGAAAATGATGATGATAAGTTGAGTTTTAGCAATATAGATGTTTTGCAAATATTTTCCGTGCAATTTAATTAGCGTCAAATTCAAATTCAAATTCAAAAACACTTTATTCAATTTAGGCCCTAAGAAGGCACTTATGAACGTCAAAACTACCAACGTAGTACCAACGTACCAACGTCAACGCCATCTATTGGCAAATATAAAAAATGGATAGAGCGAACATATTCTCATTAAAGAAATATCTATCCATACTAATTTTATGACGATTACTCGAATGCTATAAAGGTTAATATGTTGCATCGTCATGAAGTGCAGAATTGTAATAAAGTGGATGGAACAAAACTTTTGACCATACACAACATTAAAGTGTGTCTAATCTACACGGTGATCTATCAAACTTTTTAGTTTTGATGAATTTATATAGAAGAAATAACGCTTCTTAACTATATTACGTACAAAAGGAATTGTAATATAGAAATTGTAACTAAGACTTTTATGAAAAATAACTGAATATGATTTTGTTTCGCAGAAGCTATTAAAATAGAATCAAAACCACAAATACAGGAACATGTAAATATTATTTTGTATAAATCTAAAAGAAAGTATACAATAAAACAGAACAATAAATAGTTACAATCGCATGCAATAACGTTTAAATATTTCCTGTATATTCTATTGCTTACTAACATAAACTATCCCGGTGCCAACAGTCCAGTTCACAATCGCTGTAATGTATAGCAATAAAAGCCTCATGATCGCTGTTTATTTGCCCATTTAATCCTTATCTCTGCGCGTTGTTAGAGGGGTTGCCACACCCAAAAATGATAGTCTGTTTGCCTTTGTAACAAATTATCTACGCCGGTTATCCTCAAAGGTAGTGAGTAAGTATCATTGAGGATGTAACAGAGAGGTGACAGCAAACATTTTGTTCAGAATTTAATTGCCATATATTTTTTATGATATTATCTTGAAATATTCATGTAAATATACTGCTACCGCAGTCAATGAAAAATAATGAACGATGCTGACCATATTCTCTGTTTTTTGATATTTAAAATTTTGAGCTACTATTAACGCAGACAAACATAAACAAAGAACATATAAAGCAAACCCGTTGCATTGGCAAACGACCATGAAAATAACACGCATGGCTTACCACCTCGCTAACATAGGCGTTTACAGATCGGACCTTCTCTGTAATGCTCGGTTCTCGTCAAATAACTAATCCACCTTCAGCACTAAATAACGGCGCGGTAAATAGCCTCCCCGCACTGTTATTTTGTTCTAATGTAACAGCTCTTCTCTTGGGATCCTATGTCCCCAAACTGTCGGGGCAGAGGGCAGACACAATGCTTATCCATAACGTAACATAATTTGTAACATAAATTTTAGATAGTAATTCTCCGTTCTTAAAGATCGCGAATTGATGTTAGATAAACTAATATACTAATATTATAACATTACCTTTTTATAGTTTTGTGACATCAAAAAAGTTAAAGTTAGATATACTGTACTCTATAAAAGCCAAAATTCACCTTTTCAAACATTATTTACATTGATAAACAGTCAGATACAAAAACAATAGAAAAGATTACTTATAAAGAAACCTCGGTGCATTGTTTCTTCTTGATGTATAATGAAATCAAGTAAAAAGTTTTCTATTCCGTTAATTTAACTTTAATCTTAGTCGTAAATAAAACTGGAACAATTAAAAACAACACTGTTGTTTGTGCTGAATGTATTTTTAGTTCCGAAATTTTAAAGAAACTTCAGAACTCTTTTGTTACAAAGAGTCCGCTGCAGCCGGCAAGGCGCACTTAATGGAAGTTTTGTCTCTTCTGAATCTAAATGTACTCCTTTGACGACAAAAGTCTGTTGCCAATTGTATCTATCAAGTTCTTTGAGATAACTTTCAATAACAAAAATGCCTTTGTCATAAGTGTTTCGTTAAAGAGAAGTTTTAATTACAAAATGATGTAGTATTCTAACTTAGAAAATTGTTCATTAGCCTTTGTGTTGGTCTATGCCTAAATATAAGTTTATATAGATAAATAGCTTTTACTGAACTGTTGAGTTTTTACATTTTGTCCCCTGTACAAATCTCTAGACCGTCCCAAAATCTGACATTGAAATGTTATATTAGCAATCAAAATCAAAAATTCTTTATTCAGTTTAAGCCCCAAGAAGGCACTTACGAACATCAAACCTAACATCGGTTCGGAAAACAACCCAGTCATCGAGAAGAACCTGCAAGACACTCGATCTGATTTATCTTTTCATTATACATTTATTTGAAGGTTTTAGAGCCACGCTGTAGCTATTACTAGTTTCAGTATGAATGGGTCGGCTCGCCCGGGGTAGTACCACCCTCTCACAGAACACCGACGTGAAGTAACAGTGCTTGCATTGTTGCGTTTCTTTCGGTCAGTGAGAGCGCCGGACATGTAACATTCGAATCTATATTTCTATGCCGTTTAAAAGATATTACTGAATCAAAATATCGGTCTATAACGTATGGTGATTTTAACAACCGCAGAGTAAAGACCGAAAGATTGTTGGTTTATTCATGCCCGGTTTCTGAGGTTCTCGGTTAAACTATCATTAGTTATTGACTCAATAAAGTTATCCATAACAAAAACTATCAATGCATTTCTGAGTACACAACGAGATGTTAAATAACTATGAAACCCATAACTAGTTCTTTGATGTTCACTAGATGGTACTTAGGAGGCAAACGAACAGGCGGGTCACCTGATGTTATGTGATCACCGCCGTCCATAGACACTAGCAACACCAGGGGAGTCGCAAGTGCGTTGCTAGCCTGTGTTTGAGGGGCGGACTTCGAGTGGGGAGGGAGAGAGGTGGGCCTCCGGCGCTCTCACTGACCGAACGACACGCAACAATGCAAGCACTGTTACTTCACATCGGTGTTAGAAAGAAAGAAAAGAAAGAGTGTTAAAAATTGGTTTTATTATTTTAATTCTTAAATTATAGTTGCAATATTATTATTAAAAATACTTTGGAGATTAGTACATGGTTTAATTTTATTTTATAATTATTTACTTATAAATTTAATTATTCTAGATAAAAAACTTTTCAAATTGTTAGTTGTTCGTCAATTACATGTCATTGTCAAGATTTAAAAAAACTATTTTGTAGTTTTTATTCTGTTATGCACTTTTTTTTTAATATTATTCTTGCATTCACTTACATTTCTGATATCATTGTCTGTGTTGTTATCTCTATTACCTTATAAACTTTCAAACAATATTTACGATAACGGAAAACGCAGTAACAATATCTCGTATTAAATTTTTCATCGTTGAATATTTCGAAAACATTTCTACGTTCCATTAATTGTCGAGGTATATATTAGTATATTATAAACAATTTCTAGTTCTTCTATATCAGACTCCGAAGAACTGTTTAAATCCAAATCCATATTCTCTAGAATAAAGTACGAATTTAAAAAAACAAACGCAACTGGAGTTCATTATTATACAAGTAAAACGTTTTAAGTTGCATTTGGCAGATGAAATGTCAAATAAAACTTATGGAATAGTTAAACGCTCAGATTGGCCAGTTAAGTTTAACGGAGGTTTATCATATGATTATGTGTTCAGAAACCCAATTTGACAAGTTATCGTACCGATAACGCTATTGAACAGATAAATGTGACTCAGAAACCGGGCATTAGTCAGTCGTTGCTGTCCCAAATTTCAGTAACCTAACCACGGTTTCGATGCAAAAACTTATATAGCTATTGTCGGTTCAGTGTCTGTAGTGGAGTGGCTAATTGTATTGTTAAATTATGCGACACGTACTTGTACAGTCTGCAATGATATATCTATATGTTTCAAGTCAAATGTAACGTAAAGGCCGGATGTTAGCGGAGGCCCAATTTGTCTGCGGCGGGAGCAGGTGCATTTGCAATGTGGGTGCTACTGCCTAATTGTACTAACTGGATTAACTTCCGCACTCGCTCACGGTCGACGGTACACTAATGAACTCGGTTCTGATAGTTCAGCCTCACTTTGTGCATATATTTTTCTTTTTTAATTTTATTTCTACCTATGCCACAAAGTACGAAATGCAGTTTTTATTTGGTTTATTATTAATTTTAATAAATTCTAGGTGAAAAAAATTACAGTAAATACAATATTCTTTCTATACATATAATAAGGTTGTTGTAGGTATCTTGGAATAAGTAATAACATACATTTCATTCAATATTAGAGATGTCTGTCTGTCTGTTTGTTTGAACTCTCATCACTGCTAAGCTACTGCGTTCACGATGAAACCTCCAAGGAAATCTTAAAGCATATCCTCGAGTAACATTTAGTCTTAGTTTCATTAAAATCGGTTGACTCTATTAAAAATTATTGTAATTTTAATGACGACGCGACTTAAGTACGAGAGAAAAGTAGATAAGTAAATGGACTTAATACATTCAAATGATTTTATTAGTCGCTCTTTTTTTTCGTTAGGTAAGTTCTTTAGGTTTTCGTTGGTTGGTCATAAGTATGATAATATCCGTGAAAATGTGTAATAACTCAGCTCACTAGTATTAAGATAATCTGACGATAAAATTATAAACCTAACTGTAATGTAACGTAATACGAAAAAGTTGATTACAATGTTTACAACAAAGATTACAATCGAGGTCAGTAATAGTAGATCGCTACATCTGAGAACTGCTCTGGACCGACTCTGTGCACACTTTGGACTGCATTAGGATAACGTTATTCATCAGAAATAGGAGTGACAGTTGTTCTTCTACGGTTTTCGAATTGCATAGGTTTTGCTACTTATAACTCGTTTGACGTTTGATTAATAAAGACGTTACTTTAATATCATTAAGCACTACTACTTAATTGGATGTTATTTTACACTTTCGCTTAGATTTCATTGACTCCTGTTACGGTTATATGCAACAAAAAAACGTTTGATTTTAAGAAAATTAATTAATTGTTGATTGATTATTAATGAGATTAAAGTGATTAATATTTCAGTATTTTTGATATTCGTTTTAAATTTATTTGTTTTAGGTACAGAATTAAGGAAATGTAAGGAAATGATAAACTTAAACCGACCAATATAGTAACAGTAGTGTATCACATTGTAGTGTACGTATATATAAACTTTTTGAGACAGATATTATACAGGATAAGTATCCAGTATTATAGAATATAATGAGTTGAGAAAATATTCAACGGCTTTTGATAATTCATAATGCCATAATTTGTACGAACCTAAACCGAAAAACGTTGCTGCGAGAGCGAACAACTTATAAAACAAATGTTTTTCAGGCGAGCTTCTGCAAAATAACGGTTTTTGTTAATTAAATTATTTCGGTTGTAATTAAGAAAGCCCGATAATATCTTTGCAGGGATTAAAATTTATTAGTAAAACCATATTTCATTTCGAATGAAAACATATTTTTGGATTTTATGGTCTATTTTGTTATACGATTCCAGCTTTCAGAATAAAATGATAGAAAGAAAAACACAGTTCATTTGAAAATCTGTTCGTCTCTGTTCGTCAACCAATTTTCTTTATTATTTTTATTTAGTAGCTACTGATGAGCTTTAGTGTTTTCTATAAAAACGTGGAGATAGTTTTTTTTCAGACCATTGACAAGTCAAAGCCTATGTTTATTTATTCGTTAAAAAAACAAAACGAAATATAAATAATAATATGTATATATAAACACGCAAAGAAAAACGTTGTACCTCATTTTATGATTGAATATTAATAAATGGCCGACCAATAGTAGCACTAAATAAATCACTCAGTACATACATAATTATATAGGCTACTTTTCATCGGCAATATCCAAAATATAAAGCAACGATGTCACATGACAAAATTTAGTATATTTTTTCAACTAAAAAACATACTGCTTACAAATTTAAGTTATATCGTTCCATAAATATGAATGGAATGTATAACAGTAACAATATTCGTCACATTGTGGTGTACGTATATGTCAACTTTCTATACTAATAAAATTAGAAAGATTTTTTGTTGTTGTTGTTTTATGTTCAATGAAATCGTTTGGAATTAGACATTAAATTCAAAACGAGTACCAATTTAACATTAAAAGCCAACGGCACAATCATTAAGCCTTAAGAACTCTTAAAGAATAAGAAATAATATGGGTATTAATTTATACGTTTTCTATATTTCTATTGTAAACAAACGGTTGGTTTTCTTTGAAATATTTATTGAATAATTAATGTTGCTTATTGAAGACGATGTAAACCAAAGTCAATTATCGTGCTACTAAATTACAAAGTATATATATACATATTTAAATAATTATTATGCACGTGTATTGTATCGAGGATAAGTAAGTTAAACATACAAACAAAAAAGCGATTTATTAGTACTAGAATTTATGTTAAGAATTTTAAGAGAATTAAACAACTAGTCTACCACTCCTTTAGTAAGATAATTGAAATATTGGTACAGTTTTGTGCGAATGTTAAACAGCTAATCTTTTGAAACTGCAGTTTTCGATTGCATTCGAGCTTTTATCATAACGTAGTATGAAAACATCGATTTAATAATCTGAAACAAATATATATATATATATATATATATGTATATATATATCAGATCTAAGAAAACCGACGTGAAGTAACTTATACTTGCATTGTTGCGTTTCGTTCGGTCAGTGAGAGCGCCGGATAACCCACCTACCCTTCCCCTCCCCCCGTCTCATCCCCCAAACACAGGGCGGCAACGCACTTGCGACTCTTCTGGTGTTGCAAGCCTCAATGGACGGCGGTGATCACTTAACATCAGATGACACACCTGTTTATTTGCCTTCTATGATATAAAAAAAAATATAACCACTTGAAAACTTTTGACACTTAATGATAGCACCCATACAAATGCAAGCGGATTTAAAAATCATTAATTAATAAATATTCTGTATTTATATGAAAACAAAGAAGTAATTTCTGTGAAGTTGTTATTGTGTATTGTTTGTCAAAGATATTATGTACTATATATAAAAAATGTACTGTAAAAAATGTGTAATAAACTGTAGTGCTACTAATTATGATATATATTAGCAACCTAGCATAATTATAAAGCGCGTATCTTTTATGTTGAATATGGTGAAACATAACAAGGTTGTCATTGAACATGTTGATAACGTTGTTGGCATTGAACATGTAGTTATTGAAAAATTTTTAGTAGGTGGTAGAGCCACGCTGAAACTATTACTGGTTTCAGCATAAATGGGTCGGCTCGCCCGGGGTAGTACCACCCTCTCACAGAAAATCGACGTGAAGTAACAGTGCTTGTATTGTTGCGTTTCGTTCGGTCAGTGAGAGCGCCGGAGACCCACCTCCCCTCCCCTTCCACTTTCCTCTTCCCTTCCTCCCCCCCCCCTCCCTACACAGGCTGGCAACGCACTTGCGACTCCCCTGGTGTTGCAAGTGTCTATAGACGGTGGTGATCACTTACATCAGGTGACCCACCTGTTCGTTTGCCTCCTATGATATAAAAAAAAAAAAAAAATTACGATTATTGAAAAATATAAACTTCGCGAGAGTTAATTTAAATTAAGTATAAATTGGGTTTTGCACAAATTTGAAATTAAAAAGATTTAGATATTGCATCGTGCGTGCATTTGGATTTCTGTTGTTGTTTTTTTTTTTAATCGGAAGACGACTAAGACTCAACTATTTAACAATAGAGTAAATCTGATATAAAATATCATATTTGTATTGAACTACATTTTCAATGGCTATTTTTGCTAAAAGTATTTTGAATTCAAATAAAAAGGTAAATATATCATATGTCCCGCTTTCGACGAAAGAATCCCGCTTTATTCACTCAAAAAGTTGAAAAATCCTGACATAGCAGAAAATATATCTGGCAACGCTGTATTACAACTTACAAGAAAAAAAAAAATAAATAAATAAAAACAGTTTTTATTGTATGTGAATTTCAGCTTCAAAGATAAAGTCTGAAAAGAGTTCTACATCGCATCTTAACCGGCGACGAAAAATGGGTCCATTATGATAATTTTAAATACTGAAAGTCATGGAAAATGCCCAGAATACCTCCACATCGACGGCGATGCCAAATATTAGGTCTTTACATATGAAATTGCCGTTTTGTATGAAAAAATTTAAACGATTTTTTTTCATATATTTTTTATTTGTATTAATCGAAGTAATCACCCATGCAATCAATGCATCTTTGCCAACGCAGTGGCAGTTTATTGATGCCCTTCTTAAAGAAATCAGCTGGACGGGAGGCAACAAATTCTTCAAAGGCATTTTGTACTGCTTCTCGGGTATTGAATTTTTTTCCCGCCAAGGAGTTATCCAAATTCTGGAAAAAGTAGTAGTCTGTAGGCGCAAGGTCTGGAGAGTAGGGTGGATAACGAAGAACTTCCAACCCCAGTTCTTGCAACTTGGAGACCGTCTGCTGTGCAGTATGAGGTCGCGCGTTGTCGTGCAGGAGCAGCGGAGACGAGCGATTGACCAATGCTGGTTGGAGATGTGCCAGCTTCTCCATCATTGTGTTCAGTTCTTCACAGTACACATCTGCAGTAATGCTCACCCCGTTTGGTAAGAAGCTGTGATGAATCACACCGGCGCTAGACCACCAAACAGTGACCATAACTTTTCTAGGGGTAAGTTTTCGTTTAGGGCATTGTTTAGGTGCTGAACCAGAATCCAACCAACTTGCTGAGCACTTGCTGTTATCAAACAGAATCCATTTTTCATCGCAGGTAACAATGCAATACAAAATTCCTTTATTTGTGTGTCTGTTGAGCAGTGCAAGGCACGTCTCGACGCGTACTTCGCGCTGGCGATCATTGAGTTCGTGGGGCACCCATTTGTCAAGCTTTTTTACCTTGCCAATTTGACGCAAATGGACCAATATTGTTTTGACGCTAACATCGAAAGCTGCTGCTAATTCAGCCGTAGATTGTGTATCATCAGCTTCCACAATCGCCTTTAATTCGTCATTGTCGACCAAAGTCTTCGGACGACCGCGAGGTTCATTTTTTAGGTCGAAATTCCCAAAACGGAAGCGAGCAAACCAATAACAGGTGTTGCGTTGGTTTGTAGTGTTAGCTCCGTAAACGTCGTTGATGTTGCGTGCCGCTTGTGCCGCATTGCTGCCACGACGGTACTCATATTCCATAATTACTCGATTTTTTAACGTATCCATGATGACAAAAAAGATTGAAATGCGATGAAAATGTAACACTAATCAATAAACAAATGACTACTTTTGGAAAAAGAATTCCATGTTTTTAAAATAAAATTAATTTGAAATTAGAATTCTTAGCCAAACAAAAATTATTTTGATTTGAAATGGCCAGTACTGCAGAACGGCAATTTCATAGGTATTATTTATTTTATGAATATTGTTTGCTGTTGAATTAACAAACAAAAGACATATTCGAATAGTTAAGTATAATAGAAATAAATTTACATCTCATGCCCAAAAAAATTAGGAACTATTACTTTATTTATATAGTATTTTGTGTTGTATTTGCATTTATTTGTTTTGTAGGTAATGTTTTATAGACATACTGTAGGTAACCACGCTGAAGCTATTACTGGTTTCAGCATGAATGGGTCGGCTCGATAGGGGTAGTAAAAACCTCTAAAAGAAACAATGAGGTGAAGTAGATTAGTGCTTGCATTATTGCGTTTTGTTCGGTCAGTGAGAGCGCCGGAGGACCACCTCCCCTCCCCACTCCCCTACCCCTACCCACTCCTCTTCCCCTCCCCACTTCCCTTCCCCTCCCCACTCCCCTTCCCCTCCCTGTCAACCTTCCCCCCAAAAACAGGTTGACAACGAGCTTGCGACTCCCCTGGTGTTGCTAGTGTCTATCGACGGCGGTGATCACTTACCATCAGGTGACCCGCCTGTTCGTTTACCACCTATGATATAACAACACACTTCATTTTTATCTGTACTGATGTAGTATAAATATTTTATAGTACAATTAGCTGAACCTGTCCATTGTATGGGCTAATATTTGGACTACTGTAATTATGTGAAACTGAAGAATTTGTATGTATGAACGCATCTTAAAAATATTTACTAATGGGAAAAATACTTAGCGTATACAATTTGCATTTGAGCCTTTTGATAGCATCTAATGGATTCGTTTGTTAGTTATATCTTGGACATATTTCAACCATTATTTCAGAATTTATGTGTATATGAGTCCTTTAACTGTATTCTTTTGTTCCTGTGATAAGTAATTGAGTATTATTAGTAAATAGTCTTTTTTACTTACAATGACTAATAGAATTTAAATTCTCACCACTTTAAAATTATACTAGGGTGAATATTGAAATTAGAGTACGTTATATAATCTGTTTCTATAATTTGTTTGTCCATTATAATAATAGAAAAGTGATTTTTAGATGCGATATTTGTTATCAACGCACACATCAGTTTGACTACTTTGTACCAATTCTAAAGCAATTAATTATCTGAGTAGTTTATTTTTATGTACGAGTATACGTACATACATTGTTCTTTCTAATGTTTATTGCTTACTAACTCTTTATACAAACTGTAACAGCGACCTAGGAAATACAATTATATTTATCGATCGACTGATTCATAAAAATATCAACAGTTCGAATTTAGGACAACAGGAGAACTTCAAGAATTTAAATTAATGCGGTCGGTGAGAGATTGAAAAAAATACATTATAACATAAATATATCGTTATCGCACTCTGCCCGGATAATAGAATAGATCATAAAAGATACAACTGCAGCTCATGCTGAAATCGAAGAAATCATAATTACTTATCACCTTCTTTGCTCCTACAAAAGTAGAAGACGAAGTAGGTGAATATAAAAAAAAAATCATGGGATATATAAAAAAATGACTTTGGCCATGTTAGTCTGGTTTTCTTTTATTTCTCATATTTGTGATGTTGGTTTGCTGGATGTCCCGTTTCAATGATACTACTGGACAGTTTTAATAATTTTAGAAGGTCTCTATTAAATTTTTTATGCAGATCATTAAAATATAGAAATATGACAATGACAGTAATTTAGATTGTATGATAGTACCCTAGAAATATTTGCCTTGGAGTATGTCATAAGAATACGTTTGTATGAATAAAACGCCACTCATGTTAGCTGTTAAACTCTAGGTTAGTTTAGATTTTTTTTATGTTATATTTTTTGTTTTTTTTTACATGGGGAAATCCCTTATGGATACGCCACCTTCTCGGGGAAGAGTGTGGGTTATGTCCGATTCGCACGGACTAAAGCTCCACGGTGTACATCTGCCGCTATAGTTGAGGCAACACGAGATCTCTACAGACTTCTTCGTGCCGCCCCAGCGGTCGGCCCGGCAGCAGAAAAACGCCGCCGTCGAGCCCCGTCATTGTTAGGACACAACCTAGTACACATCGGCCGTCTCCTCCATCTGCCGGACCTGTGCAATGGGAAGGTGGGCCTCTCGGACCCTCTCCGCCGCCTCCTTTTGGGAGACGACTTCCTGGCAGAAGGAGGCCACAATATTCCACATATCCTCGCTGCTGAGCATGGCTTTCACGACACTCGGTAGCGAGAGGTCACGACCCACCGCCGCAACCAGAGTGCAGCGTTGAACTGGACACCGCACAACACACACTATCTGAGTGTGCATGATACACGGCGTGTGTGGCATACGGCGGTTGGTTCCCTGCGTGCTATCCGGTACAGGTACCAACCGAAGCATCCGTGCCCGGTCGGCACCTACACCAGACAAAACGTCAGGGAGCCCCACTTCCGATTACACCGATCCGGCAGGACCGGCCGGATGGCGTCGATAGTAGTTTTACCATACGCGCCTCCGCCTGGTCCTGCCTCCACCTATCCATCCTCATTCCTCTCTCCATTGTTCTTTTTACCTGTATTACCCCAGGAGCTAGAGGCTCTCTCTCATCCGTTTCTTAGCCACCGTATACTGGTATACGGCGGCAAGCACCTCCGCCTCTATCTCTCAGGGAAAGGAGCCGGCAAGCACTATGGTCGCCGCCGAGGATACCGTCTGGTAGCCCCGTATTATCCTCAACGCCACAGTACGCTGTGCAGCTCGCAGCGCACGAACATTGGTAGCGTTGAAGACGTCCACCCATACGGTGTCCCGTAGGCAGCCATGGACCGCACGACCCCCATGTATAGGCGGTGACAGGCGGCATTCGGCCCACCCGTATTGGGGAGGAGTTGTCCAAGCGCCGCTGCCGCCCCGTCTATGCGCGGTCCAAGCCTCTTAAAGTGGGGCTCGAACCGCCAGCGTCCATCCAGGGTGAGGCCCAGATACTTCATCTTAGTCCCACCGAGAATGTATAATTGTTTATCCTTGCAAATATCGGTGAAATATTATACAATATAGATTTACGCTTGATACTTTGTATACGAGTTCATTCCTCAACTAAGTAGTTAATTTTTCGTGTCTGTTTTACTTTGTATATAGGTGAACTTATTGATTTAAAGTATAGCATGGGACAAGGCGCAATGGATCGAATGGATAGGCACAAGTGTTTCAGTTTTCTTGCCATCGAGACGTTTTTTCTGTTGTAGTGAAAATGATTCTATCAAGATTAACTGTACAGCATATAATGAAGATAAGACTTTTCTTAGGATTTTATTACAACTTCACTAGTGATAAATTTATGTCCGTTGCAGCTAGAATTTATTGTATATGTTTCGCTCTAATAATTAATATTCTAATAATTAATTCTCCTCAGTTATTGATCTCTATCATAATAAATCGTGTCGATCTCATTATTCATTTCTTCATGTCGTTTTATACACAAGAGGAATATTTTTATATATTCTTAGAACAAATGAAATCATTCGATATTTTATCACGAGATAATGTGGAGGATGTCCCTGTGACAAGTTTAGTAGTTAATATTGTTGTTATTTACAAAAGCTTCGAGTTTATTTATCAGTTCAAAATGTCACACATTATTGGAATTCATTTTCTGTTAATAAATTTGTTTTTCTTGACCGTATGTTGTAATTGTTTAATAAGAATTATGATGTTCGAAATATTTTGGAGGCGGATTAAAAATCTCAGGGAATCGTTAAGTATCAGTTTGAGCGTTCCAAATTTCAATGACAGAAATGAAAATATAAAGAAGCATTTGAGAATTTACAAAAAATTACTAGAAATATTTCATTGTTACGATAAATATTTGAAACCAATGGTAAGTTTAATTTATACAATTTTATTGTGTAAAAGTTTTTGAAGTAAAACTTAATTTCTTATTTGGATACAACTAATAATATAAGTATATAGTTAAATGCATTTTTTCTGGGAACTAACCAAAAAGGCATATTTGGAAAGCAAAAAAGTAAAGTCTCAAATTGAATTTAATAAAAAAATAATTATATGCTATTTTTATAACATCTATATTTTTTAATCTACTTTGATCAACTCATCCAAAATTAGATAAAGTTCTAACAAAAATATAGCATAATTATCTCTTTGAGATACTGATAATATCTTCTTATCTTATCTTATACTACCGGGCCCGGCAGACGTTAGCCCGCGCTGATTATAAAAAGAATCCTAGACAAATTATATACAAAAATCTTCCTTATTAATTACTTTATCCACTGGTGAAAACCGTGAAAATCCGTTCAGTAGTTTTTGAGTTTGTCGCGAACAGACAGATAGACAGACGCAAGGGACTTTGTTTTATACCATGTAATGACATAAATAAAAGGATGAAGTCTACCGTTCTGCGTACATCAGTCAAAGACTATTGGACATATGTCTGTCATTTTTGAAGTGAAAACTTTTTTAGGCGCGTTGAGCCTTAGAATAACAACGCTATATTCTAAGCGTTGAGCAGTTTTTGGGTGAGCACGTGGAACTCGCATCATCGTCACCGAACGCTTCCCATGAGCTATATTTATACTGTGTATATATGTACATAGATATACCTCCGTGCGTTATTTGAACTCAAAACTTCTTTAGGCGCATTGAGCGGTATTTTTTGGGCAGGAGATAAAGTTTTTCTTCTTACATACTAGATTCTTATATACAAAAATATGTGACGGTACCTTATTTAATATAATGTTTACATTTTTGTTTATAACAATAATTTTGTGTGCACTGACTGTACGAAGATGTTTACACTCCGAGGTGTTGCCACTGTAGTAAAAAGTCGTTGTTCGATATATAAACCGTGTTAAAACGAAAAAGGAAACCGGCCCACAGTGTTGTGAATTAATATCGTCAAAACTGTTAATGGATTGGAAAGAATATCGCCAATAAATAGTGTAAGCAATTTGAATAATTGTCAATTGTAAAACGATCTAACTGTCACAATATAGTACTGCCAGATCGCAAAATTAAAATTGTACCACTTTGACGATACGTTTCGTTTAACGCAATTCGAACAGTAGGAATTATTGAAGATCAGTTTCAACTTTTGTTCTAAAAAATGAAAATAGAAATGAAGAATCAAAATTTAGAATTAACAAAACATATAACAAACTCAATTATGTCGAAAATTGACATTAGAACCTATTTTAACAGAAAATAGTAGATTAAAAGTTAAAATAGGAAATCTTGAAAAAGAAATAGAATATTTAAGGAGACAGAAAAAAGAAAATAATTTGGTGATTTTCGGACTAGAAGAGAAGGATGAAACATCCAGGGAGTTGCTACAACATATGAAAATAAAATTCAAAGCCAACTTAAATATTATTTTAGAAGATTATGAAGTTAATAAAATATTTCGAATAGGAAATAAAAACAAGGAAGGGGATAAACCCAGACCTCTCCTAATTTCATTTGTAAATAATTGGAAGAAAATGGAAATTTTACAAAACAAAAAGAAAAGTAAAAATATATATATATTACGGAAGAATATTCAAAGGATGTGTTAGAGAAAAGGAAATCTTTACAAATGCAATTAATAGAGGAAATAAATAAGGGGAAGATCGCGTACCTAAAATATGATAAATTGATAGTGAAAGAGAATACCAGAAGTACAGTAAATAAGAAACGAGACCTATCAACCTCTCCTCTAGCCGATAAACATAAGAAATATCAGCTTTTAAGTCTTCGAAAAATAGGGCAAATGCCTTTGATTTTATGATGCAAAGATCGAACTCCTTATCAAATGTGAACTCATCACTAAGTAAAATATAGCAATCAGAAGTCGGCAAACGCAAAACGCAAAAAATCATAAAAAAGGAAAAAATTAATCATATATATAAAACAACATACACCGCCGACACAAGCCGACCGGTCCTCGTGGGAGAAGAAAACTACGACCCTCTAAAGATAACAAACCGGATTCAGGATAAAGGCACAGTTATAAATATAGTCACCTTTAATGCAAGATCGTTAAGAACTCCAGAAAAACTTCGTGAATTAGAATTTGCTATTAAAGAAGTTAAATGGGATATATGAAATGAGAAGACTTGGAGAAAGTATAGAAGATTATGGAGAGTACATTTTACATTACAAAGGTGAAACGCCAGGTTTACATGGTGTTGGATTTTTAATTAAAAGAAACCTTGCTGACAAAATAGAAGAACTCAAAGGTATCTCTGAAAGAATAGCAATCCTTAATATAAAACTACCTTTACATCATAATAAAGAAAGAATGTGGACTATCATTCAAGCTTATTCACCGACAGAATCTGATAAGAAAGAAGACATCCAAAAAATTGAGAAATTTTATAATGAATTACAATCAACTATTGGAAGTTGTTCTAAGAATATTATAGTCATGGGTGATTTTAATGGCCAAATAGGAGAAAGAAGAGAAGGCGAAGAATTCATTATAAGCAAACATGGATTCGGTAAAAGAAGTAAAAACGGAACAAGAGTAGTCAATTTTGCTTTGCAAAACAAATTAATCATACTAAATAGCTATTTTATCAAAAAACGTAACAAGAAATGGACGTGGAAGTCTCCTAACGGACGATACAAAAATGAAATAGATTTCACTATGACTAATAATGGAAAAGTATTTAAAAATGTCTCCGTTATACATAATCTGAACTTTAACTCTGATCACAGAATGGTAAGAGCTACTATTACGGGATCACCCATAAAGAGAAGCAGAAAATTTCATAACAAATATACCCAAGTTAAATGCATTCATAATAGCGATACAATTCTAATCAAAGATTAAACAAGATTAAAGCAATAACAAAATTTAGAAACATTTCAACAGTATATAGACAACTAAAATGGAGATGGGCAGGACATATGATAAGACATGAAAAAGAGAAATGGACTAAACTAATAACAGAATGGTACCCCAGAGAGAATAAAAGAAGCCGAGGTAGACAGAACAAAAGATGGGAGGATGATATAAAAGAAGTAGCTGGTCCAGCATGGATCCAAATAGCGAGAAACAGGGAGATGTAGAAATCTTTAGAGGAGGCCTTTGTCGCACGATAAGCTGTAACAGAAAAAAAAATCGGATGCCGATAACTTAAATACTTTGTGTTCATATATTCATGTAGATTTACAGCAATAAAGGCTTATTTTATTACATTTTTAGGAAACAACGGTTTTATAAGTACTACGCGTTCACTGATATAATGTGTAACGTAGTAAAGTAGATCAAACGGGGTAGTGCTGATACTTTTTCCTCTGTACATAAAATATCTTATCAACATAACAAAAGAGGTAGACGAAGTCGAGGGGATCAGCTAGTTGACAATAAAAATACTTCACTAAAGATTTAACAGGTCGTCGTTTCATATCCTGAAAATATAAACTTTAAAAAGCAAAAATTCGTTTTTTTTTTAAATACTTCAATCTTAATGATTGGTGATCTTTATCATTTGCTTAAAAATAACGAAAAAATTAATTAATACAGTTTTTTTACAGACAATCATGGTGTATGTTCTAAGTTTCGCGAGGGTTATTTTCTACATTCATTCTTATTTGGCGTATTCTACGAATAGGGTAAGATAAATATCGTTTCGTATCACTGTTATATGTGTATCTTTCATTATTTTTATCACGACTCTATTGTAACTACCACGAAGACACAAAAGATTTGACACTTTATCCACCGAAAGCAGCCACAACCACACCACACAAACGCACATCCAACTGGCTGCTCTGCAGCAAATTCTTCAAGGCTTCGGCTGTATTTCGGTCGAGAACATCGTACAGTAGTATCTATGCGCTTCGATAGGATTGATCGTTTTCTCTTATTATGGGATATATTATGAGGTAATATAATAATAATAATAACGTGACAACCAATTAATAGGCTATTTTTAGATAGCTCCGATAAAAAGCCGATTAATAGGTTGGCGAGCGGTAAGTGTTGGCTATAAAAAGCCGATAAATAGGCTAACGGTCAGTAAGTGTTGGCGATATAAAGCCGATTAATAGGCTATCGGTTGGTAAGTGTACGCGATAAGAAGCCGATTAATAGGCAAGCGGTCGGTAAGTGTTGGCGATAAAAAGCCGAGTAATAGGCTAGCAGTCGGTAAGTGTTGGCGATAAAAAACCGATTAATAGGCTGGCGGTCGGTAAGTGTACGTGATAAGAAGCCGATTAATAGACTGGCAGTCGGTAAGTGTTGGCGATAAAAAACCCGATTAATAGGCTATCGGTCGGTAAGTGGTTCGTGATAAGAAACCGATTAATAGTCTAGCGGTGGGTAAGTGTTGGCGATAAAAAATCGATTAATAGGCTGGCGGTCGGTAAGTGTACGTGATAAGAAGCCGATTAATAGACTGGCAGTCGGTAAGTGTTGGCGATAAAAAGCCGATTAATAGGCTATCGGTCGGTAAGTGGTTCGCGATAACAAACCGATTAATAGTCTAGCGGTGGGTAAGTGTTGGCGATAAAAAGCCGATTAATAGGCTAGCAGTCGGTAAGTGTTGGCGATAAAAAGCCGATTAATATGCTATCGGTCGGTAAAATGTTGAGAATAATGATGATATCAGTCTGTAAATACCACGGCGAAAGTCATCTAAAATACATAACATAGTACAATTATCGATATTAAATAGGAAATAACTTCTATAATAACTTTTTCTTTTTTTCTGATTCTTACCTGTAACGACTAAACCTCAAAAGAACTTTTCTAGACTAAATTATTTCGACTTTATTTGCTGAATAATTATATAGCTTCACTACATCATCATCTTCTTACCCTTATCCCACCTAAGTAGGGTCGGCACAACATGTTTTCCTTTTCGACTCTCGGCTATCAGATGTCACCTCAGTACTCACAGCTTTTACACACATATCATTTTTCACACAATCCATTCATACCTTTTTCGATCTTCCTCTACTCCTATATCCATCCACCATCATACTCAAAGCTTTTCTAGTTACATGGTCTTCATCTCACCTCATGACATGTCCATACCATGCTAACCTATTACTCCTCAACTTCTCTGTCACTGGTGCTATTTTCAAACTTCCTCTGATATATTAATTCTTAATCTTATCCATTCTAGTTACACTACACATCCACCGTAACATTCGCAGCTTTGCCACATGTTTTCTCTCATCCGTTTCTTTCGTCGCGTCCGCGTCGTTCTTTCTGATGCGTACAACTTGACTGGTCTTATAACAGTTTTATACACCTTCCCCTTGAGTTTCCAGGGCATTCGTGGGTCACAGCTACACCAAGCTATAGCTGCACTACAGCATGAATTATTTAGGATCCTAATACAGACATATTATACACATCTGAATTCACCTCTCATTCAAATACTTCGAAGTTTTCCCACTAGTGAACATATTTGCTTGTGAGTGGAAAGAATTGTGTGTTACATTTAAGATTTTTTGTGAGAGATTAGAATGTTTGGAGAGTTTTATTGTTTAGTATTAGGTTGACATATATATCTTATTTTTGTTTTATATTTAAATATTTGATTTACGTAGTATCAGTATAGCTGTAATACTTTGTCAATGTCACATAGGAGATGAATTGCAAGAGACATATAAGAACAATTGCTTAAGTGACTGACTTATCATGGTACAGCCCAACCTACTGGGCCGCGTAAACTTGCATTTTCCTTTTACACTGTAGGTGGACGCCGAAGATATTTGGAAATCCAAATTTCTAAGAACTAAGGTCAAAGGATATTGTATAGAAGATGATGTGGAAAATTGATAGTCTAGTTCAGTGGTCCGCAAACTCGTCATCCAAAAGAGCTAAATATAATAAACAATACAAAAACTGAAATTTATCCAAAGATTATTTTTTCGAACTGACTACGCTATTGTCCTAGCAAGGTCTTAACAGCTTCCCCGGACTACAACTTATGCAAAGAGTCTTTTTTAACTTAAGCTTCTTTTTAATAGATATATTTTTATCAAAATAATTAGGAATACAAGTGCACCGAGCCGCGGTTTACTGACCACTGCTCTACTACAAGAGATTTTAATTATTATAGTGAGAATAGGAATCATAGTTTATAGTTTTATTTGCAAGTAAATGTAGCTAAAGATATATATGTCCTGTTTATTTATATTATTTAAGTAAATAATAAATAATATTGTTTCATTTCTTCGTCGCCAAACAGAGCTAATTATGTATCGCACTTTACATACAATTTATTGATGTATCTTATTATTACCACTTAGTTTGTTAGTATTTATTAAAGATACCACGTTTTAAATTACTGAATGTGTTATTTCAGATTTCTAACCTATTCTTCATCGCGATTTCAATATTGGTTTCAATAAATTTCGTACCAGAAGTCTTCGCGCAATTGACTGAAAACGAAATAGAAAAGATGAAAATGTTGCTCGAAAGGCAACTTCTGCTCTGCAAAGGTAATTTTTATATTAAAACTAGCTGTCACCCGCGATTCCGCACGCGTTTTTTTGAATGTATTAAAGAAATGTAAAATTGTAAGTAGGTGTGTACATTACAGAAATGCTTTTTCAAAAACATTTGTATCTACGACACGCACGCCATCTACTGTAACATGTAACGTGTAGGTACATTAGATATGTGAATACGAATAGTATATCGAATGGGATGAGATTTATCATCAGCAACTTACCTGGAATTTTAACCTACTATATACCACTCTCGGTGCTCACTAACACTATATAAGAAAGTAATGAAAGTAATCAAATAATATATGTTACATTTTTTATTATATAGATATAACATGCCCATATTGTCGATATAATTGTGTTATTCTTATACGTTGCTATAATCACTGAGTTATGTAGATGCAAACGCGGTAAATAAAACAAAATGGCCGCTAAATTGACCAAAATGATAATATAATTCAAATTACATACATTTATTCTTGGAGTCCAGTACAGCGCACGTCTCACGTGCTTGTTTACAGTAAACAAATTATTTTTGATCAATTACACACGAAAGAATGCAGAGGCAACAGTTCATCACTTCATGATGTAAAACAAAGTGTTCTGGTCTGTCTGTTTATCTGTTCGCTATAACGTTAAAAATTACAGAACGGTTTTCATGCCGTTTTCACCAGTAGGTAGAACGGTTCACGGGGAAGGTTTAGGTATAATTTGTCAAGGTTTTCTTTTTATTATCAGGGCTGGACAATACCTGCCGAACCCGCTAGCTTAAAATAAAATAGCTCATTAGTTAGTTATCTACCAGTGAAAGTCCCGTGAAAATCAGTATTTCGGATATTCCACTGCGACCGAAGGCGTATAAAAAACCTAAATTACTTTTTATGAGGTTTGCTATCTACCAGTGAATATCCCGTGAAAATCGGTCCAACTATTTTGGAAATAGCAATGCTGACGAAGCCGCGGGGTAAATAAAATAAAATATGCCAACCGCTATAATTTCGGCTATCTGGCAGTAAAATTCTCGTTAAAATAGGTCCAGCCGTCTTGGAGATTACCCAGAACAAACAAAGAAACAGACAAAATATAATAATATATTTATCGACCGAATATAAAAACATTTTTTTTTGTTATTTGTAGCTATATCTATTCATCAAAAAGTTATTATTTCATTTTACTTACACACACTTTATTTTTATAAGACGTATAGATTGCAAATAAAAAATTGGAAACAAAACTAACGTAGAATAAACTTTTTGAATAGGAACACAAAATAATCTTTGAAAATGTTTGCTATAGAAACTTACCACGTTACCATGGCAACGTATCTATAGATATAATACTAACGCTAACACGCAGCGAAAGCAATCAAAAGGAAAAAAAATGCCTGATTTTGAAACATTCTTCGTTGGCACTCCACTCCTATTGGTCTTAGCGTGATGATATATAACCTAAAGCCTTCCTCGGTAAATGAGCTATCTAAAACCGAAAGATTTTTCCAAATTTAACCAAACAAACTCTTCAGCTTTATATACATATTAGTATATAGATTGTAAGCGTTATACAAAAATAGGTGGTAGAGCCACGCTGAAGCTATTACTGGTTGCAGCTCGAATGGGTCGGCTCGCCCGGGGTAGTGCCACACTTTTCACAGAAATACCGGCGTGAAGTAATAGTGCTTGCATTGTTACGTTTCGTTTGGTCAGTGAGAACACTGGATACCCACCTCCCCTCCGCCCCGCCCACATCCCTTCCCCCAAACACAGGCGGGCAACGCATTTGAGACTCCACTGGTGTTACAAGTGTCTATGGACGGTGCTGATCACTTAACATCAGGTGACACACCTGTTCGTCTGCCTCCTATGATATAAAAAAACATTATAAATTTTGTCTTTTTCGGTAGTTTATATTATTAAAAAAATATATTTTTCCATTTTTAGTGTACATAAATATATCTGGTTTGTAATAGGTATAATAAATCGCTTCCAATTTCACGAAAATACGTAAAGACGAAGTTGGTGAAAATCAAATAAACGATATTTCACCCTCTTAGGGGTTGAATATTTTCTTCAAATTTATATGGGACCACCTCTGAATATAACCAATTCAAATAAAAAAAGAATCATTAAAATCGGTTCATAATTGACGGAGATATCGATTAACATACATAAAAAAAATACATACAACCGAACGTAGTAACCTCCTCCTTTTTCGAAGTCGGTTAAATAACCTCCTCCTTTTTCGAAGTCGGTTAAAAACTGAATCCTATCTGTCCTAATAAAAAATGAGTTTGTTCGTTTGTTTGTTACGCTTCCACGCCTTAGCTATTCTACCGATCGTTATGACATTTCACATACATATTTTCAGGGGTATAGAAAAGGACATAGGGTACCTTTTATCCAGAAATAATATACTGTTCCCGAGGGATACACCAAATCTACCATAACGCGACCGAAACCGCGTGTGAAAGCTCATATATATAATTTTGCTTACTTTTCAAATAGAAAAAATATATTTAATAACTAAGTTAACAAAAAAGTGTTCAGTCTTGTTATCACGAGAACAGAAACACCATCATATAGTGTGTGACATCATAGCTTCCGAAAAATTGTTCATACATTTGGCATATTTATTCCAAGATAAATAATGTTGTTTAGAACGGAGTAACCTATCCAACGTTATAAGAGTTTTAGAAAACAATTAGAAATCAACCATATTAAAAAAAAAATGAAAATAAAATAATTCAGTGTTCTATGGTGGGTGCATCTAAAAATTGGCATAAAAGTACCTGCATTTCTTATATGCAATAAAGTAAGTTTTAATAATGAATACATAGAAAATCACCATTTATTAAAAATGTACCCTGAATTTCTGAAAATAAGCGAATACAATACCTTGGATTTAAATTAAATAATAGATTAAGTACGAAATTATATTAAAACATTAAATACCTAACGTTTAGAATATTTAATTGATATGTTACTCTGTTGAATCTAAGTTAAAGCTATTACAAATAATATTCTATGAAAATGCTTTTGAGACACCATTTGCGGATAGAGATCCTACTAACAAATTGAATTTGCTGTATGACGTAACTTATTATATGTATGGATGTATAGATATAGAAGAAGATGGGATAATAGGATAATTGCATTGTATCCAACTTGTGGTACCATCACAACAGTCGTACGCTTAGGCGAATACAGATATCCACGAGGATATTAACAGTATTGTATTAAATCCATAATGGTGAATCCTTTGGTTTAACGTGCTTCGGGTCAGGCAGTATAGGCACCCGACGGCTGTTCGGGCGCAGCCGCCGACGGCGGCACCGTGACCCTGAGGTGGAGGCCCGGCTGTATGGCAGCTACAGGAAGTGTAGGAAGGCCCTACAGGCTGCCATCAGCCGGGCGAAAGAAACGGCGTGGGAGGAGCTGCTTCAAACGCTGGAGGGGGATCCTTGGGGGCGCCCGTACCGGATCGTACGGAAGAAGTTACGATCCTAGGCGCCCGCGGCTACGGAGACCCTTCAGCCGGAGATGGTAGCGAGGGTCGTGGGCGAGTTATTCCCCGACCCTCCGATGCTACCGGCTCCTCCCATGCCTCCGTGGGGCGGAAGTCGAGGAGGTGTCCGACGGTCCTCCCCTAGTAACGGAGGACGAGATGGGGGGGCTGCTGAACGCCTCCTCAAACGGCGGAGAGCACCCGGCCCTGATGATGTCCCGGGCCGGGTGTTCGGCCTGGCGCTGGGCCATCTGGGAGGGTGGTTTCGGGAACTGTTCGACCAGTGTCTGTCGGTCGGACAGTTCCCGAAGCCCTGGAAGCTCGGGCGGCTCTGCTTGATGGCAAAGGCGGGCCGCCCTCCGGACTGCGCGTCCGCGTATAGACCCCTCGTCCTGCTGGACGACGCCGGTAAGATGTTGGAGAAGATTATCTCCTCCCGGGTCATCCAGCACCTGGATAGTGTGGGGCCAAATTTATCGGACGCGCAGTTCGGCTTCCGGACGGGGCGTTCCACGGTGGACGCCCTGTGCCTCTTAAAGTTGCTGTCCGTGGAGGCGACCTCCCAGGGGGAGGGGTTTTGGCGGTGTCCCTTGACATCGCCAACGCCTTCAACAGCCTGCCGCACGGAGTTATACGGGAGGCGCTCCGTTACTTCGGAGTGCCCCCGTACATGCGGAGGCTGTTGGAGGCGTACCTCGACGATAGGGAGGTCGCCTACGTGGACAGCGGCGGTCGGATGGTCCGGCGTGCCACGAGGAGAGATGTTCCACAGGGGTCGGTATAGGGGCCGCTCCTGTGGAATATGGGCTACGACTGGGTGCTCCGCGGCGCGCTCCCACATGGAGCGCGCCTCATATGCTACGTGGATGACACACTAGTCGTAGTCCGGGGGGGGGGAATTGGGAGGAGTTGGTGCGCCTGGCCACGACGTCCACAACCCTCGTGGTCAGGCGCATAAGAAGGCTGGGCCTCAGGGTGGCCCTCGAGAAGACCGAGGCCCTACTCTTCCATGGGCCTCGGCGAGGGCCACCACCTGGGGCCCACATAATGGTAGAGGGCGCTCGGATCATGGTGGGGACCCAAATGAAATACTTGGGCCTCACCCTGGACGGGCGCTGGCAGTTCGAGCCCCATTTCGCGGGGCTCGGACCGCGAATTGCTGGGGCGGCGGCGGCGCTCGGTCGGTTGCTCCCCAATATAGGGGGGCCGGGTGCCGGGTGCCGCCGACTCTACATGGGAGTCGTGCGGGCGATGGCCGCCTACGGGGCACCGGTGTGGGCCGACGCCCTCGGTGCCGCCAACGTGCGTGCGCTCCGTAAGGCGCAGCGCACGGTGGCAGTGAGGGCAATCCGGGCATACCGTACGGTGTCCTTGGCGGTGGCCTTCACGCTCGCCGGCTCTCTGCCCTGGGAGCTGGAGGCAGGAGTTCTCGCCGCCGTGTACGAATTCACGGCGGCGAGGAAGCGTAGTAGGGAACCTCCGGCTCTCAGGGAGATCGAAGAGAGGAGACGGCGTCTCAGAGAGGACGCCGTCGAGAGGTGGATGCAGGACCTTGCGGACGCGCGCTTCGGGACGTACACCGTTGACGCCGTCCGCCCGGTCCTGCGGGACTGGTTAGGAAGGGAGTGGGGCTCCCTGACGTTCCGACTGGTGCAGGTACTAACCGGACACGGTTGTTTCGGGTGGTACCTGCACCGGATCGCTCGCAGGGAGCCGACCGCCGCCTGTCACGAGTGCGGCGCTGACGAGGACACCGCGCAGCACACTCTCTCTGAGTGTGCGGCGTGGGAGGGACAGCGCCGCATTCTGGCGGCGGCGGTAGGGGAGAATCTGTCGCTGCCGAGTGTGGTTTCCGCCATGCTCGGCAGCAAACAGGCGTGGCAAGCGATGGCCTCCTTCTGCGAGGAGGTCATCTCGCAGAAGGAGGCGGCGGAGAGGGCCCGCGAGGCAGACCCGCTAAGTGGCCGTCTCCGCCAACGGAAGATTGGCAGGAGGAGGCGGCGCTTTGCCCAACTCCTCCTGCCACCGTAGCCGGACCTGAGGGGATGGGCCGGGGGGCCCATCTTCTCATTGCACAGGTCCGGCAGACGAGGGGGGGCAGCCGGCGTGTACCCGGTCTGCCCCTCTATAGGTAGGAGCCCGGCGGTCACCTTCCGCCGGGCGGACCGTTGGGGCGGCTCTACAAGGTGATTAGCCAGCACGATCCCTTGCCGCCCCAACATTACGGTCGGACGGTACACCGTGGGGTTTTAGTCCGTGCGAGTCGGACATAACCCACTCTCTCCCCCGAGAGGGTGGGTATCCATAAAGGATTTCCACACATTAAAAAAAAAAAAAAACAGTATAGGCAGCTGGCAAGAGACATTGAGACCGGCATGACAACTGCGACTAGCGATTGAATCTACATCTCCTGTTGGTAACAGCTGTTATTTGATTACATTGTGTTTATCATTAAAAACAGTTCAGTTTCAAAGTCAAAAAGACGTACAGTAAATGAACGGAATTAACTTTATAAATTATTATCTGTCGCCTGGGCTTCGCAGGTCTTTTTCATTCACTTACTTTTTATATGAAGAGTTTTTGACCCAAACCTTTCATTTTTCAAACATTATCTTTCATACAAGAAAAGAGTTAGCCAAACAGGTGAAGTAGTACTGATGTGCTTACATACATATGGTGATTGATTTTTATTTATATTGACTACTAGCCGTTAACCGTACCTTCGCCTACAGTGCTTTCTTCAAAACAGTTAGACCGATTTTCACGGGACTTTCACTGGCCGATAGCCGACCTTATAAAACCTTATACCTTATAAAAAGTAATTTAATTTATTTTAATTTAGATTAATCGTAACTGTATGTGTTCACAGATTACAAACAACGTGGTACTATCTGCAAATATCTGACGTTTCTCGAATATCGCAAGTTCAAGTATACAATACTGAGAGCTATTACTGTAAATGCGTCGTTTATATTAACATTTATAGTTTTATGTACTGTGTACGTTATAGCAATGATTCAGTTTACGCATATTGTATAATTAAATGTATTGAATGTAATGAATTACTTAGTGCAATAGGCGTGGACATATATTTCTTGCTTATATTAGACGTTGCACCTAATTATTTATTAAAACAGTGCTGACAATCATTACATAGTATAAAATAAAGTTCCCTACCGCGTTTGTCTGTCTGTCTGTTCGCGATAAACTCAAAAACTGTTGAACGGAATTTTATGCGGTTTTCACCAGTGGATAAAGTGATTCATGAGGAACGTTTTAGTATATAATTTGTCAAGAATTTATTTTTAATCAGAGCGGGACAACGTCTGCCGGGCCCGCTAGTTGTATATAATTATAGAAGAACAGAGAGCTGTGGTTACTCCGGGTAAATCTAAGGCATCCAGTTGCTGGCAAGGCATCCAGGCCAATCAGTTGCTGCAACTGTGTATTTTATTGTCTCGTGAAAATGGCTACAATGGTGGAAGTAAAATTCTCGCAAAATAAATTGACAAGAAATTTGTAGACATATCAAAATACCAATACATTACTCTTAATTTCAAGAGTTTATGAAAGTAGTAAGTGAGCCTAAAACTATCCATATGATGATTTCGGAACTTTATATTAATTAAAAATAATTGCGAAGTTCACAGGAACAATCTTTTAAAGGGGTACTGGTTCTCAAGTGCAGCTGTGGCAACACACTAAGAGGAGCTTATAGACAGAATTTCAACTGAGGTCGGTAGATACCCAGGCAGACTTAGAAAAATCCCAAAAAAAACTACCAAAGCAGATGCAACATGCTATCTTGAAATTGCTATAATTGGAGTATTGACTACATTCTTTGTTTTTTTTTCGAACTGATTACGCTATTGACCTAGGAAGGTCTTAACAGCTTCACCGGATTATACATTCTTTGTGTGTTTTTGAATAAGCCTAGAATTAATTGTGACGTATAACGTAGATATTAAGTTTAATTCATCATAATAAAGTCATTAGAATAAATCATGAATTCTCGTCACAATTTTAGTACCTAACTATTGTGTTTTTAAACTTACTGACTAACGAGTTGATTTGATGTTTTTTAAATCACTGTTGTTGGTTGTTAATGATAATATTAATTGTAGCATAAGTGTTTGTGCTGTGTGACACAAATATGTTACTTTTAAATCGCACAGAGATGATTATGTACCTTATTGTTGTGGCAATAAACATTACTGCGTGAAAAATCTGTTTGTTTTAATTCTCAATTATTTTTTCTCTACGATTCTGCTAGAGACATTGTTATATATATGCAAATGTATATATTGAAAATAAATTTCCATTGAGGGTTAATTACATTAAAACTACTGAACTTATCGTCACAGGAATATGACTATTCTATATGGAACCTTTCGTAGATAGTTCTAGGAAACTTATTTTTTTTTATTCCATAGACTCTTTGTTATTGTGTTCGATTTAACTTTGAATAGGTTTTTTTACTGCTAGAAAAAAACAAAAGAAACGCATAGCGAAGGGGCCGGGTTTTAGCTAGTATGTACAATAAGACCAAAAACTGAACAATCATTCGATATTTGAAAATATTATGTAGCACGAAAGTACTTACAATTAAAGCAATCGACATTTCAGAAGACTATAGATGGTTTTTTTTTCTTTCGCCATATTCTTTTTTCAACTAACTATCTGCTGTTCGCCTTTCGGGCATTCGTTCATTCATTTGGCTTTGTGAGCAGCGCTTAAAGCACTCGACCGAAAGGAGTTGTAAATTGGCAGGATTTTTTTACAGATTTAGAACCGATAGAACTATCGTGAAAAAAATGTTAAAATACTCAAAAAACATCCTGTATACATTCTACGGACGTTTCTAGTTTGCGTCTAAGTGAATGATATTATAACTAAAAAGCTGTAGATACGTTTCCTACATGATATTTTGACAAAACAAATGGCATGATAACGCACACATGCGTAAAGCAATACCGTAAGGCCATACTGTCTTAGATAAAATGTGGAAGTAAGATGGCATATTCTAAATATCGGTGGTGATAAATAAATAGTTATATGTCGCTAAGATACGGGAGGATTAACGGGGCTAGATCGCGTTTGCTAGCTAGCAAGTTTTAACAAGGCGCTGTCGAAGCGCTTATAACGTTACTATCAGCTATCAGCTATATAGTTTTTTAGTTATAGTATCATTGGTCTAAGTAGTTTAACATTTTAAATTGATCTTTATAAGATGACAAGAGAGATAACAACATAAAGAACAACAACACAAAATTTGACATACAGTAATGTAGACTCGACAAATCATGCATCAGTAACGACCATTTTTCAAAAAGACACAATTTTAGTATTCCAATAAGAATTGTAACTATATATGCAAAGTCAAAATTCAGACAAGTGTCGACAGCTTAATTACAAGCGATGTAATTCACGCTCGGTCCGTAGTGGATCAATGTCTTATTATTATGCAAATGTTAACATGGTACGTTTGAATGCATTACAATAACTCTTATTTACCAACGCATCTTTAATTAATAGAACTAAATTATAAAAAATAATCTTTTAGTTGAAGGCTATTCAGAATACACTCTATAACAATTTTTGAAGTGAATATACTCTAATAACTCTCATTTTATATTTATTTAATTATAAGCTATATTTCAATAGAAAACGCAAGTTCACTTTCTTTGTAGATTTTATAGAATAATTAATGGCGTTAATTGTAGAAAGTATATAATAAATATGTTATAATAGAATTAAATTATACTTATATGTCAATCAAGAGTGAAACACACCAGTAAGAAAAATAATAATAAAAAGTAATAAAATAATAATCAATAGAAATAAGATGGATCAAAATAAAATTATCACAGATAATAATAATTATATAATTCCAATTATATAGTCGGTATTTATATACATTGTTTTGACATATAAAAAAAAACATTCCGAATAATGACAAAATGTCTAGAATATTCTAGAGTTCTGTCTAGATATCTGCAATATATCTACAAGAAAATGTTACAAATAAACAAAACGATGAGTCATCAAGACGTGGGAAATAAGAACCTATAAATTGACAATTTCTCGCTCTAACTGTTATAAGTACACATTGGGTGTCTAAAAATACTATTTTCCAATATTTTCGATTCCCTCGAGTTATATTAGTCTTCCGAGATGTCCACCCTCTATTTCATAGGGTATATAATCACGCCACAGAACATTCGAGCAAAGCGTTGTTCTACAAAACGAAGCAAATACGAAGAAAAATATAAGGGAAAAATCTATAAGCAGTCTACAACTACAGCATTGTAAATGGGATCATAGTGTAACTGTGTGGCAGTGCTTAATTTTTGTTTTTGAGAGTACAAACAAAACTTAATTCGGTGAAACTACACTTTAATTACCCACAGGAATAAAATTATATTTATAAATTTGAAATACTTTACTACTTTACTCTCTACGTGGTTAATTGCGTCGCTGCTGGCATTTTGTGTTAAGTATTATCGAAAAAGACCGCGTTATAGAGCAATATTTCGTTGAATTTCTGTTACTAATGAACACATGAATCTATGACTTGTTTTTACTTGCGGCTTCGATCGCATCAGCGTATGTTTAATCTATTACTCGGAAATTGTACTTGTATTCTGTATGAAAGGTAACCTATATCCTATTGTATATCCCTAACAATATCTATGTAAATTTTCATTATGATATGTTGAGTAGTTGAGGCGTGAAAGCGTAACAAAACAAACTCGCATTCGTATTATTGGTTAGGATTTTTATTAGATGGGATTACTTATTTAATATATTTGAGTGTTGTATTATAATAATTAACTTACCTATCCACAAACAACTGTTATCTATATTCTTATATTCTATTCTATAATATTCTTGTATTTTGGAGTTTAACGTATAACCAAATTTAAGATGCAGGTATCAACAGTTAGCGTCTTGGGTTCAATAAGTTAAAATATAAATAAGTTTACCTTTATTTATAGCTCTAAAATATGCGAACAGTCTAGATTATACAATGAAATTTAAAAAAAGCGATCCATCTTTACAGCATTGTCTCTAACTAAATATTTAACGTTACCTCGAGGATGTAATTTCTAAGACATTTTATTACCACCGACATTGAATTTTATTAAAATGAGAAGATTCATTTTCATTTGAGAAGCTTGAAGAATTATGTCGTTAATTATAACTTTTAGAGAAAAAATGAAATATTTCTGGTGAATTTTTGTAACGAATGTTAATTACGTGAATCGACTTTATACCTTAATATTCACATTTGAAAGTAATAGGAATCGTTGAATAACTTAACAATCCTTAAGGATATTTAATTATTTTTCTTGTTTTAAAATAATTTATCGGATCAAATTAAGAATAATGTATTCAGCTTGTGTTTAAACGGCACTTGTGAAATATGAACTTTAAAACACTACTAGAGGTTCGTAAAACATGAACATATCAATCATCGCGAAGAGCGGGCAATAAATTTGATCAGGCTTGATAACGTCTTATAAATCAATGAACGCCGGCTACACACACGAAAAAGCATGACTCATTGTCACGTTCCGCCTGAGCCGAGCTTGCAAGCGAGAGCGCGGATTAAGCGATAGAGAGGCGCGATGGTACTACCCCTGGCGAGCCGACCCATTCATGATCCATATAAAAAACTGAGAGAGCGAGTGAAACAGAAAACAGTAAATGGATCTTCAAACGAATTGACAGAATTGACACATTAACCTTCATTCAACATTATTGCCATTTTAGTTTATATCACAGTTGAATTCTAAAAGAAAGTTTTAATTTCATTTTTCTTCATCAGTACACTCAGCTAGATAATTGATACACGAGGTTTTTGTTTTTTGAATTAAACATTAATATAACAGCATATCTCTTTGCTTGCAAATTAAAATAATTGCCAAAGTTGTACAAAAAAACTGAGTTGTCGATGTTTTTTTTTTTTTTTTTTATTTTATATCATAGGAGGCAAACGAACAGGTGGGTCACCTGATGTAAGTGATCACCACCGTCCATAGACACTTGCAACACCAGGGGAGTCGCAAGTGCGTTGCCAGCCTGTTTAGGGAGGGGGGGAGGAAGGGAAGGGGAAAGTGGAAGGGGAGGGAAGGTGGGTGTCCGGCGCTCTCATTGACTGAAAGAAACGCAACAATGCAAGCACTATTACTTCACGTCGGTTTTCTGTGAGAGGGTGGTACTACCCCGGGCAAGCCGACCCATTTATGCTGAAACCAGTAATAGTTTCAGCGTGGCTCTACCACCTCTGTCGATTTATTAAAGTAATTTAGAGTGATTACTTATTGTAAAATGTCTAATTAACCATTTATATGTGTCGTTATATTTCAAATGAGCTAAATCCAATTTTATTCGTTCATATAACATGTTTAATTTTTTAAAGAATTTCAATTTTTATACATTGAGAACGATGTTTAAATTTTGCCGTTCAAAAGGCTTTTAGTTTTTTAATGATCTTCATATTTTACATGTACAAAGTTGCACACTTGCGGCTCCCCTGGTGTTGCAAGTGTCTATGGACGGTGGTGATCACTTAACATCAGGTGACCCACCTGTCCGTTTGTTTCCTATGGTATAAAAAAAAGATCTCAAAAATAACGTAAAATGTTAGAAACGGTTATAATTGGTTTTAGCTCATTTTGACACATATTACTATTATTATAACAACCCGTTACTAGTAAACTAATGCTCTATAAATTCATATACATAGAATTAAGGCGCGTGCAGTGAGAGCAAGTTGAGTTATCACGGCAGCACTTTGTCGCTAATGTGTTTCATCTATCATCTAACGTCCAACGTTATTGAAATTTTTGCATTCGAAACCTATCTATATCATAATATTGCGTACATCCTTTTGAATCTTGATTAAATCATTTGTTTTGTGCACCCGTTACATATGATATGATTCTGTTCTGTATGGCGTTAGTGTTAGGTCCGTATTAGTATTGATTTGATAAATTCCAGAAATCTCATGCATAGTTATTCTCATACTGATAAACGGTAGCTAAGACTCAAAGTACATACGGGACATGAATTTTTTGACACAATTTTATATACATGTAACTTAATAGTAATCATATAGCTTATAATATAACAATAATACATAGGCTTTAATTTATAAATATACTATCGGGCCGGGCAGACGTTGTCCTGCTTTGATAATAAAAAAAAATCTCAAATTCAACCGCAGCACCACCTACCGGGTCCAATTGTGAATCTAAACCAACCTCGGATCCACTGGAACACGCACACTAAATTTCATCAAAATCGGTACACGTACACATCGGTAAACGTACAGAAGAAATTTATATATAAAGATTGTATAAATTGGTCAAAATATAACTTTTTTTTTTTTGTTGATTGTGTTGTTTGTTGATTGTTGTTGATTTTTTTTTGTTATTTGAGAAGTATTTCGACGTGCACTGGATAAACTGGAGTTACACGAAAATGATTTTAAAGCCTATATTTAGGACCAGGTACCCTTTAAATCCTACATTAATAATAAAAGAAAAAATGCCACGATATTTTCTTGAAACATGGATCTCACGAATTTCCATATAGACAGACCGACAATTTCATTTTTTTTGTAATACGAAGCTAAACACCATTTTCCCGGTTAAACCGTTTACGCGCAGTCCAAAATTATCAGAAGCCTAGACAGGCGTCGACAGCTTAATTGCAAGCGATAACATTCACGCTCGCTCGGTCCGAAGTGGATCGCGGGACTATTTCTATGCTAATGTTAACACGGTTCGTGTCCGCTTTAACCCACTCTTTTATTTACCTTTTAATTGGGGATTGTTAACATTATCTAAGGGGCTACGGTAATGAAGCGAATATCGTCATGACCAGAGTCATTTAGAAGTAAAATTCACCTTCTACGTAATTTGCAAGATAACAAGGTAGCGGAAATTATTACATAATGACTTGGAAATGGTACATTCATATAATTTACCAATCATATTCGTATTGATATCATTATTACATATTATAAAACCAAGTCCTCTGCCACGTCTGTCTGTATGTTTCTCGATAAACTCAAAAACTAACCAGTAGATAGAGTGATTCACGAGAAAGGTTTAGGTATATAATTTGTCTAGCTATATTTTTATCAGGACGGGATAACGTCCACCGGGCCTGCCAGTTTATTATAAACAAGAAAATTTGCGAGTATAGGTAGACGTTTGTCACTCTGCTACGCAAATACTACGCAACGAATTTCATAGAAACATTACTAAATAACATTTAGATATTATTTAAAATGACCATAATGTAACGATATTCGTTCATTGAAAGACTCCTCTCATTTGAGAAACGATGATGACTTAGTTGATAGCGTGTTCGGCTACAGCGTCTCGATAGACGTAGGTTTAAATACTTGTCGTGGGAGACAGTCTACGCGTACCAGGCTATCTCTCTTCAGCGGGAGGCCCAGGATCACTCTGAACCGGCCGCCGGAACGACCGACATGCGGGGTGCTTCGTCATCCCTTATCCCCCATCATGGCGGTAGTGGGCACCCATGGGGTTTTAGTCCGTGGGAGTCCGACATAACCCACTCTCTCCCCCGGGAGGGTGGTATATCCATAAGGGATTTCTCCATGCAAAAAAAGGCATAAATACTTGCAACTGTGTCGAAGCTTTCGGTAAAGAAAACTTCATGATGGAACCATAGCTTGGTGGTAGGGTTTTTACTAAGCCCGCCTGCACTAGTTGGTGTGTTCCGGCAGCTGCACTTAACAGCCACTTCAGGTTTAGCGTGTTTACCATCTTAACCCATCATTTAACATTAGAGTTGATTCTAGTTGAACATTAAAACTTGTAAAGCACATAAAAAAGAATAAAATATTCCATAAAGTGTCATTATCATAATATAGGTATATATGCATAAATGTTGACATTCATTGTTTAATGTAAATTTAATACGAAGTAAATGGGGAGCGGTTGCTAGTGCTATAGTTATACGTCTATAGATTAATTATCTTTTTAATACAGTATATTTTTTCATATGAAAACCCCGGTAAAATCTTTTAGCTTTCTTTGCAATTTTCAAATGGCGAGCGCTTTAAAATTCTCACAGAACGACGCTAGAAAGCCCATTTTTTTAAAGTTGCTAGTTCAAATTCGAAAGCCAGCAACCTAATTGTTTAGGGCGTGCTTCCGCTCGAGTATAGGTCCAAATTTGTAGGTCGCAACTAAAGCCTTTAATTTGTGTAGCCATTTCATGACCAAAAAGTCTAGCTTTAGAGAACTTTTAGCATGTACCGCTTAGGAGGGTCATTATTATACGGTTTCAGGATTCGTGCATGATTCGCATAGTTTTTATGGATGATCCAATATCATGGAGCATTCATTCCGAGATGCGACAGAAAGTTCTAACAAGGGGACCAAAATGTATAATATTGTAGTAAAAAGAGTGATCTTTGAATCGTAACTAATATTATAAATGCTATAGTAAGTATTTTTCTTTGTTAATTACGCTTTCACAAATGAACTATTCAACCGATCACCATCGAGTTTTCCATAAATTCAGTCAGGAGAACAGAAAAGGAAATAAAGAAATTAATAATAGTGAGACAAATAATTATAGGTAAGCAAGTGTAAAGAATACATTTTTAATAAAGTATTTAGTATATTTGTGTATAATAAAACAAATATTCCAATAAAAATATACAGTCAGTTTTGTGTGCGGTTTTCAAGAAAATATTTTCCCATTTCAGCAGACAGCCAAATGTTGAAAGTCCGGTTACCACAGCGCGTGCTTCTGCAGCTATTCAAATCACGGGCCGCTCGTCAGATGCGGCCGGATCTTGTCTCCTCTGAATACTTCAGTGAATATTTTGCTCAACATGTTGTTTCGTTTAATAATATCTATATTATAAAGTTTTATATATATATAGTATTATATATCTGAATTAATGAATATTTTTTTGATCTTTTTTTCCAGCTAAGTAGCGGTGTTCTAAAGACAATCTATTTTACACATATAATAAAAATGAAGTGTTTGTATGTAATAATATCAAAATAACATTTTTTTAATGATTGGATATGAAAGTATACTCGCTACTGATAACAAAAAAATATATTTTTTGTCGGGCTCTCTGTCTATTTGTTCTGGGTAATCTCCGAAACGACAGAACCGATTTTAACAGGAATGTCACCGATAGATAGCTAAAATTACAGCGGGTAATATTGGCTTCATTTTATACTAGCTTTTACCCGCGGCTGTGTCCGCATTGCTATCTCCAAAACCACTGGCCCGATTTTCACTGGACTTGCACTGGCACATAGCTAACCTTATAAGAAGTAATTTCGATTATTGTATTTTAGACTAGCTATACCCGCAACTCCGCACGCGTTTTTTAACATTATATTAGAGAAATATAAAATTGTGAGACTATGTACAATTATAGAAATGCTCTTTAAAAATAATTGTAAGCACGACACGCACACCACTTACACAAACATGTAATGTATACATTAGATATATAAATACTAACACTGTATCAAATGATCAGTATTATTTCATCAGTAGAGTTATTTGGATCCTTAACCCACCATATAACTACCTCAGTACTCACTTATACTGTATAAGGAACTAATGAAAAAATGACTTAAAGATACTGATAATGATATATTGTGCCCATATTGTCAAAAAGTAATATTCATTGAACTCAATACAACGTTCTTATATGTTACTATCGTTGCTAAGTTATGTAGACGAAAGCGCGGTAAATAAATCAAAATGGCCGCCAAAATGACCAAAAAGACAATATAATTCAAATTACATACATAGATACAGATATATGAATTTCAATTATATTTACTCTTGGAGTCCAGTACAACGCACGTCTTACGCACATGTTTACAGTGAACAACATATTTTTTGATAAATTTTATGCGAACGAAGTCGCAGGTTACAGCTAATCTAAAACAGAATAACCTAAATTACTTCCTATAAGATCAGCTATCTGCCGGTGAAAGTCCCGTAAAAATCGGTAGAACCGTTTTGGAGATAGCACTGCGGGCGAAACCACGATTAACAGTTAGTCTAAATTAAAATATACTAATTTACTTGTTATGATATCCGTTATTTGCCGCTGAAAATCGGTTAAACCGTTTTGGAGATAACATTCCAGACGAAGCCACGGTTAACAGCTAGTCTAATTTAGCCTAAGTAACCCGCTGTAATTTTAGCTATCTGCTAGTGAAATTTCCGTCAAAATAGGTACAGCCATTTCGGAGATTATCCGGAACAAACAGACAGACAGATAGACCGCCAAAAATTTTAAAAATTGCATTTTTGTTATCAGTAGCTTGTATACTTTCATACCCAATCAGTAAAAAAATGATATTTTGATATTACATACAGACACTCCATTTTTATTATATGTATAGAAGACTAGCTGTTACCCGTGATAAAGTCTGCAGCGCTATCTCCAAAACGGTTGAACCAATTTTCAGGGGGCTTCCACTGGTAGATAGCTGACCTTATAGAAAGTAATTTAGGGTTCTCTATTTTTGACTAGCTGTTACTCACGACAATGATAAGACAACGTTTCAAAGTTCCTTATACAGTGTAAGTGAGCACTACGGTAGTTTGTTATATGGTGGGGTAAAGTTGCAAATAAGTTGTTGATGGTAAACTTCATTCGACATACTTTTAGTATTTTTATATATAATGTACACGTTACATCGTTACATGTTACAGTAGGTGGCGTCCGTATTAAAGCGTTGACGATGTCTAATGACACCGCCAAAACAACCTCGCCCCGGGCGACTGCTTCCTCCGCCTGGATCTTAACTTGCATTACTGCATCAACGGTGGAGCGTCCCTGGCGGAACCCGAACTGGTTATCCGCCAGGTCCGGCCCAACTCCTGTTAAGTGCCGAACGAGGCGGCCTGCGATAATTCGCTCGCAGAGCTTCGCCACCTCGTCCAACAGCACTATGGGCCGGTAGGCGGACGGGCTGTCCGCCGGGCGCCCCTCCTTCTTCAGCAGGACCAAACGGCCGGATTTCCATATGCGCGGAAACCGGCCCTGCTGAAGAGATGCAGTGAAGATCCTCAGTAGTCGGGGCTCGAGGGCCTCGTAAGCCAGGACCCACACCCGACCAGGTATGACACCCGACCAGGTATGCCGTCGGGTCCTGGGGCGGTGTTTTTGGCCTGCAGGCGTTTCACCGCCGCCCTCGACTCTTCCCGGGTCACCTCAGGGACCTCTTCGTTGTCCTCGTCGCAGCCAACCGCGTTGGGCGTGGTTGCGGGCGGAGCCATCGCTGGAGGCACGTGCTCTGTTACTGAAGGGAACAGAGCAGCCAGAACTTTATTGAGGAGCTCTGGCTCGAGACTCTGGGTTACCGGGGGGCCCCCATGTCGTAATTTGCCACGCACCACGCGATACGGGCGCCCCCATGGATCCCGACTGAGCGTCTCGAGCAGTTCCTCCTTGGCTAGAACCTTAGCACGCTCAATAGCCCTACAGAGTGCCATTCTGGCTACTCTGTACCCCTCGTAGAGCTCTGCCTCCAATGCGGACGCGACCTGCGAGCAACCCCGCCTGCGTCGTTGTCGGGTGTACTGGCGACGGGCTGCCACACACGCTACGCGCAGCTGCGCTATTTCGGCAGTCCACCAGTACACTTGACGCTTGGCGGGTATCGGCCCCTTAATCCGGGGCATTGCCGCATCGCAGATACGCGTCACATCCGCCCAGAGAGACTCCGCCTCCAAGTCGACGTCGGCAGGCCTGTCTGGTGATTCACCTGTCACCCAGGCCTGCACGACCGCCGCTTCCAAGAGCGCCTCTCGATTGAGGCGCTTTAAAGCCCAACGCGGTCCTACCCCTGCGGGGGTCCTACGGGCTGATCCGTCCGAGGTCTGGGTGGAGACGTCAAACCGTATATAACGGTGGTCTGACAACGTCTCCACCTCCTCAAGGACTCTCCAGCCCCGAACGCGGCGCGCTAGAGCAGGGCTAGCGAACGAAATGTCCACTATAGACCCGCCCTGCTGTCGCACGCACGTGTTAATAGACCCCCTGTTCAGAATGAGTACGCCAGATGTTATGGCCCACTCTTCCAGAGTCTCACCCCTCAGGTTCGTGGCCGGGGAACCCCAAGCCGTAGATTTGGCGTTGAAGTCCCCAAGCACTAAGACGGGGTGAGGATGGCTGCGACTTACGACGTTCTGTAGATCCCCGAGGAATCCCTCAAAGTCGGCAAGACTCATGCTAGGGGGTGCGTACACCCCCACCACCATCACGCCGCCGTAATATGCCGCTGTATATCCCCGCCCCTTTCGGATGTTAGTGAAGGGTGAAGGGCCAGCGGCGGCCTGGGACACTAAGGCTACCGAGCCGTTGACGTCTCCCACCCAGTTGTCCCCGGGTGGGATGAAATACGGCTCGGCCATCACGGCGACGTGGATCGACCACTGCGCCATGCTCTGGGATAGGAGGTCCTGGGCCCTAGCGCAATGGTTGAGGTTACCTTGGAGGAAACGGAGTGCCATATTTATGGACACTCCATTTCCACCGCCTGTGTCGTCCCGGCTTCTTGGTCAGCCGACGACGTGGAGGGTTGTGTGGGATTTTTGCCCCTTCTCACCCTCTTCCTTTTAGCCCGCTTTTTGGGTGGGTTCACAGGCTGGGCACAAGCCCTGCTTCCCATTCGGTGACCGGCGGACTTACCTGCAGCTGCGCAGACCGCACAGTGCATTTCAGCGTTACATCCGCTGGCCTTGTGCCCTGGTTGACTGCATTGGTAGCAGAGTTTGCTGCAGTCAACACTGGAGGTGCATTTCACCCCCAGATGACCATCCTGGAGGCAGCGAAAGCACCTCAGGGGCCGGGGCGGCAGGACTTTTACCTGCGCGGAAACCCACCCAATTAGGACCCTTCGCACGTCGCCTAACTTCTTGGCCGCTGCCACCGGACACGTGACTACTGATGTCCATAGCCCCCTAAGACCGGGGCGGACGCCGTTCGTCTTGATGTGGCCCGTTGAACAATCGGCAGCTGCGGCAATGGCCGCGACTACTTCCTCGGGCGTTACTGACTCGTCCAGGTCCGAAATGCGCACATTGGCGGTGCGCATGGGCCTGGACACTTTCACGCCCTCTGGGACCGCCTCCCGGACTTTAGCGGCCAGAGCATCCGCTTTTTCGCCACTAGTGGTACCGGGAACCTCAAATAGGTAGCCTCCCGTGGCTGCTTTGCGCCATTTGACTCCGGCTATGCCGAGCTCTTCCATGCTGACCTGCGACTTTATGCGCTTCAGCACTTCCAAATAGGAGAGTCCACTGTCCTGTGCCTGAGGCTGCAGTGTTATAGCCACTGCAGCTGATTTCGGAGGTCGGAGCTTCCGGGCGCGCTCCTGTTTGGATGTCAGCATTTTAAGAGCTTTTTTCGGCTTCTTAGGCTTACCATTTTTCCCAACTAGCACCCACTTATTTTGCGTGGGTTGGGGTTCCGGCTGTTGTTTTCTGCCACTGGCAGGTTTTTTAACAATGGCAGGAATTGGCTCATCTGTTTTGGCAGCCTTCGCCCTCTTGCGTTTCCGCCTAGAAAGTCTCTGAAGTGCGGAAGGCTCCGAAGACTGCCCTGTTGTAGATGCCGGTCCGCCAGTTGCCTCTGCTGCCCTTTGCTCGGCAGCCAGTGGCGGACGCAGACGCTTCGCGGGAGGGAGTCTGCCTTCCAAGGCCTCGAGTCGCGCGCTCAACATATTGCCGAATTGAAGCGACAATGAGCGCGCCATCTCCTCAAGCTTTTTATCCAAGTTTGGAGTTGTACTTTCGTCCCGATGTCCCGCTTTTCGGCGCTGAGGTAGCGGTGGGAACTCCTCCCTCGTCGGATGTTGCGTGAGCGGTGGAAGTGACACTTCCATTCCGGTTCTCAGTTCAGCATGAGAGGAAGCAATGCTGACCGCTGGGGGTTGAGCCCGGGAAATAGATAGGTCCGCCATCTGCTTTCGGAGTTCTGTTAGCTCTGCAGCCTGTTTGGCGTTGGATTCCTCCAGTCTTACATATGCCGCCTGAAGCTTTTCCACTTCCTCTGAAGGAGTCCGGCTGCACAGCTCGCTCACTACTTCCGTTATGGATGCAGCGGCTTCATTTAGAGCCTTTATGCACACGCCTTGCAGATGTCCCGATTTCTTGGCGACGCACAATATAATCTCAACATCGCAGAGAGCTCTTTTCCGCAGGTCAACGGTGGGTTGCTCACCAGCATTGGCTCGAACGGTGGCCTTTCTTGTGACACGCTCAGTCCGTGCCCGTGATGCCAGCCTCTTTATCTCCTCCTCCGCAACAAGGATTTGCTCTTCTTTCTTCAGGCGGAGGAAGTGAGCCGTAGCTTCCGCCAGCCATACGCACTCACCAGTCGTCGGCGGGTGACCTTTGCCCCTTTTAGGGACTGGGGTACATTGCCCAGTCACACCAACTTCTGGCTCTGAGTCCGACGATGAGTGCTCCCTCGTTGCACCGGCTTGTGAGTCATCACTGCCTTCACTAGCCGTGATCATAGGAAGTGCACTAGCGTCGCTACCATCAGAGGGTTCTTCCAGGAGCTTCTCAGGCGATGACGGACGCTGTTCCGTAGCCTGGGGTTGTTCTGCAGCCTGAAGCTGTTCCGCAGCATGAAACTGTTCCGCAGCCTGAGGCTGTTCCACAGCTGGAGACTGTTCCGCAGCCTGAGGCTGTTCCGCAACCGGCTGTTCCGCAGCCTGTGGCTGTTCCGCAGCCTGTGGCTGTTCCGCAGCCTGTGGCTGTTCCGCAGCCTGTGGCTGTTCCGAAGCCTGTGGCTGTTCCGCAGCCTGTGGCTGTTCTGCAGCCTGTGGCTGTTCCGCAGCCTGTGGCTGTTCCACATCCTGAGGCTGTTCCGAAACGTGAGGCTGTTCGGTAGTCCGTGAACGGGTGGCCATGGTCGTCGTTTTCTTTGAGAGATCGGTTGTCCGTGTTCCTGCTCTGGTTCTGATAGTATAGGGTCGAAGCAAAATTTTGCCCCCCCCAGACACGGTGGGGCTGCCCGAGCCCGAGGGCTCAGGGAGGGATTCTCCGGCTCCGGTGGAGCCGGTACCCTCCTGGGGTATTACTTTTTTAAATCTTGCCTTCATTTTCTTTTCTCGTACCACTCGTCAAGTTTGCGGTACGCCCGCCGGGACCGGTATAAAACACACCCGTCCCGCCGGCCGCTATCCGGAACTGGGCCGTTGGGGCTCAAAGTGAGCCCTCATCCGCCCCAGCCCGGTACTGGATGCGCCGCGCACATACCACATCCAGGTCAGGTATCAGCCGCCGATCAACTGGACCGACGTTGCCCGGGGTGCACCACGAGGAGGTTCCTGATAGTCGGGGCGTATCTCTCCGACAGGTGCGTAACCTTCCCGGGTCAGGGAGGTATGACTGGTCGGCGAGACGTAGTATCCGGTGTTCCACAGGGGTCAGTCCTGGGCCCCCTCTTGTGGAACATCGGATACGATTGGGTGTTGCGCGGTGCTCTCCTTCGAGGCGTCAGCGTTACTTGTTACGCTGACGACACACTAGTGTTAGCTCGGGAGAAGACGCACCGCGCGGCCGCGATCCTTGCTACGGCAGGAGTCGCTCAAGTCGTCGGTAGGATCCGGCGTCTGGGATTAGAGGTAGCGCTGCACAAAACCGAGGCCCTGTTTTTCCACGGACCTCGGAATGCGCCGCCTAGAGGATCCCAGATTCACGTGGGAGGTCAGTCCATCGGTATCGGGTCGAGTATGAGATATCTCGGTCTCCTCCTCGATAGCCGGTGGACGTTCGAGGAACATTTCCGGCAGCTGGCCCCCCGTTTAATGGGTACAGCGGGTGCGCTTGCCCGTTTACTGCCCAACCTGGGGGGGCCCAATTCCATCTGCCGGAAGTTGTACCTAGGGATCGTGCGGTCAATGGCCCTGTATGGGGCCCCCGCGTGGGCGGACGGCTTGACGGCCACCAAAATCGCCCACCTGCGCAAATCGCATAGGGCGATGGCCGTCAGAGCCATACGTGGATACCGCACGATCTCCTACGAGGCGGCCTCCCTATTAGCCGGATCCCCACCCTGGGACCTGGAAGCGAGAGCCCACGCGTCTCTTTATCATGTACGCGTGGAGGCGCTGAAGCGAGGACGACGACTGGCGCCCCGGGAAATCGAGGCGCTGAAGTCACAGCTCCACCAGGTCCTAATGGTTGACGAATGGCGCCGACGACTTGAGCGGCCGAGCTCAGGCGTGGCAATTATTGAAGCCGTTCGGCCGGTCATGGTCGAATGGCTGACCAGGCGGAGTGGCACCCTAAGCTTCCGGCTGACACAGGTGCTCTCGGGGCACGGTTGCTTCGGGAGCTACCTGTGTCGCATCGGCCGAGAGCCAGCAGCAGGGTGCCATCACTGTGGCTGCGCGACGGACACCGCGCAGCACACACTAGCAGTTTGTCCCGCCTGGGACGTGCCACGCCGCGAGCTCGTCGCGGCCATAGGCCCGGATCTCTCGCTCTCGACTGTCGTCTGTAAGATGGTTGAGAGTGAGACCGGGTGGAACTCCGTCGCCTCATACTGCGAGGCAGTTATACTCGCTAAGGAGGCGGCGGAGAGGGAGAGAGAGCGGACTACCAGGCTCCTCTCCCGCGGCCGACGAACACGGCGGCGACGGGTCGGAGATGATCTAAGACCGCCGTAAAGGGCCCGCGGGCGACGTGACGCGGGCACGTCCGTCGCCCTGCATTATAGCAGGCCCACGTGGTGGAGGCGCATCGTGCCGCGCGACTCCCACAGTTCGTCGGGGGGGGGATGTAACACCCACCCCTCCCTGAGGGGTCTACTATCTTGACCCGCTCAGGCTGCAGAAGAGGCCCCTTATGAGGGGCCGACACCTGCCGGGTGAGCAGACGCAGTGCCGTAGGCAGTTCCTGCTCCCCGGCCAAATAGGTGTAAGGAGGCACCATGGGGTTTTAAAAAAAAAAAAAAAAAGGTGGCGTCCGTATGGCGGGCGACCTGACCGCGTGACCAGGGCGCGGGGAATGCTCGCGCAATCCAAACCTTGGATCATACTTTCGCGCCGTGCGGCCGGTGGGGTTTTTAGCCGTTTAGAATCTCGGCATAACCCTCCAACTGTTGCCCCAATCCTCAACGATAGTTGGAGGTGTATCCTATGCAGGATTATCCCCACCTAAAAAAAATGTGGCGTACGTGTCGTACCTACAAATCTTTTTAAAAGAGCTTTTCTGTAATTGTATATATTCTCACAATTTTACATTTCTTTAATACAATTTTAAAACAACGCATGCGGAGCTTCGGGTATAGCTAGTCATATCTATATCTTATTTTTCTTCTATACATATAATAAGAATGTAAATCTAACGTGCCTGTACTTTTTCGATTTTTGTGAAAAAAATTGTTGCAGGTGTCTAGGAATAAGCAATAGAATATAGTTTAATCATTTTTAGAAATGTCTGTCTGTCTGTTTGTATGAACACGCATCACTGCTAAAGTACCGTGTTCACAATAAAACCTCACAAAGAAGCATAAAGCTTATCCTCGAAAGTAACTTAGTCTTTGTTTCTTTAAAATCGGTCCACTCTATTAAAAGTTATTGTAATGGGAATGATGGCTCGAGTTAAGTACGAGAGAAGAGTAGTAATCTATACTAATATTATAAAGCTAGAGGGTTTGTTTGGTTGAACGAGATAATCTCAGGAACTGCTGGTCCGATTTGAAAAAAATCCAGTGTTAGATAGCTCATTTATTCATGAAGGCTATAAGCTATAATATCATCACGCTAAGACCAATAGGAGCAGAGTAACAATGAAGAATGTTTCAAAATCGAGGTGTTTTTTCCTTTTAAGAGCTTACGCTGCGTATTAGCGCCACCCCGAAGTCACTATTCCACGTGGATGAAGTCACGGGCAGAAGCTAGTATTTAATAAAATCGTAAAAGTCAAATTAATTACATGGTAATTTGATAGGAAATTCAAAAGATCAACATAACATTTTAGAAAAAATACGAATGCAAATAATACGAATATTAACTTTATAACAATTAAAACGCTCTTGTGTTTAGAAAAGATCATGTAAAAATACATTTAACAAAAACACATTACTTGTTCTTTTTCAAAGTTTTGTAATAAGTCAAGTATTTTTTAAGCTTATGCCGCCAACAGTCTGTTGACTTGTGCCTCATGAGGTCAACGTTCGTTTGTATGAATTTAAGGTTTTGGATAGTCCAGGAGTTAACGCTTTTGCCTTATGTGATGATTTCTGCAAGTCAAATCCGCAAGCTGCATTAAAGAACTTCGTTCCAAACCCCTTACTTTGTTAGATTTCGCAATGCCATCTGATAAAACGAGGTTGCGCACTATTAAAAGTTTGCTTGAAAATAATCATAGGCTACAACTATATATTATACAAACATTTTGTGCCACATTATATTTTATATTTACGGATAATAAATGCATATACAATTTTCTGGTCTTTACCCACACACTAAATTGCAGTATGATTATAACTTTGGTTTTTATATAAACGAATACATTGATATGCATGTCAAACATTGCTTTGTTTGTCTGCACCAATATGTATCGCCTTTTGTTGCTGTCAATCGTATTGGTTTCGGTTCAGGTAAGTTGAATGCCTTTATTATAGAGCCTAGTAATTACTCACGAGTTCGTCCACCATAAAAATTAATAATAGTTATACCAGCCTCTAAGAGTCCCACTGTTGAATTCGAGGCTTCTTCCCGAAGAAAGATATAAGCGAAAGTCAGTCCACGATGTATTGGCGATTTAAAACAAAGAGAAACCCTCAATTTTTGTCCCTATGATGGTACTACAAAAATATTTCTCAGACTCAAGTTTTGTCGATGCATTCCTTAACAGTCTGTATCAACAGATTTTTGTTTTATTTATTGAAATTATAGATGTACGCGAATTAAAAAAAAGAGAGTTATGAACCCACGGATATTGAATAGATTTTCCGCTATTCAAGCCATCCGATCACTAATTAATAACATAGGGATTATTTAAAGAATTTTCAAAGTACATGAATTTCCACCGATGATTACGAGAAAACGGTTTAAAATTGTACTAACGCATCGCGGTCACAGCTGCAATAACATTATCTAGTGCTGACCATATATTGTTTGATAACGGCGGTAAAATTATTAATACATTAAATCCAGGTATGAAATTGACTCCAATCTTTAACTGTCAGAAGACACCAATATCATATATAATAAAACGCTATGTCTCTCTCTCTGTTTGTCTCTCTTTCCAGTAGTGTTTCTATAACCAAAAAATAACTACGAAATCTCGACAATAAATGTATTTTCTGGCCAGATTTTGGTATATGTATTTTCTACTTCAGGAGATATATATTGAACAAGTTATGATCTTACAGGTAATTTAAGTTGAAAGAAATAGTCTGTGAATACATTATGTTACAATATTAATTCTCATTTATTATAGTAGCATCCAATTAATTCCATTGTTTACGTAATAAATCTTGTAGAACATAAACGTGCTGTAATAAAAATTTTGATATGAAATAAAACACAGTGTGTAAAATGCTTTATTATAAAACACTTTTAAAACCGGATGGTACAGAAACGTGACGCCATATTGTCGTAACGGACTTCCGTTGTATTGTCGTCCAGTTACCTCCTAGTCGCACCTAAATAAGTTTTACTTTAATAAACTATTTCGTAGATTATGCAAGCGAAACCGAGAATATAATTAGTCTACCATTTACAAAAAAAAAATCGATATTATCCATCCCTCCTAACCACCCAACAAAAAAAAAAAAAAATTAATAATTACTAAAAAAAAAAATAAAAAATAATTATTTGGTTTTTTTTTTTTCCGTGGTAGAAGGAGGAGGGGGGAGACCCCCCCAAACCCCCTCCCCCCTCCCTTAGGACCTTCCCCCGCCCGGAAATCCACTAAATTTTTTTTTTTTTAAAGTTTTAAAAACTGCCCTTACAGGTTCCCACCCAATTTTTCTTGGGAGGGCGGGAAACCCCAGCTTTGAAGGTGAGCGTTGATGCCCATCCCCAAGGGGGCCCCCTTAAACCTACCCCTGGGTCGCAAGTCCTGGGAACTGCTCGGAGTTTCTCCCTCTGCCACACGATGGACCTGGCACCCGCACGGTGAATCCATGGAAGGCTAAGAAGTTCGTCTCACTGTTTGAATTGACAAATTCTTAATGAAAACTTTAATATATCGTAACCTATAATTCACAATAAAATCACTAATCATAAATACAAAAGTGCCATTTATTTTATATTTAACTATTTGTTGTACCTTTGATTTCAGACTTTCTCTCCCGATGATATACCAAAATGCGAACGGTTCCTTCAACCAGTAAGTAGTGGAATATTACGCTAACAGTCCATTATACTAACCGGTCACTAAACAAAATTCTTCGTTTCAATCAATAATTTTTGTTTGTATCTGCCAAACCTTTTAAATGACAGATTCTGTGATTTGTTTAACAATTACCTACACTTGATAAATAATAGATACGTAAAAAAAATCTTCTCTTTCTTTAATATTGGTAGATCACAAAAATTCTCCGGTCAATATTAAAATGTCGCTAAAAATACTTAAATTATAGGCATAATGATAAGGTACCAATACTTAGGTAATTGGACAAATTAGATTCGAAAGCGCATTGAAGCAAGTTTTTATATGTATCTCTATAGAATCCTTCCGAACGTCCAATTTAAATACATTACATATAAATCTCCCTTTCATGCTGATTACACATATACTGAAGCACTATCAACCCTACTTTAATTCATATCTTTTTCATTTTCATTCGCATTTTTTGAATATTTTAATTCATATAATTAATTCATTTTTCATTCGATTTTATTTTCACATTTAAAACACGTAATAAACCAAGCACTAAATAGACTAGACTAGCAAAAACTTTTGCATTACTAAAACTATCACAATCTTCTCGAATACTACCACCTTAGTACTTCGTAAAAGCATATCCACAAAGAACATATGAGTAAATATAGGCTTCATATTAGCGAATTCATATTACTTATCACTTCACGTTAACAAATCCATATCATCAGTTATGTAAACTAAAATTTGTATTCTATACTAAAGACTTACTAGCCGGAAAGTTGGGTAATGCTTTGTTATGACAAATTTTGATTACGACATGTTTATCCATATTTTGCGATTTCTGGTATAATTTTGTCCTTACTTGGTAACCATGTATCAAGAGAGCGTGATTGTAACTACTGTGAACATGTTGACTTTATTAAAAATATAGAAAAAATGGCATGGATCGTTATAAGAGTCTCCAGTGAAGCAATATATTTAGTAAATATGAATCAAAATTCAACAAGAGTGAAAAATATTTTTCAGGGCGGAATAACCTGCTGTAAAAAACAACATCATATATTGGATAACATAAAGCACAGAGAGGAATGCTTAAAATTACCAATGAAACCATCATCAGTAAGTAAAATATTTTTCTTTAAAATGTTACAACTCACTCAAGCTACCCGACTCGGAGGCTACCATGAAAGTGCTTTCTCTCCTGCACATAGCACTCTAAATATTTGCTCCTATATATGCATATTTTTTCTTTAATTTAGTTGTACTAGTAGTCGCCTAGTGGTTGAAATCCGACCATAATTCATTTTTACATTCAATAAAACCAAAGAGAATAATAATAATTTAAATGGTTACATATATTTGCTAAAGATAAATTACCTATCAATTAAATATTAATTTACATTATGAATTTACATATTATATTATTATAAAATTAACCTACAATTTGGCCAGTAAATTTTAAAGGGCATGTAACGTATGGAATGTAAGTCATGTTAAAAATATTTACTGTAGCATGAAAGATGGTAACTGGAACGTAAAAGTAAAGTAAAGGATGTCAAAACGTCTTTTTCATTTACATGTGTGTGTTGTGTGTCATTCAAGCAGTAGTGTGAGTAGTGTATATTTTAATTAATGTAATGGGTTTTTAATACATTTTATATTAAAAAAATAGCCTTGTGCAATTCTCCTCCATATAAACCTTAACTATACAAAATTTCAAGCTTATCCGTTCGCGCAATTCGGTTAAAAAGGGGTACAAAGTTTTCGCTTCACGTATCAATATATAGATAGGAACGCAAGTGCTCCTGTTAGTCTGGATATGAGCGTAATTGGCTGCGACAAAGTTCTGCAAATGTATTTTTTTGTTCAATTGTAATAAAAATCCCTAAATAAAAATTAATTATGGAAAACTGACCTTGACTGACGTTGACTGAATGATTCCATAAAGTCCAAGACGGGCTAATTAAAAAAAAACCCATTGTATCGTGTTCCCACGATCCATGAATCGTTCTTTGTTTATACGTACCAAGTTCGCTTAAATGGACTATGGAGTAACATTATAATAAAAATAGTTCTTTTGTTAAAAATATCAGTGCCTCATATATGCTAGATTAATATATTTTCTGTATTGAAAAATGCATGTATAATAAGTTTATAAGTAGGAAAATAGTTTCCATTTAGTGTGGCACGACAGAGTGACGGGCGGTACTGTACCTGATAATAAAATTGGAAAATGACACCGACCACGGAGGGATATACAATCCATTGGCAGTTATCGTTTTCTGACTGAAAGAAATCTGTGTTTCTAGATAAATATATGTATTACCATATTCCAATATTTCGTCATCAAGAATGGTAGGATATTTTATAGAATTAGAATATTTGATTTCTAACACCACTAATAATAAAAGTAAACACATTTTTGCCCCTATATAGTGTGAAGTACAAATGTGTTTCGCCAAAAAAGCCGGATTTGCCTTAGAGGGTGGTAAAGTTGACAGAGCGGCTCTTGGAAAGTTACTGGAAAAAGAATTCGAAAATGAACAAGATCTTTTAAGCAAATTAAAAAAAAACTGCATCGACAGTGATGTGAGTAAGTATGGCCTGCCGGAATTCTGCGAATTGTCCAATATGAAGGCTTGTATCGACGTAATAACAATGCAAGTAAGTATATAGCTTTTTCTTAAAGTGTTTTTCACAATACGCAAATAAATGAAATTGTTACAATTGTTAACCCTTATAAAATTGGGATCATTCCTAACAAAAAAAGGTATAAATTTAATAAAAACCACATAGTGCGTAGCAAACTAAGGTAAGTGATGGTGGTTTAGTGAATAGCGTGTTCGAACACCATACAATTGGGTTTTATTGTTATAATTATAGGAGGCAAACGAACAGGTGGGTCACCTGTTGTTAAATGATCACCGCCGTCCATAGACACTAGCAAAACTAGGGTAGTCGCAGATGCATTCTCAGCATGTGTTTAGAGGAAGAAAAGGGATGGGAAGGGGGAGTGGAGAGGGTAGGGATAATGGGGAGAGAGGGGAGTTTTGGGCATCCGGCGTTCTCACTGATCGAACGAAACGTAACAATGCATGCACTGTAACTTCACGTAGGTGTTTCTGTGGGTCTGGTGGTTCTAACCCGGGCGAGCCGACCCATTCATGCCGAAACTAGTAATAACTTAAGCGTGACTCTACCACTTACAGTGTGTCGAAGTTTTCGGTGAAGGAATACATCATGATGAAAACGGAGTATGATGGTGGGGCTTTTCTAAGTTCGCCTGGCCACCTAATATCCTCAAGTTGGAAAGCCAAGCACCTATAGGCCTGTTCCCACAGCTGCACTTAAGCCCCTATCTTCTAAGTTTAGTGAGCTAACTATGCTAGACCACATCTTTATTTAACATTAAATGAAATTCTATTCTATAAATTCTATAGAATATTAAAAAAAAATGATTTTTTTTTTATTACACTTCTCTCGTGATTTTTTACGACATAATTAAGTGCAATACAGCGTTGCTGGCGTAAACTTAAACAGCCATGTGGTAGGTATTTTTGAATCAATTTGATATTTAGGTTTAGTTTAGTCGAATACTAGAACCTTTCTTTGATTTTGTGTAATTTGTTAGTACTTAAATTACTACTTAAACTTTAATAGTACTTAAACTTAAAAATTAAATGATAGCAACCGTTTTTATAATATGACGAATTGACGATACGGTTTAGTACGGTCACGAGAAATCATATTGTTCATTTGATTTAGTAAAATTAATTTGATAAATCTTGAATATTTTCCTTTTATCTAGCTGAAGTAACAAAAGTAAGCGTAGTGAACCTTATTTTGAGCGAATAAAGTCGATAAACGGATTTATAAATGAATGAAACATACCTTCTTACATAACTAGATTATGTAGATAGTTCAGTCGGAGATTCTCCATTGACCAATGAAAACTGTTTTGGTAGGCCCTATATCTTTATGTTGTCACAATGTTGATAGCTACTTTCTTCAATCTAGAAAAACAAACGGATGTTTGTCGCTTCACTTCCGCAATTAAAGCTGACACAAGTGGGAGTTCTATAGAATATGGTTACCAACAATATCGCCTGCTAGAAGACTTCTTTCGTACAAGTAGACAATATTTTTAATTTGTTACTGATTCTCAGTTTTTTTTCATAGGAATGTCATGAATGGGATTCGACGGACCAGTGTAGCGGTGCTGAGGAAATGGCTCTTGAATGTACTAAACTATTTATGTAAACATTTATAATACGGTTTTTGTTCTCGCACAGTTTTACTTAGTTTCACCGGTTTAGTGGGTTATAAATAAATATAATAATGGCATATCATTTTGTTTTATTATAATTGAATTAAATCTATACTTACCATCAGTTGACGCGCCTGTTCGTTTGCCCCCGATGATATAAAAATATATATATTATTGAAGTTATACTTCTTTTGGCGCGTTAGGGAAAAATGATGAGAGTAAATTTTTACGATGCGCGCGCACACCGTCACAAAAACCGACACCCTGAAGTTAGCTATAGTCAACATTTTGTTTCTTTGTATTTGTTGTTTATATTTCTTTGTATTCAAAATTTCAATGTATTAAATACCTTTTTTCTATTGTTAGTGTCGTTTTTTCTACAAACATGGAATAAAGCGAAAGATAAAATTTTTGAAAAGATTTTTACCTTGTTACGCCAAAGAAGTATAACTTCTAACGCGTGTACAATAGGTAAACACACTTTTTTTTTATTATTCCTTTACTATTCATTTTCTCGGCGAGAAATGAGTAGTGTCGGACCCCTCGGTGAATCTTCTCCTGCATTAATAGGGACCACAGGATCATGTGACCATGCACTGCGACGCGTCGGCAGTAAGAACCAGTGTTAATGTCAAGCCGCCCAATAACTGAGATCGCCCGATCGACTTGTATTCCCGCCCGCCGAACCATTGCAATTGGAAGATCAAGGCCCCCTCCCCTTGGCTTCATGGTCCACGCTGTCAGTGGAAGAGACACCTCTTTCAACCGCTGCGCGTTCGTGTTTTGTCTCCTCACGCTTTGTAACTTTAAGCGTTGTTCTGGTTCCCTCGGCCCTAAGACCCATCAAAAGCATTGAACGAGATTATCTTCTCCCCCGCTGTGGTATTTTAACGTGGTTTTCTCCCATAGTAAGTTTTTAAAAAGATTTCCCTCATCTATATGCCCTACTACTCTGTAACTTTTTAACGTGGTTTTCTCCCTTCTTCCTCTGACGAGTGAGCCCATACCCTCTCTGATGAATAGAGAAGCACCACGAAGGACTCCATCTTACTTATGGTCCCGTATTGGGTATCAACTTCTAGGAATATTGGTGGGCTCTCCAACCTAGACTCGTAGTGTTCTGCAAAACAGGTGTCCGAGCCGTTAAAACCCAATGTAGCTATATTCCCTGTGATTCCATCCCTTGCAGATCAAGATACAAGTACCTCATCACGCCATTCGACCTCAGATATGAAAGTCTCACCATAACGTATATTAACCAATACTTACAAGAAAAATTTAAAAAGTAAAATGAATAACGACGTTATTAGTTATGAAACTCAAACGACTACACAAAATTCTAGAAAGATCCAAATAGGATTGTGCGTTAGTACTTTTATAATAAATAGTGGGCACCCAGTGGTCGACATTCGACCATAGTTCATTGATTTTTTTAAAGTTTGAACTTTATTGGGCTCTTTTGTCAATAATCTATAATCAAAGGTTTTCATCGTGGTTACTCAATTATTTGCCACTTTTTTAAAATTATATAAATATTTAAAAAACTACTACTACTAAACTAAATTTGAAACAGAAAACAGGCGTTTACGTAAGGTAGTAAGGCTCTCAAATTGTAAGTAAATATAACTTTACGAAAATAAAGAATTTTATCGCAACATACGACGCAATTTTCAATTAATTTTACACGACATATGGGTGGGTGGGTAGTATTTCTGGATGATATTGAATTAAATGTAGTCTGTACATTATGAGGAATAGTGATATGCCCAGTATCATCGTTTGGAAAAGTAACGGATACACAATAGAATCAAATGATGAATCCAAAACAAAGATGTTTTAATACTACCATTAACTTTTGAAAATGAATTCATTTTTGTTCAAAATTCATTATAAACTACTAAATATAATTGCTACATCAGGTTGAACTGCATCATTGTAACCGCGGAGATGTAAGTCATAGATTACTTTCATGAGCAAACAAATTTTCTTATTTTGATTTTACATAGTTACTTTTTGGCTCATTTTTTATTAATCATCATTTGAAGTGAGTTCACCATAAAAAATACTAAACATTAAAATATTGACATTGACTTTGGAAATATTGCTTTACTCTTATGGCAACATGAAGCAAAGTGACAAGAAGTGAAAGCAGTCTTGTCACCTAAAAATTTTGACATTCAATAAGACCAAAGAGAACAATAATTATTTCAGTGGTTTCATAAATTTACTATAGATAAATTATTTACCAATTAATTATTGATGTATATAATGAGTTTATATATTATATTATTATAAAATTAACGTACACTTTGACCAGTTGATTTCTAAGGGCATGTAAGGCATGCAACGTTAGACATGTTAAAAATATTGAAAAGGTAATTGGAATGTAAAACTAAATTGACGGATATCAATAAGTCTTTCATTTACATTTGTGTATATGTTGTGTAAAATTCAAGCAGTAGTGTGAGTAATGCATATTCTAATTAATTTAATGAATTTCTAATTTATTTTATATAAAAAAAAATTCTGCACTTCTCCTCCATATAAACTTTAACTATGCCAAATTTCATGTTCATCCGATTGCGCAATTCGCTTAAAAAGAGGTACAAAGATTTGGCTTCACGTATTAATATGTAAGATACCAATTTTATAACACTATTATATATAATAAATAATAGTTTAAAAAAACACGCTTTCATAAAAAATCCAACTAAAAAACAGAAAATAAAATTTAATAAATTTGGATTAAGAATAGTGTAAATCAGAAATAAATGTATATTTTTGTAAAAAGTGATAAAAATACTGATATCTGGAGGTGCTGATATTAACAGTGACGCATCGCATGTTTTATTTTCTGTTTTTTAGTTGGATCTTTTATGAAAGCGTGTTTTTTTAGTTTTTTTCAACTATTATTAATTTTTCATTTTTTAGTTAAATTTTTTTTACTTTTTTTTTCGGATTATTGCATTGTCATCGACCTTTGACAGGTGTGTAAAGTTTGACTTAAATCTGATCGTTCAAAGTAGGACAAAATCGAGCTCAAAGGGGTCGGTTACAAACAAACATACATACAAACATACAGGTGAAGCTAATAAAAGCGTGATAAAAAAAGATTACGGCATAGTCCGCCAAAAATCTAACCTAAAATATAAATTTTATGAACCGCATTTTCAATATAATAAAATCTGATCATAAACATAAATAATATTAATTAATTGGAGAAATTAAATAATAACTGCTACATAATATCAGTGATGATATATTTTTTTTTTTTTTTTTTTTTCGAACTGACTATGCTATTGACCTGGCAAGGTCTTTACAGCTTCACCGGACTACTGATGATATATTGCCCACGACAATTGTATACAAACATGTAAATGTTGAACAAATAACATAATTTCTTATATACACATAAAAAATGTTAAATATCCGTCAGTACACAGAATTAATAATGTTTTTGTAACACAACAGACGATTACATGGCTTAATCATCACCTATATAAGAATATTTGAATATGATTCTATTATGGTAGTGATTGACATTAGGTAATCTTCTTATAAAGAAATAAGAAGGCTATTTTTATTTCAATAATATTACCCACACACATATTTTAAGATATAGTACCAATAATATTATTTAAGCCGATTCTATGAAATTTGTGAATGACTGACTTGATACAAATACCTGTATGTATGTTGTATATGTTTGCTCTTGCTTTTAATATAGTTCTCTTCTAGTAACGTGCCATTAAATTGAATATTTCATTACAATAACTTATCGACATAAGAAATCATTTAATTTACTTACTTTATACAAATATATTGTAACAGATACTGAGCATATGTAAAATCTTTGTATAGATATATAAAAATGTTAATTGAAAATCTCCTTGACAGATTTTCATGAAACTGTGCTAGGGTATCTTTATAGGCATTTTTTCCTTTTATCGTACGGTTGTGATTGGCAGATGCGACAAGCAGCATACCCTCCCCTTCCCCCAATATATATTTTTTTTTTTCTTTCTTTTCCTTTTTTTTCAAATTTCTATTTAAGCCTTTTTTTCCCTTGAATGGAATTTTTTAAACAACACATAATAAAAAACACACACACTTTTACCACAAGCCACCCCACTTCTACTTCCATACCTTTTAATTTTTACTACACCTAACCCTTCACGAGATTTAAACAACCATTAACTTTTCCAACTTTTCCTTCTTCTTTATATTTCTTTTTTTTTTTTCTTTATTGTCTCATGGATCACTGGATTTTTGCTAGATTTTCTCCCCCACACACCCCAACTTTCCCCTTTTATTTTATTACACTTTCAATTCTATATTCTCAATGAAATATTTAATTCAATCACCCAAACCCTTTTTTTATTTGCAGACCCCCCATACACAATCTATTTTTTTTATTTTGCTAATTCCACCCCATCCCTTTTTTTTCATTATTTTCATTTTCTTCCCTTTTTTTATTTTTCACAGCCAAAAAACCCTTTAAACCCAGCTTCGCGCGGCGCCCGGCGCCCCATTCATTTTATTCTGTACGGTCATGAAAACAGTCGGACATTAAAAATAATTTGTATATATATTTAACCCATTTCTTCCCAAAAAGGAATATTTCGAATCTTCGTAATTTTGGCCGATCTGCCATTTGTCCATACTGTTGCCTACGCCTTGAGCCCAAAAAAAAATGTAAATATTTCACATGAATTGTTATTTTTACACTTCGCCCCTTTCCTGCGCTCTTCTATTTTTCCATTTCATCTTTTTCGCATTCTTCATTTCTTATAATTGCATTCTATCCTCCTTCCTCACTGCATTTTTTCTCCGTTATTTCCCTTTATTTCTTTTTTATTTCCAGTCAGTTTCATATTCACTTTCAATAAATAACAATTCATCTAAAGATTCTGTGGCCTGTCCCATTAACATTTTCCAGCATACAATTCATATAAAGCCACCCCATTTCTTCCTCTATCTTATTCTATAATTTCAGCATTCTCAAATCTACCCACCCATCCCTTTTGTACTGGTGGAACATTTGTTCACTATTTATTTTTTTTCTTTCCGCTATATCTCCTTACATTCATCAGTGCTCAAGGACCAAAGTTATAACAACAGTCACAACCGTATCGTCCACCAACACAAACACTTTATTTTTATCATCAAATCTAAAACTATTTTCCTTTGTTCTTTCACTAAACTTTTATTTTTCAGACAGCCACTCATCTCCCTCACTTCCCACTCAAAAAATTTCACAACTTGTCGTAAATTACTTCATCGCACCAACATTCATTTACTGGAACCCCACAGTGTAACTATAACACTAAACTCCAGCGTTCCCAACCAACAATGAAACTATTCATTACTACAAGTGAATTTTTACAAAAAACAAAACTCGATCCTACATATAAGCATTCAGAATATGCACATAAAAATTTAAAAAAAGATTTTAACATTTAAAAACTTCTAAAAATAACTGTCAGAATAATTTTTTTCCAAGATAAACAATTATAAATCAAACAAAAATTATCCTTTATTATATCCATTATAGTTGAAAAAAACATTTTAATTGCATTTTAAAAAACCGCAACACTAAGTTAAACTCGCTTACCTCAACTGCAAATTTGATAAAATTATCTAAAAACAACAAAAAACATAAGATATTGGGATTATAGGTATATAACCAATATATATTAGGGTTATATATGTATACTTGAACGCCATTCTCATTCACCACTTATAATTTTTTTTTTTTACATTATTGTGCCAATGTAATTTCTTTTAAAATATTCAGTATACGTTTGTTGTAAGTCCATCGCCACATTTATGTCGATATCAGTTGAATTTACCTAAAGGATCGTTGAGCAAAACGACGCCACACTCTCGTTTCCTGAATTCGTCTTTTACGACACCATCCTGTTATCGTGACCCGACAGGCTCAGAATGTTGAAATTCTAATTCTCATAATTTACACATTTAGCAGTAAAATTTCAGTTAACACGTAAGTTTTTCTCGTTTTTAAATTTTCGTTTTCTTTGCATTTCGTCTGATATTTATATCTGAAAATATTAAATGATCATTCCTACCAAGAAAGAACTTAATTACGAAGAAATCCCTGAGAAATGACAATGACATCTGTTTAGAAATACAAAGTTAATTATAAAAATAATTGAAATATATTTGACGTTAGCGTAAGTCCACAGAGATCTGCTAAAATATATTGTTCGTTCGATTATTAAGGGAGGTTCCTTTTTGGGTTTTTATTTTTTATTGTAATTTTTTTTTTAATCCTTTTGAAGTGTACGGTTATTTCATTTATCTATCTCCTACACAGTTCATCACGTGACTTTCCACAATCATATCTGATAGAAGTTTTAATTTTTCAGATAGTGATAACGTTTAATATTTACGTAATTTGTACTCTTTATATTTTACGCTTTTTTTTTAGTTGTAGCTCGGGAAAGTGACTGTACTGTGCCTGATGGTAAGCACATTTTATATTTGTAAACAAAAGTGTCAAAACCTTCCCAACACGATTAATTTGTCTCATTTATAGAGGGAATTGAGTACAGAGTCCAAAAACAATTATAAAGGCGACCACCGAAAAACATACTAGCAATCACCGATCGCCGCTGTCATGCCAGCCTGAAAGCGACCCAAGTCAGGGACAGCCCCCCCACCCCACCGGGACCTCGTTGCAACTCTGGATAATACACCGGCTGCTCCCGGAATTCGCCACGTCCCATTTAACCAAGTGTCACTATAGCGGGTTGTTCCACCTGGTGTACGGTGGTCGCGATCCAGTCGGGTACAGACACCCTACCACCCCGCTAATTATATTCAATATTGCAGTTCTTAACGTATTCCTATTGTATCACGATACCATGGATAAATTTTTAATATGCTCGAAATAAAAAATAACACGTAAAATGCATTCGACAAGATTATAATTATTTGTTGAACATCAAATTAAATGATGTTTGCATAGCATATTTGTAAGGAAAATAAGAATAGATTACATTAATAGTCAATGCCTTAAGACTGAAGTAAATGATAATTAAATAAGAAGTTAGTACTTTAAGGTTCCTGGGAAGGTATCTGAATAAATTTAATTAAGCGAATGAAACTGTACGTAAAATTCTTAAGATTAATCATTATAATTATTTTCAAAGTAAAATACGCCCAAATAGATTGGTAATTTATATGTTTCTAAATGGTTTGAACGGCTACAGAATACAGTTCTAATATTACGTTGTCGAGCTCATTTTGTGCATGTTTATGTTTTACTTAGCTTACATACGTTTGTTCGCATGGAAATTGTACTGTTGCTTCGGGGATAATACTACATTTATAATTATTTACATGTTTATTTATATTATATTTATACTTTATAGATTTTAGTATTTCAACACAACCTCTTTTGACGTAAAATGACATATCGGCATTGTAACATGACAAATACGCTAAATTCAGAGCCTTTTCTCGATTAATACGGGCTGTTTTTAATCTTTTCAATTGTCATTTCGTCATTACTTTCTCAATATTTTAAATTACCTCTTAAAATTATCATCACTGCTTAGTTCCTCTAATCGTAATAATAATAATAATTGTAATGATATATAATCAGGGTAATGCTCCTAAAAAATCACTATTGACCAGTAAAAGTCCAGTCAAAAATCGATTCAGTCTTTACGGATTTTAGTCCGGACAAACAACAGACACTACAATTTTATTTATATAATATGTATATACAGGAAACGATTATCTTTATAAAATATGAGCGCCAGAATGAGTAAATGTGCCCATAAAGCTGCATAAAGTGACGAGTAAAATTAAACAATTTTAAAGGGAGTTAGTCGAGTTTTGACTTTAAATTATACAAATAAATAGAATTGAAGTGTATGTTAGTTAAGTCAAAAGTTTTTTTGACTTCCAGCGTACGGAACTCATTTGCTAGAATTTCGATACTCGGATGCACACACAAATTTGTATACAATAGAAAGAGACAAAGAGAGAGGAAGTCGTATGGAGGGAGAAGACACGCTTTAACGCTTTTGACTTACGTGACGATTTCTACTATTCAACTTCTATCGTAAGTCGTGTTGAGGAACTTCGTTACACAAACGTTACTTTGTTGGGTTCCCAATGCCATCTGATAAAACGATGTCGGCGCTCTATTAAAACCATATTTGAATATAATCACACATCACACTATATAATATGTGAGCATTTTATACCATATTACATGTTATTTTTCCGGGTGATAAATGCATATACAATTTTCTGGTCTTTAACCACACAATAAATTACAGTATGATTATAATTTTCGCTTTTATATAAACGAGTAAATTTAAATATATTTCAAACAGTCTGTGATTTTGTTTGCACCAATATGTATCGCCTATTGTTGTTGTCGATCGTTTTGGTTTCCGTGCAGGTAAGTTGACTGCCTTGATTAAAGAGCCTAATAGTTACTAATAATTACGAGTTTGTCCGCGTTCAAATTTAATAATAATTTTGCCAGTTTTTTACTTCGTTGTTATATCCTCCTAAGGCCCAAGCCATAATGATCGAGATGGGTTAAAACCGTAATGTTAGGTATATTACACAATATGTTTTTACATGTTCCGTCCGGCACATGCATTTTAATCTTTTTTCTTAATGAACAGCCCAACCAGTTTTTATATCTCTTGTCGTTTATATAGACCGTGTTAAAATCAGCGCTAAGTGTTTCTTATAACGCTTTAGCATATGCTGAGCTGGATTCCATTTCGTAATGCTGCGATGTGCATTCTTTTTTATCCACTGTATATTTGTAAACAATGCATTATGAATAAAATATTTCTTTCTTTCTTTCTTTTCTTTATTAAAAAAAAGTTAAATTACGTATTGAATACATGTTTTAAAAAAGCTTGGGTACTTTCGTATTAAATGCACCGCGCTCGCCGAACGTTCGACATCTTGCTTTTTTATCTCGGTTTGGTTGGGTTAGGTTAGACTTGCGAAAAAGGATAATGCGCGCTTGCCGCGGCGGCGGCCGGCAAGCACGGTGCATTTAATACGAAAGTACCCAAACTTCTTAAAGCAAGTATTTAATACGTGTTTAACTTTTTTTTAATAACACGGTCTATATAAACTACAAGAGATATAAAAACTGGTTGGGCTGTTCATTAAGAAAAAAGATTAAAATGCGTGTGCCGGAACATGTAAAAACGTATTGTATAATATACCTAACTCGGAAGGCGTTTAAATGATCCTGGGTTTAAAATGAAAGAACATTTTCGAGTCAATCGTTTATTGAATAATATTGTGTTAATCACAATATTAGGTGAAATTACAGTTGGCGTGAAGCTTTAAAAGCAAAATCCATGAACCTTGAGTGGACATCATTCATCTTATTCATACTTATTGTATACTGGGCTTCTAGGAGATGATTTCTTTTTCAAACTTGAGCCTTTCTACGTATCAGTTTGTATAATAAATTGTACATTGTGTCTTATGAGGATATATTATTTCCACATATGCTATTACTACAAAAATATTTCAGAAGGTCAGATTTTTTCGTGATTGTTTTGTTCGTTATCAGCTGATAGTGTTATTTATTCAAATTAGTAGATGTACCCCAGTATATAAACTCGTTGGTATATGTTGGATATTGAAATCGCAGAGATTGAATCAATTTTTAGCTATTCAAACCACTCCAACACTATTTTATAACATAAGAGAGGCAGTCATAAGGACTGCCGACAGAAGTGAAAACTCAAAACAATGGAATGGCACTCCTAATAATAATTATATACTTTTTTTACAGTTTATTACATTTACATTTACTAAACTTAAAAAAAATCCACGGAGGTATATTTATGTATACACAGTATACATATAGCACATGGAAAGTGCTCGGTGACGATGACGCGATTTCCATGATTTTTGATCACCTAAAAAAGTGCACAACACGCCTATTGAAGTTTTAACTTCAATAATATCTCATATAGCATGCAGGGATACAAAGAACTTTTAAAATGTATTCAACGTCACCGTACACCTAAAAAAGTACTACAAACTTAATTAATTTTTTTACTATTGCGTCGCGGTCTGAGCCAGAATAACAATATATAATGCTTTGTTTTTGTTGCGATATAAATTATTATCTGGTTACTAAACTAAAGTTGATAAATATGTAAAATTCTGGTATGAAAGCTATAATAGTTTTTAATCATTAGAAGACAGTAATCAATACTTTTTATACTTATAAAAAGCAATGTCTCTCTGTGTAGTTATTTTTCCTATAGTGTTACTATAACCAAAAAAGCACTTTTTTTCTAAAATATTTTTTTTTGTTATACATTAGATGATATATGGAACAAGTTATGAGCTTAATAGTAAATTAATGCAATATTTTACTTAATTAATTAAAAATTAACCATGAAATAAACTAATTTCGTCACCATAATTAAACATATCATATAGTCTTTCATTAAGCATCTCATGAATCCGACTCTATAGCTAATAAATCTTATGAAAATAAAGATGCTGCAGTAAAAATTTTGCTACAAAAGAAATAGTATGAAGTTTAAAAAAATTAAATTTCCGCGGACGGAGCCAAAGATGCTGTTACAATTTTGTAGAAGAAGAAAAATATTAATATAACTCTCTATTCTTACTTACGTCATTTCTTTGAAACGACGATTCTTAATTAAACTGATTTATATCTTGAGCTATAATTTTTAATGGTCATAAATATTATGTGTCATTTGAATTATTTTTGTCTCTTATTCCAGACTTTCTCCCCTGAAGATCTAGATAAATGCAAACGGTTCCTGAAACCAGTATGTATTTTTATTAGTTATATTAATGGTACATTTACTAAATTATTGATCATATCGCGGAATAAGAGCCAGACAGACGTATCTACATTTTCATAATTTTACAGGAGAGCACAAATACTTTGAAAATTCGCCCCTTCAAACTTTACCAGCTTTTTAATAGACTCAGTATACAATTGACGAAAGAAAAATATATACTAATATATTAACATACTTTTAGAGCTTTGAAAAAGTTAAGAATTTTTTTATTATATATGCTTGCATAGACAAAATACATATATATTTAAAATTCGGTTGACATACGATGGTGTGGCCCTTCATCATTTTTTTAACTTTTGTTTTTATGCTACTTAAAATTAATTAATACGTCATTTATAACATTAAGTTTTATTTTGTGTAATAACGTATAAGCTTTTACGTTCATATGAAAGAAAGAAAGAAAGAAAGAAATACTTTATTGTTGGAACAACCATACAATTAAATTCGATTACACACTAATTAGACAGAAAAAAAAAAAAAATACATTTTAAAAATGAAAAATAGATATCCAACAATTGGCGAACCCATTCGCAAAAATCTGCAATACTATAAGTAGTACTGCAGCGCTGATTTTCAATGGGAGCCTATATATGATGATAAACAGACGTTAATGTCAATACAGAATTAGAAACGAACAAACAAATAACACAGACGCACGTAACACGTCACGGATGGCCATACTAAAGAGATATAACAACTGTAACCACAAATTTAGGATTAAACAAAAACAAATATAATTTTAGAAGAGAAAAAAAAAAGTAAATAAAAACAATACACACCAATAAACAGAGCTTACAATAGAATACTACTACTATTCACATACATTATACGTCACTCTAATTACTGAATTTGAAATTGCAATAGATAATGCTTATATGAGAGTTTAAAGCTAAGTTTACTCTTTTTGGATCGACATGGCGGTGGGATGTTGTTCCAACAACGAGTAGCGGCATATTTAAATGACCCTCTAAAAGCGGTAGTTCTATGGAGAGGTATCGATAATGGGTTACGATATGGTTCGTAGGACATTGTAAAACAAACAATATTGTAGGAAAAATAATTATTGTATTTGCAAATACGTTCCCGTAACTCTTAACTGGTAGTAAGATAATTGAAACTAATTTAGCGGTACTCATAATACATTTTTCTGGCTCTATTAAAAATGATTCTTATGTTATTTCGTTCTTTTGGAATTCGTGAAATATTGAATATAATGTTACCTCCTTATGGCACTTCATAAAGGACCACATTCTGATCTGGTTTATGAAAAAAAACGATTTTTGGATTTTTTGTAGATACGTTCATCTGGTTCTTATGCCACGATATCCATTGCATCACTGAGAATCATAATCAAAATTAAAAAAAAAACTGGACCAAGTAATCACAAACATTCGCCGACAATTTGTTTCACCCTTTTTTCTTATAGTACTCATCTGAAGATCAAATTTAAATACTTTACCAATAATATATATACTATACCAGCACTTTTTCATTTCAAATATATAATAAATCAATCACTAAATATAACATACTAGTAAAAAAATTAGCAGTACCCAAATTATCATAATTACTATCATAATAATTAGCTCGAATACTATTTATTACCCTTGCTAGTAATTCGCAAGAGCAAATCCACATATAAATTAGTAAACATATGCTTCATACTAGCAAATCCATATATGCCAGCTATAATTTAAACTAAAATATGCATCCATCTAAAGGCTTCTTTGTATGAAGATTTGCCAAGGCTTTGTTACGTCTGGTACGCAGTCTGAATCTACAATTCTATAGCTGTTATTTACTTATTTCTGATATCGCTTTGCTCTTTCGAAATATGTGATTAAAGGGTATGATTTTAAAATACTGTGAACAGAGTAATTTAATGAAAAGATATGGTTATCATAGAATAGAATCTTAGATTTTTTTTTAATTCACTCCATAAGAGACTTTAGTGATGCATGTGAAGCAATATGTTTAGCAAATTTGAATCAAAATCCAAAAATATCAAGAAAATATGTTTCAGGGTGGTATGTCCTGTTGTAAAATATCATATCATATATTTGATAACGAGAAGGATAGAGATGAATGCTTAAAATTACCGATGAAACCACCGGCAGTAAGTAAAACATTTTTCTTCACTGTTCACTCCACTTCACTGTTAAATCTCACTCAAGGTGCCCGGTTCGGGGGCTACCATGAAAGTGTTTTCCGTGTTTCCTTACTGTACGCAGATATCACTCTAAGTGTTTGCTTCTAAGTGTGCATATTTGTTCATTCATTTAGTTACATACTTAACTTCTAGAGAACACAGTTGCTCCTGTTAGTCTGGAGTATCTGTGACAAAGTTCTGATAATGTAGTTCATTTTTTTTGTAAAATCTTAGTAAAATTCCTTAAAAAAATTAAATGAAAACCGACTTAACGAGTACCTATTAATATGCTTGTGTCTTTTTTATATTTTTCCCTTAGAAAACAGTTTTATTTTACACTCTAAATATAATATCTAAACTAAGGGATAAGTAGATTATCTATACCAAAAAGGAAGTCCCTGTTCGTAATACAAAAATAACAGTTTGTACTAAATGAGATAATAAGCGGTTATCAATTAGTAATTATGCAAATGAAATGATAGAAGTCTGTCATTGTAAGCATATCATGACAAAACTACTGGATGGATTTCGATCAACGTTTTGAGTTTAATTTCTTAAAATACTTGGTTCTTATCTAAAAAAGAAGGTTGATGTAGTTATAAGGACTGCCAGCAGAAGTGAAAACTCAAAACAATGGAATAACTGTATTCTTTTTCAATTTTTTTAAAATCAATTATCTTATATATTAATACGTGAAGCTAAAACTTTGTACGCCTTTTTAAGCGAATTGCGCGAACGGATGAACCTATAATTTGGCATAGTTAAAGTTTATATGGAGAAGTGCAGAAAGCTAGTTTTTTATATAAAATGAATTAGAAATACATTAAATTAATTAAAATATGCATTACTCACACTACTGCTTGAATTTTACACAACATATACATACATGTAAATGAAAGACTTATCGACATACGTCATTTTAGTTTTACGTTCCAATTACCTTTTCAATATTTTTAACATGACTGACGTTGCATGTTTTACATGGCCTTTGAAATCAACCGGTCAAACTGTAGGCTAATTTTATAATAATATAATATGTAAATTCATAATATACATTAATAAATAATTTATCTTTCGTAAATTTATGGAACCACTGAAATAATTATTATTCTCTTTGGTCTCATTGAATGTCAACATTTTTTGGAGGCAGGACTGCTTTCACTTCAGGTTGTCATAAGAGTAAAGCAATATTACCCAAAGTCAATGTCAATATTTTAATGTTTAGTATTTTTATATGGTGACCTCACTTCAAATAATGATTTAATAAAAAATGAGCCAAAAAATACTATGTAAAATCAAAATAAGAAAATTTGTTTGCTCATGAAAATAAATTGAAAGTAATTTTGAACAAAAATGAATTCATTTTCAAAAGTTAATGGCAGTATTAAAACATCTTTGTTTTGGATTCATCATTTGATTCTATTGTGTATCTATTATTTTTCCAAACGATGATACTGGGCATATCACTATTCCTCATAATCTACATACTATATTTAATTCAATATCCTCCAGAAATACCACCCACCCACCCATGGTATCGTGTAAAATTAATTGAAAACTGTGTCGTAAGTTGCGATAAAATTCTTTATTTTCGTAAAGTTATATTTACTTAGAATTTGAGAGCCTTACCACCTTATGTAAACGCCTGTTTTTTGTTTAAAATTTATAATTAATTTCAATTTTCATTTAGTTTAACATTTATATAATTTAAAAAAAAGTGGCAAATAACTGAGTAGCCATGATGAAAACCTTTGATTATAGATTATTGACAAAAGAACCCCAATAAAGTTCAAACTTTAAAAAAATCAATGAACTATGGTCGAATGTCGACCACTGGGCACCCACTAGTAGTCTTAATTATTTAAATTGTATTACTTTAAATTATAAGCTTACGTTAGAAGAAATTGCGTTTATTTCGTAATCGTTCAGACAAAAATAAAATAATTACTATTAGACAATTACACTACATTGATGCTATAATTGCAGTCCTCTTGACTTTCCTTAACTAGAACTCTACTAAGATGCACCGTGGCGCGCCTTATATACCTTTCAATTACGGAGGATGGAAAATTATGGAAGCCGGACTTCATTATTCGAACGATTCGAGAAAGTTCGAAATGGGCTGTTTTTATAAGCCCACTGTATTAGGTTCACACAGGCGATGAGTCAGTCTTGTTTAGTTTAAATTCGAATACCTGGAGTAATATAATAAAAATAGATCTTAGTCCGGTGAAGCTGTTAAGACCTTGCTAGGTCAATAGCGTAGTCAGTTCGAAAAAAAAAAATCTGTTGAAATACAGCACGTATTCTTGATTTATATTTTACTTGTATTACTAAATGCATGTACAATATATATGCATAATGTATTGATAATGCATAGGTTTGTAAATAGCATAAATAGTTCTATGTTTATTGTGGCACGACATAGTATAGGCATCGCTGCTGATAATTCAAGAATAACAGCGACCACTGTTAGATATATAATCCATTGACAGTCATCGCTGTCATGCGCGTCTGCAAGCGTCTTGGCAATTAGTTATACATCGTATGATTCCCGAACTGGAAATGCCTATGGATGTCCATTATGGCGAGTTTTAGTGTAATTCTTATAATACAATACACAATTACCATAACCTACCACTGCTGATACGTAAAAGTAAAGCGTGAAAAGTAAACACATCTTTGTTCTTATATAGTGTGAAGCACAAATATGTTTCGCCAAGAAAGCCGGATTTGCCTTAGACGGTGGTAAAGTTGACAGAGTGGCTCTTGGAAAATTTTTGGAAAAACAATTCGAAAATGAACAAGATCTTTTAAGCAAGATAAAAAAAAACTGCATCGACAGTGATGTGAGTAAGTATGGCTTGCCGGAATTCTGCGAATTGTCCAATATGAAGACTTGTATCGACATGACAACAATGAACGTAAGTATTTAGTATTTACGTTAAATGATTTTCGAAATTAAGAATACGCAAATAAATGTTCTTATTACAAGTGCAAGTACACAATTGACATCCTAACTAATATGACAAATGTAAAAATTAGTTTGTTTGTTACACTTTTTTTTTTATTAACGTGGGGAAATCCCTACGGATACCCACCCTCCCGGGGGAGAGAGTGGGTTATGTCCGACTCGCACGGACTAAAACCCCACGGTGTACCGTCCGCCACATGGTAGAGGCGGCCAGGGACCGTTCTGGCTATCTCCTGACAAACCGCCCCTGCGGCAGCCTGGCAGTTGATGGCCGCCAGGCTACGTCTTTATAGGGAGGCGGGCTGGGTACACAGCCAGGTGCCTCCCCTCGTCCGCCGAACCTGTGCAATGAGGAGATGGGCCCCCCGGCCCATCCCCTCAGGCTCGGCTACGGACACTTTCATGCCCTGACTACTCAATCGGTCATGATCAAATTTGCATACACATTGACAGAGGTACAGAGATGGGCATAAGGAACTTTTCATCTAGAAATTTAACTTTTCCCGAGGGATGGATGACATCTAAATTATCGCGAGTAAAGTTGCAAGCAAAAGCTAGTTCATGAACCCGTAAGTCATCCGACTAACAGTCGAGTCTACTGAAGTCTGACCAAAGCTATGCAAGCTAATTTTTGCCGTCCAACGCTGCCGCCACTGAGGTACTCTGATGGGACATTGGCCTATGAGCAGCAGGAGAAAGCGACAATCCCTTTGCGGCAAATTCCTCGCTCGATGATCGAAATTCGCAACCACCTACTATTCCATCCTGTGGTGTCATGATTCAGGCAACGTAACATATTAAAACAACTACGATCATTCGATGATCGGAATGCCAGTGGTCCGGATGTTATAAAATATGTTATAAATACGGATGTTATAAATTCTTATAAAAAAAAGTGCAGCCGAGTTGGCTCCAACACTTACGCGCTAATACCGCCCGTCTTACGTCTCTAGTGTCGTGCCCCGGGCTTGGAAAGAAGCCAATGTTCAACCGATTCCCAAGAAGGGGATCGGTCAGATACTAACAACTACTGTTCAATTGCCGTAACCTCAGTGCTGTGCAAGAACATGGAGCGGATCATCAACACCCAGCTTGTCCGCTATCTGGAGGATCACTCGCTAATTAACGATCGGCAATATGGTTTTCGCCAAAACCGATCAACGAGTGATCTTCTAGCTTACGTACTGCACCGCTGGGGGGAGGCAATTGACAAGCACGGCAAGGCCTTGGCAATAAGTTTCTACATTGCGAAGGCCTTTGATAAGGTCTGGCACCGTGGTTTTCTTTTGAAGCTTCCGGCGTACGGACTCCCTGACAGTCTATGCAAATGGATTTCTGGCTTTCTACATAAGCGACATAAGCGCAGAATTCGTGTCCTTGTCGAAGGATGTGATTCGCAGCTCATGTCAATTAATACTGGAGTTCCTCAAGGCTCCGTACTTTCTCCTACTCTGTTTCTTCTGCATATCAATGTTGCCTTTAGGTCATATTCATTGCTATGCAGACGATAGCACTATCTATGAGTCCTATTACAGCAAGCCTTCTTGCGGGCAGAGAGATACAGAAAAGAGACAACAGGAACTAGTCACTGAGCTCGACCAATCTTTGCTTCGTATAACAACATGGAGAGCAAGTAATTTGGTTGAGTTTAATGGCAATAAAACACAAGTATGCGCGTTTACCTGCAAAAGATTCCCATTTACCCCCTTCCAGCTCTTCAGAACGTCTCGCTCGCAATGCAAGACAGTCTCAATATCTTAGACATAGATATTCGCAGCAACCTCAATCCCAGGGATTACATCCATAATGTGATATCCACTGCATCTCGGAGACTCGGAATCCTGAATAGGGTGCAACGGTTTTTCACGCCTGCACAGTTATAGTTATCTCCTTTATAAGGCACAAGTTCGCCTCCGAGTGGAATACGGAATACTGCTCGCACCTCTGGTACGGCAAAATACCTCCTGGATACCCTGGATAGGTTGCAGAGACGGGCTGTCCGCATTGTTAATGATGCAGACATTACAGAGTTCATAGAGCCGCTTCAGTTGCGCAGAGACATTGCCTCAGTGAGCGTGTTCTACACCGGCGTGAAGTAATAGTGTTTGCATTGTTGGTTCGTGTCGTTTGGTCACTGAGAGTTCCAAAAACCCACCTCCCCTATCCTCCTCTTCGCCTCCCTCTCCACGTCTCCCCTCGCCTATCACTCCCCTCCCCTATCACTCCCCACTCCCCTAACGCACCCCCCCCATCTGCCAGCGCCTGTCCCTTCCCCCAAATACAGGCTGGCAACGCAATTGTGACTCCCCTGGTGTTGCAGTATCTATGGGCGGTAGTTAACACTTAGCAAGGGATGACATACCTGTTCGTTTGCATCCTATGATATACAAAAAAAAACACTGAAAGAATTTTTCAAATAAGACCAGTAGTTCCTGAGATTACCCCCTTACAGCGTCACAAACTCACAAACTTTACCTCTTTATAATATTAGTATAGACTAATATAGATATAATATAACTACATATATAACTAGGGTATGAATATAGTTCTGTCGGAGATTCGCCTTTGACCTTTGAAAACTATTTTGGAAGGCCATATAGTTTTATATTGTCACAACATTCCTAGCTACTCTGTTCAATGTAGAATTATAAATAGCTGTTTGTCGCTAGTACTTCTGAAGAAGAAGAAAGATATTGTTGCCAAAAATCTTCTAGGTGACTTCTTTAGCTCAACCAATTAATGTTGGTAATTTGTTACTGATTCTCAACTTTGCTTTCACAGGAATGTCCTGAATGGGATTCGAAAGACAACTGTAGTGGTGCCGAAGAAATTGCCAAGGAATGTATGAAACTATTTACGTAAACTTCTATAGTACAATCATCTTTTTTTTCTCACAGTTTTATTCGGTTTCAATAGTTTACTGATTTACAAATAAACATAATAATAGCATATCATTGTATGTTTTATTTTAATTCTACTATATTAAAGAACTGTCTATATTATTATTCCTAAAGCTCTGTTAAGTATTAAAACAACGTAACCATTTTATCTATGACGTAATTCATGTATTAAAATAGGAGAATAATGGAGCACCTGGTATCTATAGGGATTCACGAAGAGTTTAATGAATCCGAAGAAGTGCGCTCCTATCTTCATTAAGTTTGATTAAAGAAGAATTCTAAATATAATAGTCTGTACTGAAAAGGTTGATGGTTCTAAATAGGCATTTAAGAGTAAAATATGTTTATTAACTATTGCAATTTTAGAGAGAACATTCATCCAGGTTAGCGACCACACCTTGTGTAGAAAGTTCCACATACTGCGACCGGCTCGCCGCAAACGAGTTAAGTTTGTTCCAGTGTTGAAGTGTTGTAGCCACTTAGGGAAATATGTATTCTGAGCAAACAACTGCTGGTATATTAAATAAACTGATGGAAATCATATCGCGAAATGACGAAGTTTTTGAAGTTGTACTTTTACTAGTTTGTCATGCGATATCGTTGAAAGTAAAAGTATATCTTTATTTTATTTACTTTATTTTATTTTATTTACTTTTTTACTTTATTTTATTTTATTTACTTTATTTTATTTTACTTTCATTACCTTTGGACATATAAGTACCAAAACTTTTTTTTAAAAGTGAAACTTTTATTACATCGTCTCAAACTTTTTCGTCTGTGTGTTGTATGTCGCGTGATGGTCGGCCGCGGAGTAGGGATAAAGTGAAAGACGCTCGTCAGAGTAGCCAGGGCCAATATGGAGGCGCCTATACTTCGCAGCAGCTGACCGTGTAGTGTATAGACTATTATTAGTTAAATGTCTATAGTGTGAAAAAAAGTTTCACTTTTACCGTGGTTTCATAAAACCACACAATCCTTTTTTATAAAAATAAATATTTTGTATAATTTTTATAAGTTACTTATTTGAAATTTCATTAATAATGCTTTTTTTTAACTTTATTTTTGGCAACCAATCTTTTAGATTATTACTGCCATTGTCGAGCAGTTAATAGTATTACAAGTTCTTCTTCTATTCCATTTTCGGCAACCAGTCTTCTAGTAGACCATTTCCGCCATTGTCAAGTGAGTATCAATATTACAATTTCTTGATATCATTTCAATTAATGCCATTGTCAAGTAGTTAATAGTATTTCAAGTTCTTCTTCTATTCCATTTTGGCAACCAGTCTTCTAGTAGACTATTACTGTCATTGTCAAGTGAGTATCAATATTACAAGTTTCTTGATATAATTTCAATGAACTAACAAGATGCTGGTCATCTTGTTAGAACTTTCCATGGAGTTTTTGTGGCATCTCAGAATTCATGGTCCGTGGCATTATTTTCCATTCACTTCACTTATGCACAATAAACAAACTATATCACATAAAACACCACCAATTTTACACAATATAAAGTCAAGTAACACAAGATTATGAATAAAAAATAAAATCCACTACATGACAGACCAAGATCCCGCCAAAACTCCAATTAATAATGCTGAATTGTCTATATTTTGAACTTGTATTTTCGACCTATTTACAAAATACTCTTTTTTATATTCATTACAAAGAAGTATAATATCACAACTAGGTGCGTACATCACACTATTTTCTAGTACTATTCAATATAACGATTATAGTTCTAATTGCATTACAGTTATAGTTTACCTGCGGTTTTGCTTGTATTAATGAAGATTAGAAATGGTGTTTTTTTTTCTGGCTGGAAAGCACTACATCCTCTTCTGTGTTCCTGAGTATTGAAAATTTCATGATGTTCAGTAGTTAGGGTGTGAAAGCGTAACAAAGATACAGACTCACTTTCGCATTTATAATATTAGTAAGGAAGTAAGGATTACATAACAAAATCGAGATGTATTTTTAATAAACGGTTTCCTATGTATGTACTGTGGATTTTAACTTTAGGATGTAGGTGTAATAGATAGCCTTAAGAAAGAGTAATTATATATTAAACGTATTTATTGGTCAATAATACAAAAAATAGATATGTATATGAGATATTATCGATTTGCCGGATTGCAAATTTAAGCGCCATGTCAACCGGGTTTTGATTTCAAAAGGCTATTATAGAGTGGATCAATATGTGAACGATGGTGATGTCTGGAATTGACTCATATCTGTGCATCCATTTGAAACGTTTGTGACATGTACCTAATATATTCTAAATATTATATATCTTTATTAAAAAGATAAACCAGATCGAGTTTCTTGCCGGTTCTTCTCTTCTTCATCTCGATGTATTCTCGTCTCGAGTCTTCTCGATGACTGGGTTGTTTTCCGAACCGATGGTAGTTTTAACGTTCGTGAGTGCCTTCTTAGGGCCTAAATTGAGTAAAGTGTTTTTGATTTTGATATAGAAATAAAATATTTGAAACCCTTTTGAAAAATAATGTTAGCTCATTTTAGTTTCATGTGATCATTGTTTACTAAAGTATTCTTAAAGTATACTACAATCTATTAATACTCTATGAATGAACCCTATCTGATTCAGTAATGTAACAAAAAACCTAAATCCAGTATAACCTCTACAACATAAATACTTCGTTTTATGACCTAACCCCGTTGACAACTTACGTAGTTCTTACCCTTATTAAGAGCTTTGGGTAATGCAACTTCACTTTATTATCACTTTAAATAGTTGCTTTGAGTTTGTCTTGTGAACATTTAACTTTCGGTGTGAATAAGGCCCGGGCAAGGGTAATTGGGTCTGAAACGAGTTGAAAACTTATAATTTTGCTACGAAATAAGGCGAAACATTATGAATTTAAGATATTTATTTTTCTACGGTTATTTTTCGTTTTATATGTAAGTGAAATAGACGTTTAAGAAATGAATAAGAAAAAAATATTATAGTCTCATTATCTATATTCGAAATTATTGTAAAATTACAATTTGTGCTCCGAACACATTAGAAGTTAAAGTGCTGCAGCGTCAGCTAGTAGCAAATTTTAGTTAAATATTATTATTAGCATATTGCAAAATGCTAAGGTTATAGGAAAAACTTAATATGCCGACATTCATGGCTACCGGTTAAATGATGTTAGACTTTATTCATCTCATATGCATATACATAATGCGTGCATACACACTACCATTCCAAATCTTGACGTATTATAAAACAAAGTCACATTTCTTGTCTTTGTGTGCCCTTAATTATTTGTTATATGCTGTGGATTTTGATACAGTTTTAAAGACTTTCTTCCGGAGGGTTTATATGTAGTTGTATATGATATTTATCCATATATACAGTAGATAAAATTGGTCGTTTTCTAATAAAATCTTAAGAAGGAGTTTTCGGGCGCTTGTATTCATAGGTTTGATGGTTAATGGTTTTTGTAGATGGTAGAGCCACGCTGAAGCTATTACTGGTTTCAGCATGAATAGGTCGGGGTAGTACCACCTTTTCACAGAAAATCGACGTGAAGTAACAGTGCTTGTATTGTTGCGTTTCGTTCGGTCAGTGAGAGCGACAGAAGCCCACCTCCCCTCCCCTCTCCTCTTATCCTCCTGGTGTTGCAAGTGTCTATGGACGGTAGTTATCACTTAACATCAGGTGATCCGCCTGTTCGTGTGCCTCCTATGACATAAAAAAATACTAAAACTCACTTATCTTATAATGACATTCAATAGGAATCATCTTCATGATTTACAATTTCTCACGCTATTTTGACTATTATAATATGAATCTTTATTGGATTAAATACCTTCATGATGAAGAGTATCTAATGTAGAATAAAATTGTCTCTTACACCATATCATTTCAATGAATTATTTAGAAGATATTACAGGTATAAAGTTACTCGTAACATTAAAAAAATCTTAGGTAACTTAGCTTCTATAAGTTTGATGAAGTGTAAAAACCGGAAACAATATAAAACAATAGATCTAAATCGTTTGGACACTTATGAGGCAACGTTAGCATATTGTACCCATGCGAACTACTATATATTTGAACGTAATTCAAGTAAAGTCGTGGCAAAATTACCTCTATAGGCTACTGAACTCCCGAAAAGCCGAATTATCCACACAACTTCACCTCAAACTGTGCAACCCAGCACACACGCGAGATGAAACTTAATTATGCATACTAAATATAAATAAGCAGACACAAAGCGATAGTGGACGGCCATTGTTCGACCAATGGCCCTACGGCAATTTCCTAATGAAAAACTTTAAACCACCTTTGTTCGCTTAATCACCCCTATTAACATAACAGAGCCTCGCACTGTGCTTAACTTTATTGTGGGAAATAAGCTCGGCCCGTTTCACAGCAGCGGATAATTTAAGCAGATAATCTCCTTCCATTATTATCTGTGACTTTTAAATAAATACAATTTGTTTTCATTCGCATTTAATACACTCGTCTGTATTGTTTTGTTTTTTGTTATTGTGAAAGATGGACTCAGCGTTGTTGTTTTTACTTTACCTTTTTTGTTCACTGTCAGAGATTGTATTAAAATATTCATCGACCTTTGTTATACAAAATATATCTATACTTAATATTATAAAGAGGTAAAGTTTGTGAGTTTGTGACGTTGTGATGTTGTAGGGGGTAATCTCATGAACTACTGGTCCGATATAGCTCATTTATCGGTAAAGGCTATATATCATCACGCTAAGACCCATAGGAGCGGAGTACTAATGAAGAATGTTTCAAACCGGGGTATTTTTTCCATTTGAGAGCTTCCGCTGCGTTAACACGCTTTTAGCGTTAACCCAGAGTAACTATTCCACGTGGACGAAGTTGCGGGCAGAGGATAGTTCTATAATAAATTACCAATTTTAACACACAAAAAGTTGTAAATTACTAAAACAGAGAGAAACATCAGTAAATTTATTAGTATTTAGATATATCCTTATTATAAATGCGAATGTGAGTTTGTTTGCTTGTTACATTTTATGCCTTAATTACTCAACCGATTATCATTAAATTTTGCATACACGTTGTCAGAGGTATAGAAAAGAACATAGGATATCTTTCATCCAAAAAAAAAGTACTTATTTCCGAGAGTTACGTAAAATCTAGATTAACACGAGTGAAATAGCGGGAAAAAGCTAATTCAGAATCGATTACAAAATTCTGAATAGATCCATCAATATAAAAAAGGAATAGAGCAGTGACCGTCGAATTATATTAAAAATGTAGAAGGTCACGAAATACCAATGTCTCGTTTTTGCATTGCATGCTCCAAGTGTATTCGAAAAACAGTAATATCCCTGTGTGAAGGTAATCAATCGGCACGTGTAGTATACGCCAAAGATGCATGCTTAGGGGTATCACGCTTCAGAATAAGCATGTATACATTCAATAACCGATCGAGGTGGTGTCTGTAGCCGACTGGGACACAACAACTACGCATATGATGATAAACGTATCAGTGACTACTTTATATTTTGTCGCATTGCGGAACTAGCTAACCAAAATTAAAATACTCTTTTTTACAACTTAGGCCCTGAGAAGGCACTTATGAACGTCAAAACTACCACCGGTTCGGAAAACAATCCAGGCATTGAGAAGAACCGGCAAAAAACTCGATCTGGTTTATCTTTGCATAATACATAACATATTTTTTGATTATTACAACATAACGACATATAAAGTTACATTCGTTTTTGGTGGATGCACAGAGAGAGGCGTCAATTCCAGACGTCACCAACGTTCACATATTGATCCACCCTGTAATAGCCTTTATGTAATAAGACCCGCTTGACATAACACTTGAACTTACTATTTGGAAAATCGGTAATGTGTTTTGGGACCTTGTTATAAAATTTAACATTATTACCTAAAAAACTGTTACTGGTCTCAGTGAGCCTGAAACATGGAGTGACCAGTTTATTATTGTTCATAATATTTCAATTATGTCGATCTTTTACTAAATCCAGATTATCTAAGTTTTTGCGGACGTACATCAAATTCTCAAGAATATATTGAAAGGAAAGAGTTAAAATACCGAATTCCTGAAATTTAGCCTTTAATGATTTGCGAGGCTCCAAATTATAGATTGCTATAATGTATAATAATGCCCTGGTAGTCGAGTTTTTTGACCGGTGGAATGTCAATTCGATATCTGTAGGTATCATCTGCATTGTATTCCACCACTTTTGCACGATGGTAGAACATTGTCTATGTGAGCCTTCTCTAAGTCCGCCAGGCTAGCTACAACCCTCATGTTGGAAATTTGTCACAAATCACCTGTTGGTGTGTTCCGGCAGCTATGCTTGAGAGGCAATCATCTCTAGGTTCCACGCGTTTACCCTCTTAGACTGTAAACCTAGACCGGATTGCCTTCTAAGTGCAGCTGTTGGAACACACCAGCAGGTGTTTTGTGACAGGTTTTAAACTTGAGTGTGGTAGCTAGCCGGACTTAGTAAAAACCCTACCACCATGCTATGATCACATCATGATGTTTTCCTTAAACGGAAGCTCGAGTCGGAGCTTGAAGTTACAAGGATTCTAACCTACATCCATCGACGCTGTGTGCGAACATGCTGTCAACTAAACCCTTATTGCATCAATATATAATAACATGATAATTTTTTACTAGCAATATAAAGCAAGGATATGCTAAATGATATAATGATTTTTGTATACGAATATTTGGGCTTGTAGATGCGAATACCCAAACATACTCGTTCAGCTCGCTGATATTATTGGAAATACCATAAGCTTAATAAATTGCGTTCCTCACTTGTTGAATCTCGATTTGCGAATCCCCCTTGAGCGTAATATTCCGTGATCGATAGATTATTTCATATTGAAATAGTTCCCAATCGAGATATTGAATTATGAGACGAATGTTCTTAACAATTCGGTTGGTTAAAACAAGAAATGTTGATTGAATTGAGACACTTCGGCTGAAATTAAACAACTGTAATAAACTTATTTTTTCATTGTAAAAATTTTGTAAAAAAGTGATCATTGTTCTCGGGTCTCTGATCAAAAACGACGGTTTCATAGACAAGGACGTGAGGAATAGGATAAATGCAGGGTGAATGAAATGGCGAAAGGTGTCTGGTGTAGCTTGTGACCCACGAATGCCCTTGAAACTCAAGGGGAAGGTGTATAATACTATTATATGTTGTACGCATCTGAGTGCTGGGCTACGAGAGAGACGGATGAGAGAAAACTACATGTGACAGAGATGCGAATGTTAAGGTGGATGTGTGGTGTAACTAGAATGAAAGAGATTAGGAATGAATATATCAGAGGAAGTTTGAAAATAGCACCAGTGACAGAGAAGTTAGGAGTAATAGGTTAGCATGGTTTGGGATGTCATAAGAAGAGATGAATAATGTTTGAGTATCATGGTCAAGGGATATAAGAGTAGAGGAAGACCGAAAAAGGTATGGATGGATTGTGTGAAAAATGATATGTGTGTAAAAGGTGTGAATACTGAGATGACATCTGATAGGCGACAGTGGAAAAGGAAAACATGTTGTGCCAACCCTACTTAGGTGGGATAAGGGTAAGAAGACGATGAATAAGTGATCATTGTAAATAAAGGAATAGACAATATAAATAAATCAAGTATATTGGAACCTCAAACTTGCAATGACAATACACCGGAGAGGATTTGAGAAAAATAGATAAAATTAATAAATGAAACTCGAGGTGTAAGGTTTTCATACAATTATGACTGTATTAAATAACAGATTTAAAAATATTTAGGTGAACTAAATACATATACGTACATACTGCATATATATAATACGTAAATATGTATAGTAAATTCGTTGGAATTAATGGTTAAATTCAATTTAGAGAATTGCAAACAAGATAAATATAATTATATCTTATTAATTAAAAACATTAATGGATTACATTTTGAAAATTCGAGTATTATTTTTTTAATTTTATACAAACTAACTTTTTACCTTTTATTATGTAATTAGTGTAAGTTTTATCTATGTGTTGTACGTTGTTGTACTTCACTCTATATTTTTTCTTTATTCCAACTTCTTCTTCCCATTTGTCAGTTGACTATTGTCTTCTCCATACTTATACCTATATAAATAGATCGCAGGCTAAGTCAAGATTCAACCATTTTGTGCATCCTTGTGATGATTGTCAATTTGGTTGAATGACTTCCACGTTGACCACCAAACCAAGCCAAGTCAAAGACCCTTCAGGCTATATATATTAGTCAGTCGAAAGAAACTTGTTAACAGCTCAAAGTATTTCATTTTTCCCTATTCTGCCAAGTATATTTCCATTTATTATAGCATGTGGATGATGATGATTACGTACTCCTGCAGACATTCCTCAGGGACACACGGTTTATGAAGATATTTTAATTTAGTTCGATTGTACCCGGCAGCTTGTAGATTGAAACAGCTTTCCTTCAAGCTTAGGGCCAGTCTGGTCTAATTTTGCCAGTACATCGGTACATGAGACCTTGTTTGGTCAAGTATCCTTATTGAATTAGGAATGTTTAATTCGTTACTATTTTATAAACAATTTTTTTTCTGCCATTGTACTCTTAGTCATATAATCTTGCGTTAGCGAGAATTTTCGGGAAATTAGGGTTACTTATTTAGATTAGTGTTAGAGATAGTTTTAGTATACAGATTGCAGATATATACATTGAAACGTACTAGGTGTTCATAAAAATTTAAATTTCAGAGGTGCCAGGGTAAATAAGGAAAAGTATCTGAAGAAAATCCTGGTTAGGAATAGGCATGCATAATACATGTGACTCTTATAACATGAACGCAATAGGTAATATCGCACATACGAGATTTCGGTTCACTATTTGATGTATTTAAATGAAAGGGTAATAATATAATATGATAGATGTAATAAGATCTCTTCGTGTGATATTTAACGTGATAACAAATCTACACATATAATAAAAGGCTAACGGTACGAAATCTGTACATTAAATATTTTAAAAGTTCTCCGTAGGGCTTAGAATCAATGACAAAACACATTTCCATAGTTTATAAATTTTTTGTCTGTCGGTGTGTCCTTTGTCCAGGATTCACGCTTCAACTACTAAACGGATTTTGATGAAATTTGGTATGGTAATTGTTTATACACCACTATAACATTTAGGACATATATATCGCATTCGTATCATTACATAGTATACAACAAAGTTCCCTACCGCGTCTGTCTGTCTGTCTGTTCGCGATAAACTCAAAAACTACTGAACGGATTTTCATGCGGTCTTCACCAGTAGATAAAGTGATTCATGAGGAAGGTTTCGGTATATAATTTGTCAAGATTTTTTTTATAATCAGGGCGGGACAACGTCTGCCAGGCCCGCTAGTATATGTATATCTTACTTATAAGAAAATACAAAAGAGAAGATAATTTGGTATCCTTCGCCAGCTTACAGATATCACCGCTACTAGGTTAGGTTACATCAGTTACTTCTTACTTACTTACTTATGGGGTGCGAATCATTCGCTAAATTTCAGAAATTGGGTATCTTAACTTTGCTATTTCGATACATTAGTAATAATTTATTTAATGTCCGCAAAAACTTAAAAAAACTGAATTTAATAAAGAATCGACATAACTTAAATACTAGAAAGAAATTGTTGTGACAAATTAGTCATCTGACGTTTTAGGCTCAGTTAGGTTTTACAATAAAGCCGCAAAGAATAACATCGGTTTGCCGGATAGTAAGTTGAAGCAGTATATCTAGCTGGTTTTGATATCGAAAGGCTTATTATAGGGTGGACCAATATGTAAACGATTTTGATGTGTGTAACTATCACCTCTCTCTGTGCATCCGTCAAGAAGGAACGTAGCTATAATGTTTTTCAAATATATACGATGCTGCAGTGCCACGCTGCGTCTCAGAGAACAAAATCGTTTACAAAGGCTGACGTCCATTAAATCGTTGATGTCGAGTTTTAGTCCTGTCCAAACTGGTCGTCCCATGTTTCAGACTTAGCAAAACCAGTAATAGTTTCTTAGGTAATAGTGTTAGGTTTTACAATAAAGCTCCTAAACATATTACCGATTTGCCGGACTGTAAATTTAAGCGCCATGTCAAGCGGGTTTTAATGTCGAAAGGCTATTTATTATAGAGTAGATCAATATGTGAACGATGGTGATGTCTAGAGTTGACTCGTAACGAATGTATTCGAAATATATATATATGTTAAAAAGATGTACCCGATCGAGTTTCTTGCCGGTTCTTCTCGATGACTGGGTTGTTTTCCGAACCGATGGTAGTTTTGACGTTCATAAGCGCCTTATTAGGGCCTAAACTGAATAAAGTATTTTTGATTTTATTTGATTTAGTACACTCTACAATTATACAATTTTATTAATCGGTCTGTTTATAATTGAAATGTCTCGCGGACATAGTCGCGGGCACAGCTAGTACTACATATAATAATATACATAATAACTTTACCAGGTTTATTGGTCTCCATTTTACTCGTAATTTACATACCCTTTAAATAATTATGGCAGAAACCAGTCAACAGTTCAGAAAGCTTAATATTATAATATAACTTGGAAGTGAATATAAGAAAAAGAAATCAACCTGGGAAAAGGCATGTATTGATTTATATCGAATCTATATAAATACAGTGATAGTATGGTTGAACTAGTGGATGCGTTTCGTTCAATTTTCTTTCTCGTCAATTGTCTCTTTAATAATACTACGTTACAGTACCGGACGTAAACTTTTTTTTTTTTATTTACGTGGGGAAATCCTTTATGGATACGCCACCCTCTCGGGGGAGAGAGTGGGTTATGTCCGACTCGCACGGACTAAAACCCCACGGACGTAAACCTACTATCTTATTAATTTCTTTACATTGAAACAATAAGAGAGGTCTCTACTTGATAAAATATGTCTTTTCAAACGCTGTGTTTGTATAATCTCATTACAAACACAAAGACCGAAGGTTACGATATGTCGTCATCACTAATAAATTTAATAACCGTACAGGAAATATTTAAGGAAGATAATACAAAAAAAAAACGCAATTTACTACAAAATAAATAAGTTGTATGGACAAGCTATATGTATACAAATTAATATAGGCAATAAAATGCGATTAACTGAAATTAATTATCCATAATTTATTGCATAAGATTTAAGTCAAGGTTAATAACGAATTTGGCTTACCAGGTGTCCATTAAAGCGCAATTTTCATTCGTTACTGCGTTAATGGAAAAACGGTGTAATTAGGGGAATCGTTTTTATGTTGCTGGCTTAGTATGAAGATTCCGGCTTGTAATATAATTTCAAATCATAGTTGTAAATTTATTTTTGGTTAATATGCTTCCTGCTGGAAGAGGCTGTTCTTTTATCAATATAGCTACTATAAATTATTTGTTTTATATAAAATGCTAATTGATAAATGTTTCTTATTGCATCCAAGCTAAGTACGAAGATATATGATGGTAACATTAATAATAAAGATAGAAGTATAACTATAACAAAGTGTATTCATTTTTATAATTGATGGTGATACTATAAAACTCATTAGAAATCGCCTAAAGGAATTGGTGGGGCCATATAAATAAATCTCACCATATTTTTTTTTATATTATAGGGGGCAAACGAACTGGTAAGTGATCACCGCCGTCCATAGACACTAGCAACACCAGGGGAGTCACCAGTGTGTTGCCAGCCTGTGTTTGGGGGAGAGGGGTTGGGAAAGTGGGGAGGAGGGGGAAGTGTGGAGGAGGTGGTCCTCCGGCGCTCTCACTGACCGAACGAAACGCAACAATGCAAGCAATGTTACTTCACGTCTGTTTTCTGTGAGAGGGTGGTACTACCCCGGACGAGCCGACCCATTCATGCTGCAACCAGTAATAGCTTCAGCGTGACTATACCACCTATTTAATGCGATGCGGCAAGAATAAAATGGGATATATAAAGTTTGTGCATAAGAAAAACAATCAGGGGAGAATTTACAGACTTTGCCTTGTAAATAAATCAAAATAAAAATGGTTTATTCAATTTAAAACGTCTTAGGCGCTTGTCAAAATTACCACCGATTCAGAAAATCACTTAGTCATCGAGAACAACCGCCAAGACATTCGATCTGGTTTATCTTTTTAACATACATACATTTAAGAAATTCATTAATGTTACAATCGGTTTCAGTGGATGCACAGAGAGAGGTGTCAATTCCAAACATCACCATAGTTCACATATTAGCCAACCCTTTAATAGTCTTTTCAGATTAAAACCCGCTTGACATGGCGCTTAAATTTGTAGTCCCGCAAATCGGTAATATGTTTTTGGAATTAATTGTAAAACCTACCACTATTACCCAAAACCTGTTACTGTTACTAAGTCGGAAACATGGGATGACCAGTTTGTCACAGTTTCTAGTATTTAAATAAAGCCGATCTTTTACATACATTAAAGTATCAAGAATGTATAAAACAAGGAAGAGTCTCAAATAATAAGCGTGGACTAGCATGTAACTCAGCACCTCGTACGGAGAAGTGGCGTCTTTAGATTGCCACTCGTTAGAAAAAAGTTACATGTGTATAGGGGGTTAGCAATATATATATAAACCAATATAAACGGGAGACTAATCCATAAAAAAATTCTTCCGATCGAATGTAATGAAAATGTGAAGTCAAATTGAAAATTGTTCTTCTTTTAGTCATAACTTTTTGAATTCTGAACATATATTAGCCAGCAACACAATTAAGAAAAACCTGACAATATCACTCGTAATAAATTCCATCTAAATCGAGCATACTATAGAAATAGACGTATACACTTTATATAGACATTTGAAAAATAATACCTTCTTTATGCGTTGCTAAAAAGTTATGAAGTCTACCGACAGAAGTGATAACTCAAAACAATCGAATAACTGTGTTCTCTTCTGAATTATTAAATTACTTTTAGTCTGAATTATTTCAATTATATATTCTATTATTATACACATTACGCATTAATTATACACATTATTAAGTAATCAAACATATGATGAGTTGTATAGTCTCAATACGAAATATCAATATTATATGTAACCATGCTGCTATACTACGCATCGCTAGTGTGGCGCTAGCCCCGCAAGCGCAACACAGTCGGTCACGCTTACTAACATGTCATGACGCGAAATTATAAATTTATTTCTTGCCAAAAAAAACCGATCTACGCGCCTAAAGAAGTTTTCACCTCAACAACTTAATTTCTAGTAACTAATTCTGAACTTACAATACAGTAACTAATTCCGAACTCTCGAATAAACACGCTGTATACACGTGTAGCGTAATTTACTAAATAGATACTTCCCTTATCTCGGTATACCTACATCTCCGGGATAAGGAAATATGTGACATACTTTCTCCAGCAAAATTAATTATATCCCACCTAATTGATTTATTACAGTTAATTAATCGTCTAAAGTAATTGTACGTAACGTTGACGTTGTTGTCAGTTCATATTGTTTTTCTAAGGCATGAAGGGAATTAGATTAACACTGGAATGTTAAGCGCAAAACTTGAAGCCATGTAGGTATAATGTCTAGAGGCAAACAAAAATATTACTTATCTATGAAATATAGATTAAATATATCAAATGTTATATGGCAAAAGAAGGCATAGTATTTATTTATTTCTTTTGAATTTTTGAAGTGAAATCTTCTTAAGATGCGATGAGATGAGCGGTATTTTGGTATGCTAGTAAGCGTGATCATCCGTTTTGCGCTTGCGCGGCTTGCCTCAGACTAGCGACGCGTAGTATAGGGACCTGTGTACATATAATATCAATAATTTGCAGTTCATCGTAGGTTGGATTGATTATTTTTTATTTTTAATATCATATGAGGCAAACGAACAGGTGGGTCACCTGATGTTAAGTGATCACCACCGTCCATAGACACTTGCAAGTCCAGAGGAGTCGCAAGTGCGTTTCCAGCCTGTGTTTGGGGGGCAGGGGGGAGGAAGGAGGGGGAGAGGGGACGGGGAAGAGGGAAGGGAAGTGGGCCTCCGACGCTCTCACTGACCGAACGAAACGCAACAATGCAAGCACTGTTATTTCACGTCGGTTTTCTGTGAGAGGGTGGTACAACCCCGGGCGAGCAGACCGATTCATACTGAAACTAGTAATAGCTTCAGCGTGGTTCTACCACCTACAAAAACTTAAAAAAATTAATAAACTTTACAAAAATGTATGGTACTTTCGTATTAAATGCACCGCTGACGTTATGTTTTTACACAATCTTTTTTTTTTTAGCGTGGGGAAATCCCTTATGGATACACATGTCCGACTCGCACGGACTAAAACCCCACGGTGTACGTTTTCCGCTATAGTTGAGGCGGCACGAGATCTCTATAGACTTCATCGTGCCGCCCCAGCGGTTGGCCCAGCAGTAAAAACGCCACCGCCGGGCCCCGTCTTGTTGGGAGACAGCCGTGTACACACCGGCCATCTCCTGCGTCCGCCGGACCTGTGCAATGGGAAGATGGGCCCCCCGACCCATCTTCCCTGGTCCAGTTACAGTGGGAGGAGGCGGTCAAATCTAATCTAATCTAACCTAACCCAACCAAACGGAAACGAAACTGTTTTGTTTTAACATAAAAATCATCAAGTTGGTAATATACAAAATGACACTTATATACGTATTAGCGGCAACGCAGTGCGCTCGCCGACCACTGTCGCGACCGAATCGCACTGCCTTTGTTTCAAAGTCTAATCTAAGCTAATCGAACAAAGACGAGAAATTTGAGAAAAATAAATCGGTTTGGTTGGTTTTTCGTTTTTCGACTGCTTGCTCTTTTCTCTCGGTTTGGTTAGGTTATGAAATTTAAATATTGTAAATATTCACACTATACCTAAATAATTTAAAAATTAAAAAGAGAACATATTTATTTCGTTCTTTTGAGTTTTCACTTGTCAGTCCTTATGACTGCCCCGACTTTTTTTTATTTATTTTAAGCTTATAAAATGTTAACAATGCAATAATGTCAATAATGTATAATTGACAAAAAGTATAATGAGACATTTTAGCTATGCTATATATGGAAGAATCGATAATCCAGTGCTTGCCAATTTAGCTAACACATCTGAATTGGAAATTTGTAGTCAAACTAGTGTTGTTGTATCCCGACGATTGCTTGTGAGAGCCGGTTACTGCCAAAGTACTTTACCAATAACATGCACATATGCACAATTTAAAACTTTTCACATTTAGAACGTTGTTGTGATTAGTTCGTTTGAGACAACCAGGAACAAGAAACTACTAATAGAAACGTGAATACCGGAAATTTATATTATCTTAATTATTTATAACTGCTCACTGAACAGTTTTCATTATACCTGCTTGTATACAGTAGACGTTATCTATTAGTAAAGTTCAGTCCATCTAATCTGTCATCTCCGTAGTTTTATCTCAAAATGAAACCTTCTTTACAACATTCACAGTTAATACTGCTTGTAATTGTAACTATGATGGCATTAATTAAATCTATACTAATATTATAAAGCTGGAGGGTTTATTTGTTTGGTTGAACGCGCTAATCTCAGGAACTACTGGTCCGATTTGAAACATTCTTTCAGTGTTAGATAGCTCATTTATCGACTATAGGCTGTATATATCATCGCGTTAAGACCAGTAGGAGCGGAGCACCAATGAAGAATGTTTCAAAATCGGGATTAATACATATTATTTAAAAATATTTTCACTTTCTACGTAAACGAAATCGCGTTAGCCCAAAGCGAAAAGTTAGCGTTAGCCCAAAGTAACTATTCCACACGAGCAAAGTCGCGGGCAGAAGCGAGTTTATTATATAAATAAGAAGGTATCAACACCATTTCATAAGACTTACATGAAAGAAAATCTTTTGTTAATATGCAATAATAACAGTTAATATCCTTTCACAGATTTAAAACTGTTATTAGGATTCTTCATTCTTCTAACTTACGTAATCCTCAATATTAAATACTATTACTGCCATTATCAAGTGGATATTTACTATAAATAGTTTTGACTTTGGTATTCTAACAAAATTTAACCTTATTACAAGTTGGTACTATCCAGGTCGTTTGTGAGCCATCTCAGATTAAATGTTCCGTGATATTATCTTTCATACATTTCACTTATGCGCAATAACTAAATTATATTACGCAAAGTGCCACCAATATTACATTATAAATGGTCTTGTAACGCAAGATTATGGATAAAAATGTAAAGTCACCGCGTTATAGTTTAAAATCACGGCAAAAACTGCCTGTTATCTGTTATAACGCTGTAAACACCCATTAATTGTTATCACATGTCGTAACTACGATGTGCTTGGTTTTAAGCTTATCACAAGGTATAAACATACAATAAAGTGTCTTGGTTATCTAAATATTGACAAAACTGAAGAAATGATGACGTCAAAAAGAAATTTTAAATCAGCAAAATGTTCAATGTAAGTAATACGATTACGTATATTATTTCAGTCGATATATCTTCAAATTTGGATATTCCTTTCAATTTGTCAATAAAAATAAACGATGGATTCACTTATTAAATTTAAAATTCATGAAATACATTCAAGTATGAGTCTGTTCACATTTGTAAACAATTTTCAAATTATACAAATGTTGTTTAGTTCTCGAAATATATTGTTATATTTTAGTATATTAAATTATATAGATATTATTCGCATCTAGTAACTTAATTTTATTTGTTCCTGACTTTCAACTATTTCTATGCTACGATTATAAATGAGTAATGTCTTTATTTATTCTCTGTCTAAAAATGCGTACGAACGTATTTGTTTAATTTTAATTTATGTAGAATCAAAGTTATTTTCTTAGATGATTATAAAAATGTCTCTATTTCTCGTAATATGTTGAATTTTCGTGATTTTTCAGGAAACACATAACTAATGTTCGTGATTATTTTACTGTGATAATCTTTTTGCGGGTCTTTTAATCCACTATCCGGCACCAATGTATTGATATAGGCTTTTGGTCCAAACAAGTGTTTTGTTTTTATGCTTAACTAGTTCTAGCCCGCAAATCTGTTTCAACTTAATTTTGATCTTTCACGGTATTCACTTGACTTGTATGTACTAAAGGACCGTTAGTTGTTTATTACTTATTCGTTAATACTATTAGTTATTTTAAATAAAAGTAAAAAACAGTTCATATGAATCTTTCAATTTGATTTAAACGCCATCTATCGATTTATTCCTGGTACTATTTTAGCAACTATGTATGTTTGGTAAATGTTTGATATTTTTTTAGTTATTAGTAAATTTGTATGTAACATCATCTTCATTCTCCTTCTTCGATAGTTTTTCTCATTAGTTCTACAGAAGATGTGATCCTACAACTCTTGCATCTTATCAGGACGTTAAATCCATTATATAAAGTAACTTAATTTGTGGGCACAAAATTCACGATAACTTTGTACTTACGTAGTAATTTCATTGATTGAAAATTATATAATTATTTTCATCTATTGATTTAAATGTATTTCATTAATAATCAAGTTCGATGTTTTATATTTAGCACGCATTTCACGAAGGCTTAATTATTTACTTTATTGTCATAAGATTATCTGTACTATTTATATTCTATTAATATTTTTCGCTATATGTAGCTTTGTCCTCTGGTTCAGTCTTATATTAATCTATATTCAAATTGAATTTGTAGTTTTCAGATGATGTGTTGTCGGAATCGGAAAATTTACGATTTTAAAACAAAGATATAAAATCTACAAACTCATTTATTGATTTTAATCCTAACTAATATTATAAATGCGAATGTGAGTTTATTTGTTTGTTATAGTTTCACATGATAACTCCTCAACCGATCATCATCAAATTTTTTATATACATTATCAGAGATATAGGAAAGTACATAGGGTACCTGTCATCCAGAAAAATCTGATGTTCATCCGAGGAATAGATCAAATCTATATTAACACGAGTGAAGCCGTGAATAAAATCTACTACTTAATTTGTTATCACCATACTATTAGTAAAAGCATCATCTGTAGAACGTTTTACTCGTAATAGTAGTTGTTTGAAGATATGAATTCTAAATTAATTAAATTTTAAGCGGATTTACATCTAAAAATAAACTGCACCCACGTTGCGGAGGCACGTAAAGTCACGTGAATTTTATTAACATAAGGCTAGCAAATCCCCCGGTTTCATTCGGCACATTTTATTTGCATAACTACCGCCAGATTCCGCTGCAAACTGCCGAGTATGCGAAACTGTCTGAATTTACATTATAACTTTGAATTATTCCTACTGCTTTTATATGCATTAGCTATGCATAATTATTTTAAAGTGCATATTAAGTCAAATAATAACTTTACAAGACAAATAACATAAAACTTCAAGTACCAAGGTATAAGAAGCATAAATACATTAAATAATAACTCATGCTAATATTTCTGATTATACTTTGTTTAATGCTTGAGACACTTGTGATGTGGTTTTTATTCGCGCATAGTATTGTTTTTTTTAGGTAAAATTATTATACTTCAAAAAGCTTACGCTAAAAGTAATATAGAAATAAATTAAAAGTAGTTATTTTTACATGTGTTTTTTTTTTAACTTTATTTTTGGCAACCAATCTTTTAGATTATTACTGCCATTGTCGAGTAGTTAATAGTATTACAAGTTCTTCTTCTATTTTATTTTTGGCAACCAGTCTTCTAGTAGACAATTACTCCCATTCTCAAGTGAGTATCCATATTACAATTTTCTTGATATAATTTCAATGAACTAACAAGACGGTGGCCATCTTGTTAGAACTTTCCATGGAGTTTTTGTGGCAAGTCAGATTTCATGCTCCGTGATATTATTTCCGATCCATTTCACTAGTGCACAATAACCAAACTATATTACGTAAAGCACCACCAACATTACACAATATAGATCCAAATAACGCAAGATTATAGATAAAATATGAATACCACTACATGGCATTCCAGGATCCCGCCAAAAACTCATACATGTGTTTACATGTAATTCATTTATTTATGTAGTCATGTAAACAGAAAAGTTTTAAAATAAAGGGGAATGAATATAGAAGTAGAAGAATACCGAAAAATATATGAATGGACTGTGTAAAGAATGATATCAGGAAAATGGTAAAGGAAAACGTGGTTGCGTCAACCTTATTCATGCGGAAAATGGGTAAGAAAAAATTAAAAAACTAGTTATTGCATGTAATTTCATAACATGTTTTTCTATTTGTCTATATCTATATAATGTTCCTCTATAATAAAAAAAATATAACGAATTTGTTAGTAATTTCAATGCACTAAGAGTTTTAAAGCGTTATAACTGCGTATAAAGATTATCGCTATTTTGATATAGTTCTATACCAGTGAAATGAAAACTTCTTTAGGCGCGTACAGCGGTATTTTTTTGACAGGAGATACACTTATGATTTCGCGTCATGACATGCTAGTGAGCGTGACCGACCATATAGCGCTTGCGCGGCTTACGTCAGACTAGCGTAGACTGTACATGTAATAATGATATTTCGTATTGAGGCTGTGCAGCTCATAATATGTTTGATTACTTAACAAACCATATAAAAATGTGTATAAATATTGTTCCGAGTGACAATAGATGTGAAAACTATACTAATGTCATTAATTTCAATAGGTATACAAATTATGAAATTTAAATAATTCAGCCTACAATTAATTTAAAAATTCGAAACAAAACACAATCATTTTATTGTTTTAAGTTTTCATTTATATCGGTAGGTTTTATGACTATCTCGACTTTTTTTTATAGATGAAGACGTGCTTATATTTGAAGTTAAATGAAGTAAAATTGTGCAAGAGCCGTCCGATCAACCAATCTTGCACTTAATATAAATTCATTTATACCGTATGAAAAATAACAGTGTAACTAATTCACAATAATCGTAGGACTAATTATTTTTCATTTTATATAATAAAAAGCAGTAATATGTATGTAACATATCATGTTTTATGCCTAATTGTAATGATGAGTTTATCAATGTTTGTAAGTTTGTTGTAGTGAAAGAGAAAAAGCGTGTAAATGGGAATATAAAAGCGTTATTTTTTTATTTATTTTATATTTACAATAAGTAACGTTGACAGTATAGAACATTTACCGAACTATTATTTCATAGAAACGTGCTTCTGTCTGGTGGTTCCATCTCTGCAGGATTACGGTTCAGTCGTACGTGTCATATAGTATAAATAACTTTAAAATGTTCATTTTTCATAATATACTCTCTTATATTTTTACAAAATATGGTTGATATTTATAATATTTGTCATAAAAATAACAGTATATTTTATGAATTCAGCAGTCACTAAACATACAGCTCTTGTCAATTTTTTTGACCGCTCCGAATAGAGTCGTAAGTTCGGGTTTATAACGAAGAGTTTAATAGCCCAAGCCGAGGTGTGTTGTGCACTTTTGAGCTAGTTGTCACATAAAATCGGCTGAGTGCCTTAACCGCTCGCCTTAGCAGTTCGGTGAAATTGGAATGGCATGTCAGCGACGTGTGCCGTAAACCCTTGAGCTAGTTGTCACATAAAATCGGCTGAGTGCCTTAACCGCTCGCCTTAGCAGTTCGGTGAAATTGGAATGGCATGTCAGCGACGTGTGCCGTAAACCCTTGAGCTAGTTGTCACATAAAATCGGCTGAGTGCCTTAACCGCTCGCCTTAGCAGTTCGGTGAAATTGGAATGGCATGTCAGCGACGTGTGCCGTAAACCCTTGAGCTAGTTGTCACATAAAATCGGCTGAGTGCCTTAACCGCTCGCCTTAGCAGTTCGGTGAAATTGGAATGGCATGTCAGCGACGTGTGCCGTAAACTCTTGAGCTAGTTGTCACATAAAATCGGCTGAGTGCCTTAACCGCTCGCCTTAGCAGTTCGGTGAAATTGGAATGGCATGTCAGCGACGTGTGCCGTAAACCCTTGAGCTAGTTGTCACATAAAATCGGCTGAGTGCCTTAACCACTCGCCTTAGCAGTTCGGTGAAATTGGAATGGCATGTCAGCGACGTGTGCCGTAAACCCTTGAGCTAGTTGTCACATAAAATTGGCTGAGTGCCTTAACCGCTCGCCTTAGCAGTTCGGTGAAATTGGAATGGCATGTCAGCGACGTGTGCCGTAAACCCTTGAGCTAGTTGTCACATAAAATTGGCTGAGTGCCTTAACCGCTCGCCTTAGCAGTTCGGTGAAATTGGAATGGCATGTCAGCGACGTGTGCCGTAAACCCTTGAGCTAGTTGTCACATAAAATCGGCTGAGTGCCTTAACCGCTCGCCTTAGCAGTTCGGTGAAATTGGAATGGCATGTCAGCGACGTGTGCCGTAAACCCTTGAGCTAGTTGTCACATAAAATCGGCTGAGTGCCTTAACCGCTCGCCTTAGCAGTTCGGTGAAATTGGAATGGCATGTCAGCGACGTGTGCCGTAAACCCTTGAGCTAGTTGTCACATAAAATCGGCTGAGTGCCTTAAGTGCTCGCCTTAGTAGTCCGGTGAATTTGTAAAGGCCCGTCAGGCCAATAGCGTAGTCAAAAAAACTAAACAAAGTTAAAATATTATTAAGGGAATCTAAAATTTTCTGCTCATATACTGTACTGACTGATTGTGCTTCCAACTGCATTAAACACTGTTAATAAAAATAATTGACGATCTTCATCTCATACAATTGGATTCCAATCTTAAGATACTATGAACTACTAGTTATTGTAAGTACATGTGCCGATTAATTAGTATGTAGAAGAATACAATAAAAAATGTTACTATTTCTTCCTGGATTTTACTCGTTATCTCTCAGTTTAATAGATGTTATATCCAAAAAATTGGAGATTCTGTTTGCTGCATGTGCTAGAGTCATGCTAAAATAAATAAAGATGATAATAAAAGAAAGAAAGATATTATTGGGCTGCACAAATATATTACTTAGTACTTTTAGTAGTAGATACTTTAGTATTTTTTACACTGTACCACAATTTTTAACAGGAATCTAACAACACTCCATATTTTGAATATTGTACTACAAAAATAGACATATATTAATACATACACACATCTATATAAAATTGAAGTGTCTGTTTGTAATGTCAGAATAACTTTTTACTAAATGGCTACGAAAGTATATACGTTAGTAATAACCAAAAATTTTTTTTCCTCTTTTGTCTGCCTGTATGTTTATTTGTTTGTTTCCGATAATCTTCTAAATGGTTGGACCGGTTTTACCGGGACTTTCACTGGCAGATAACTAATGTTATAAAAAGTAACTTGGCTACTTTTAGTCTAGAAAAAATAGGGTTCCGAGCAAATATATTAAAGTAAGCAATCCCTACAACCGCACACTTTACACTGCACAATTGTTATTGTTTGCTAAATTCCACGCGAAGTCGCGGCTAACAGCTAGTATGCCAATGATTTCTAAAACATTATTCTCTTAGGTCAATCGGGTATAAATAACATGTTACGAAATATTTCGTATTTGCACAAAATTACATCACAAAAGAGTAATTGTCAGCAATATTTCCCGGTTACATTTCCCGATAATCAAAGATTCACGGCCTCTCAATCACGGGCACTGAATGGCGGTCCGACTATGACACATCACGTTCCTTGTGATGGATGGAGACGTCTGGACATAACGATTAGTCATTGAGTATCTACCGCAGATTCGCGTATGTAATTCATAACTGTATATATAAATCGGACTGAAGAGACCGACATGACGCCTTATTCTGTTAGAGGATTAAATTTTTTGAGGTGGCACTTTTTATCGCACTGTTGGGAAAGATTTTCGTTACGCGTTAAAGGTAAGTTATATATTTGCGTGTATGTACGTATATGAATGTATCTGGGACTATTGGTATACAGAAATGAGTAAATGTATAGTTAAGTATTTATACTGCGGGACTTCGTATAATATAGGTATAGTTTATGAGCACTCTCATATATATATATAGTTTGATACATATAAGTCAAAGAAACACCACTTCCTCCGTGTGTACAACATTGATACATCCACTGTTTTTTTATATACTAAATGTAGTAATTACTGTATTCATATTTATACTTTTTTATTTTTTATTTAATTTTACGAGTAGTTTAGAATGAGAGTTCATCAAAATGGTGAATCATTATTTTATTTCAACTTGAAATAGTGCATATTATTGTTCTGATCTATAAATATAATAAAAGGTACACGCTAATTTCAAAAATGTACTCTCCATTTCCAGCACAGTCTTCAGGAGTTGATTTGTATGGCTATATGCTGTAATGATGGCTTACCACATGAAATGCATAGTTATTTGTACACAAGACAAAAACATAATAACATTATTTCCAACTAAAGTACGTTCGATTAATCATGATCGAAATTTAGAACGATGTCTCATTGGGACAAAAGTGGATTAAAATTCTTTTACATTATTTATTTGTAAAATTATTTATGAATCCAGAATAGGCCCGCGGAATCGCTAAAGCCGGTTATGAATAATTCAAAATTGGAAATTGTAATTTATGTTGTTGTTGAAACGTTCGGCACTGGAGTTATACTGATTTTGCCGAATGCTGTAATGGTATTATCATAACATCGAAGTATAGCGTCGGAGGATTTTGTATGTAGATAGAACGCGTACTTCAATCGATCAAAATTCTGTATATAAATCTCTCTCATTTATGAACACTGTTGTTTTCCTGGACGAACTAACGAATTAAATAATCAACATAGAAAAAATAGGTTCAACAGTAATTTCAGTAAATAAAATATATACTTAGACATTGTTGGTGTATGTTGTAAGCAAAAGGTTTCGAGTGAGATCAGCTTTAATCTTATCATTACATATATTTCTTATATCCTTAGATCTTTTAGTGTTCTTTCAGGAAATATCGGTTAAAGTATAATTTGCATTCAATTTCTTTTGTTGATATTGTACTACTACTGCTGTTAGATATGCACATCTGTAAAGACGTTTCATATTGTCCTGAATATGTGGGTTATTAGATTGATATAATATTTTATGAGAACTTCGATGATGTGTCAGAGAGGTGTAGTGTAGGTGGTAGAGCCACGCTGAAGCTATTACTGGTTTCAGCATGAATGGGTTGGCTAGGCCTGTGTAGTACCACCCTCTCACAGAAACACTGACGTGAAGTAACAGCGCTTGCATTGTTGCGTTTCGTTCGGTCAGTGAGAGCGCCGGAGGCTCATCTTCCCTCACCTCTCCTCTCCACTTTACCCCAATTCATTCCAAACATAAGCTGGCAACGCACTTGCGACTCCCCTGGTGTTGTTAGTGTCTTTGGACGGTGATGATCACTTAACATCAGGTAGCCCACCTGTTCGTTTGTTTTAACATAAAAAAAGAACAAAATAATAAGTAAATATCTATATTCACACATATAAATAAATATGTATTTTTGTATGTATATTTATGTTATATTTCAGAATGTTATCGTAGGCACTAAATACCACACATCACGAATACGATATAAAAATATGTTTGTTTGTATTTTCAAACTTATCTCAAAAACTGCTTGATCGTCTGTTTTTCTGTCAGTCTCTCAGTTACTTTGCTTATAATTACTAAGCTACTACACCTAATTACATAAATATAGTTTAAAGAATATGAGCACTCTTCAGCCAACTTTTGGTAGATGTTTTGTTATAATAATATATAGGAAATTAAAGTTCAGAATAGAAATTACACGAAGAAAAACCGGTAGTATAATAACATTTATGTTTAAATACATAATAGTTCGTTCATAGGAAACTTTATACACGATAAAATGTACACGAAATTATGGAGATAGAATGTAATTTAATAAACAAATCACAATAACCACTCTTACGTTAGCGTACTAAAGATTTGAAACACGTTATACGCAATAAAAAAAATCTATTCTTTATTAGTAGCGTTTCACCACAATTTCAATTGATGTTAATTAAAGATATAGTCTAAAATGATAAACATGCTAAGCCTAGAGATAATTTGCCCTGGAGTTTAGCTGCCGGTACACATCTATATGTGCTTGACGATAAGTTTTTAACTGGAGTATGGCAGCTAACTAGTATGCTACGATTTTGTGACGATGTTTACTTCAACAGATTTTACAGAAATTTGAACCAACGTTGATCGAAGTGACTACAAAATGAAATTAATCCTTAGACGAATTAAGTTATTAAGAAATTAATCCTATACATATAGTAAGAATGTAAATCTAACGTGTCTGTACTTTTTAGATTTTTGGGAAAAAAATTGTTGCTGGTGTCTTGGAATGAGTAATAAAATATATTTCAATCATTTTTTGAAATCTCTGTCTGTCTATCCGTTTGTATGAACACGCATCACTGCTAAAGTACTGCGTTCACGATACAACCTCACCAAGACAATCGTAGAGCAGATTCTCGAGTAAAGTTTAGTCTTGATTTCAGTAAAATCGGTACACTCTATCAAAAGTTATTGAATGTTAATGATGACGCGACTTAAGTACGAGAGAAAAGTAGATAAGTAAATGGACTTAATATATTCAGATGTTTTTATTAGTCATTGTTTTTTACATTACGTTCCACGCGGATATAGTCGCAGGCACAGCTAGTATAGTATAAAAATGACCTACAATAACTATTTACAGCTAGAATACAATACAGTTTATATAAATAAACAATGTAACGTAAAAATTTAATAAAAAATGTTTTGACAACAATCATCTAATAGCAAAATACAGTAACAAACTATGTACCTCACATAAAATTGTTGATCCATATTGTAGAACAAATAAACATCTTTTCCCTAATGTACTTTGTGTGATCTTTCACAGGGATTTCGTTTCCAGTCGTCGTGTTGTGAAACTAAAAAGCGTTCAAAAGGACCTAGGAAGCCTCGCGACACATAAGAACTGAATAAAAGCAACACTTAAAAACTAGTGCGACCCAGTTTTCCTGCGCACTCATTCCCGTAAGAGCCAAGAGCTCTTGTCTCAAAGTTTTGCTTAGTACTACTAGCAACTTGCAGTTTTGAATGCGATTTGCTATTATGACAGATTATTTCAAAGGATTAATATATATTAGTTCTAATTGCATTTTCTTTTTAGGTTAAGAATAAATTTGATTACTCAATAATTAAGTCTATTTAAAAACTATTTTTTCTTTTTTTATATATTATAGGAGGTAAACGAATAGGTGGGTCACCTGATGTTAAGTGATCACCGCCGTCCATAGACACTTGCGACACCACGGGCACTTGCGGGCGGACCGTTGGGTCGGCTCTACAAGGTAGATTAGCTAAGTTCGATCCCTTGCCGCCCCAACAATTACGGTCTGACGGTACACCGTGGGGTTTTAGTCCGTTCGACTCGGACATAACCCACCCTCTCCCCCTGGAGTGTGGCGTATCAAAAAGCGATTTCCCCGCGTTAAAAAAAAAAGGGTGCATCAATATGTGAACGATTGTGACGTCTGGAAATGACGCCCCTCTGCGCATCCACTAATAACGAATGTAACTATTTATGTTTTGTAAAAATTATATAACATGAAGAGATAAACCAGACGGAGATTCTTGTCGGTTCTTCTCGATTACTGGGTTGTTTTCCGAACCAGTGGTAGCTTTGACGTTCATAAGCCTTCTCAGGGCCTCAATTGAATAAAGGACATTTTGTTTTTTTTTTTAATAAGACATCACGTTCGACTTCAAACACGTTAAACCAGTTAAAAAGGTAGAATACAGCCCACAACTAGTTCACACAAAACGCACAACAGAAGTTAGTTGGTAATATTTAACAGGGTTATGAAATAAATCAATTAAATAACATTATATGTGATATAGGTACTTAAGTTGTTGAAGATAAAGATGATTTTTATAAATTGCTATGATATTTGATTATTGATTGTAGGTCTCTCAGAGGTCCTCCTTAATCTTGTTATGTTCACCACTAAGTACTTATAGTCCTGTAGCTTTATGGTACTACAATAAAAGAAACGACTCGGTTCCTTATTTGTAAAATCTTACGTCTAGCATCACCATATTAAGTAGGACGTCGTTCAATTATTTTGTTAAAGGAATATTAAAAAAAAGACAGTAATGTTTCCTTACCCCGGTTATTATTCGTTAAAGAAGAATTGTATGATTCCCGTGTAATATAGATTTCGTAATATATAATGAAAATATAGTACCTTTCAGGCTGAATCTCATCAAAACTACTGAATGTATCTATAGCTATAACCAATCGATGCAGAGTTTTTCGTAGTTAGGATACTTATGTCCGACGAAGAGAGTGGGATTTTTGAAGTGAAAATTTCTTTAGGCGCGTTTTGAGTGATCAAAAATTATGGAACACGCGTCACCGTCATCGAACGCGACCCATGAGCTATATGTATACTGTGTGTATATATACATAGGTATATCTCCGAACGTTAATTGAAGTGAAAATTTCTTTAGGTGCGTTAACACACACACGCGAGAACACAGTTATTGAATTGTGTTGGGCGTCCACTTCTGTCGGCAGTCCTTATGACTGCCTCGACTTTTTTTATGCCAAAGGGCAACAAACTGGCAGACGGCGCTTTGGATGTTAAATGGTGGACATTTCAACACTGGGGCATCACCGTTGTGTTGTTGACCTTGAAGAGCGTGTTTTTAATCCCTTTTCGACCTACCAGGTATCCCATTCATTTGTTAATAAATAAACCACTCTATATCTTATTGCGTAAATACTATATCCTTGAATGCATATTAAAGACGTCCGATATGCATATTACACGCGCCGATGTTATACGACTAAGTGATTAATTTAATTTCGGAAACTGGGGAGTCAGAGTTGGAAACTATTTCGCATGAGGTAATGAATTTAAATTTCATGAGAGAATAGGTAATGTATAGTGAGTTACTCGTATTAACTAGTCGGAACTGTCATAACTTACGCGTCTCGGAAATGTTTCAAACTTATTTATATGACGAGTCTATAATATTTTCCGACATATAATTTTATATCGCTTCCTTTCTAACTATATAATAGCTATAATAACAAATAACAATACCTAAGCAAAGTTACGAGCAATCGCTAGTGTACAGATAATAGTATACAATTATTTCTTTAATAAATCCCAAAATTATTAAACCAATCATCATAAAAGTGTTACTGGAGTGTTTTTTTCATAGAAAATACATTTATGCTATCTGTTTTTTATAACTCGCTACTAGATGTCGTTAGTGTATATTTAAAAATTACTAAGTTTTATATAGTTATTTATCGCGAACAAAGTCGAGGGCTTTTGCTGTTATATAAGTTAAAGAAAAATCTTTATGTTATATTAAAGATAAACCGCAGACAAAAATTTGTTGAAACTACAAATAAGACGTTTGCCGACAGCAGCTTTCTTGTATAATGGAGAGGGGCACTGGTATAAAGGATTTAATTGTATAAAATGTATGTAAAATGTAAAAATAAGATACTTGATAAATAGTGTGTCGATTCCCTCCGCGCAAAAGAAGTGAAACTTCGTAATGTGGAAATGAAAATAGGAAGGGCTAGAAATTGATTTTTAGTGAAAGAAAGATTTTTAGTGTTTCTTTAAGACAAACTTTATTAACATTGCTTATAATTCACAATTGATCGCATCTTTTAATTATCATTTTCGAGTGGAGAAATATCCAAATCTATAACACTTACAATGGGATTATGATAACTAAAGTAAGATACGAAATGTTTGATTATTTTTCTCGCTCTGTCTCTTTCTATTCCCCCTTCCCAGGAGCGTTGAACGTTTAACGCAACAGTGCTTTCATACTCCCTCCATGGTAGCGTTAAACGTTTAACGCAACCTTGTTGGAAGTCGCATTAGAAGTTTCACTTCAAAAATGGCTATTCCTTATTAAAATTAGAAATATCGGGATTGATATTCATGTGCCTAATGAAAAAACTTTTCTTTAATGATTAACAGTAATGAAAATCTATACAGGTTATTATAAAGAGAAAAGATATGTTTTTTGCTTATAATAGATAAACCTAAAAAACATTATAAGCTAGTGACAAATCTAAATCTACATTAATGCGAGCAAAGCTGTAAGAAAAAGTTAATTATTGTATATATAAGTCGTATAAAATTAATAGCGTCAATGTTAAGTAACTTTTATTTTGCCGTTTGTCAAAAAAACTAATACATTTCCCAATCATGGTACATATTTTAATGAGTTCTATCTTTCTACATGTTTATGTTATATTTACCACCTCTCTACTTTGCTACATTTGATTATATGACTGGAAAAAATACATTTATATTTTATACACTAGAACCTTCCCATAAGTATATTAACCCAGTAAAAGAATTATAAAAATCAGTCGTGTAGTTTCTGCAGAAATTACCTACATATAAACATACAATACCTGAGAAAATGAGTACCCTGCTTTTTTGAATTCGGCTAAAACCATACGCTAACATTTTTTATAAACTATGCCTAGAAGCAGTGAATAGAGATTATGACACACATATTAGTTATAATAGTAGATTTAACAAAAATATTCATTCGGAGTAGGGAAATAACATTTCATTTGAAACGAAAGTTATAAATGAAAATCATTGCTCGACTACGCGTTAGTTAGACGAGAATCACATTTGTGAAACTAATATTTTAAGTTCAGTTTATTTCAGTCGAAGCGCGCCGATAAAAATGATATCTACTCGCGTCAATTGAAATGATTCACTTTACTATTGAATTGTATTTTTACTCTTTGACAATTATATTAACATTTCTCAAGGCACGGCAGGTCTAATGTATTAAATAAAAACGGAGTGATGCCTTTATGCAAAAAACTATGATTCTATTTCGTTACTTATAGATTTAGAATTTATTTTATCGAATAAATCTTACCCGGTTAAACGTGAAGGATACCCTAGAGAATTATATAGTCAAAATTATGTTTTTACGTACTGCTCATCGATTGACGTGCATAGAATTCTACAGTAATCCAGGATTTTCCTAATATTTTCGTGGATGAAAACATCGTTTTTAGAGGAGATCGTTGCGCTTAGTTCGTCTGCGGGAATCTTCGCCGTCATACACATATCGACTGCAAAGCAGCTCGGTTTACACTAGTTCTAGTTCGAAGGTCATGCTTGGCAATATTCTAATTCAGTTTTCACAAGTATTGGTCTTATTAATGCTGTTTGTACATACTCATAGGCCAAAGTGAGCACTTCACATAAGGTGCACTATGTCTCTGATTTTTTATGAAAATTACGTGTGCAGATCACATGTGGTAGAAGTGAGACCTTAAGAAATAATCATATAAATCATACACGTCAACAATACACCACGCTGATTATGAAGCATTTTCCCGAGGCTTCGTAATAAGCAGAGGCACACACAGACGTACACCGCTCGAACCAGAGTAAGTATTAAATATAAAAAAAATACTGTATTATGTATTCTATCTCATTCTCTCGCACGTTAAACGGTATAGATATATATGCTCGTCTCTTCTTAATATAGTTTTATCGTTTCGTTGAAGTTGTCCCTTTTGTTTTATCAAGTTTCACAATCGGGATAAAGAAGTGTTTTTGAAAAAATTTTGAGATCATAGTATGGTGGTAGGGTATTTTGTAATCCCTTCTAGTTAACTAACACTATAAACTTTCAAACCTATCGCCAAGCACCGAAATATATGTGTGTAATTAAAAGCTAAAATCTATAAAATATAAAAGTATTATGTGTTATTTTTATGGATGTAGCCATAATGCGTTTTATAATAAAACAAATAAACAATCACAATATAAAGCATATACACTCTCTTTATTACTTACCATAACATGAATAAATGCTAATAGACTAAATAGTTCAGAGACCTTCATAATCGTCTCGCATTACGTTACGAGTAATTATAAGTGTCATAATGATTATATCCGACATATTTCCTTGCGGTTTACTTAATGTAAGTGTGACACAGCGCAATGTAATTAAGGACTGTAAAATTGGATTATTATCTCAAATTCATAGAGTATTAACTTTCGCTGCTGGAAGTATTAAATTTATATATGGGTAATTTAATATTCTGAGACAAGTTTTCGTATTATTAATATTTATGTAATTGATACGATAATTAAATTGTTTTCAAAGAAAGATTGAATGTTTACTGTTTGTTTATAATTAGTTACAATTGTTAAGGAAACACTAGGTAGAAAAGAGATTGGGGGCGGCGGCGGCACTCGGCCGATTGCTCCCCAACATCGGGGGCCGAGTGCCGGGTGTCGCCGACTGTATATGGGAGTCGCGCGTGCGATGGCCGTCTATGGAGCCCCGGTGTGAGCCGACGCTCTCCGTGTCACCAACGTGCGGGCATTGCGCAGTGCGCAGCACACCATGGCACAGAGGGTGGTCAGAGGGTACCACACCGTGGCCTCAGCGGCGGCCTGTGTGCTTGCCGGCTCCCTACCCTGGGAGTTGGAGGCGGAAGTTCTTGCCGCCGTGTATGAGTTCACGGCGGTAAGGAAGAGAATTGGTGAGCCTCCAGCTCCCAGGGAGATAAAAGCAAAAAGGCGGTTGGAGAGGGAGGGGGCTATGGAGTGGTGGAGGCGGGACCTGGTGGGTGTCGTTTCGGTTGGTGCAGGTACTCACCGGACATGGTTATTTCGGGTGTTACCTGTACCGGATCGCTCGCAGGGAGCCGACCGCCGCATGCCATGAATATGGCGCTCCGGAGGACACTGCGCAGCACACTCTGTCAAAGTGTGCTGCGTGGGAGGACAGCGCTGCATTCTGGCTACGGCGGTAGGGACAGATTTATAACTGCCGAGTGTGGTTTCGGCCATGCTCGGCAGCGAGCAGTCGTGGCAGGCGATGGGTTCCTTCTGTGAGGAGGTAATCTCGCAGAAGGAGGCGGCGGAGGGGGCTCGCGAAGATGATCCTTTGAGCGACCCTCTCCACCGACGGAGGACCGGCAGGAGGAGCAGGCAATTTGCACGCCTCGTTCCGCCACCGTAGTTGGACCTGAGGGGATGGGCCGGGGGGCCCATCTCCTCATTGCATGGGTTCGGCTGACGAGGGGAGGCAGCTGAAGTGTACTCAGTTTGTCTCCCTATGAGGTAGGAGCTCGGCGGCCACCTTCCGCCGGGTGGACCGTTGGGGTAGGTATCCAAGATTGAGTAGCTAGTACGATCCCTTACCGCCCCAACAAATACGGTCTGTCGGTACACCGTGGGGTTTTAGTCCGTGCGAGTCGGACATAACCCACTCTCTCTCCCGAGGGGGTGAATATTCATAAAGGATTTCCCAACGTTAATAAAAAAAAAGTTAGAAAAAAGACGGGTGATCTATGCTGTTTTTTTCTATACAATTACATACAACGTGTACATTAGAGTGTCCGTTATTTACGAAGATGGCTTTCGAGACTTGAGTATCAAATTATAGTTTATAACCTAAAAACACTTATAAAAAAAAAATCTGATGCATTTTAATGAACTTCAGAAATCTACATATACCGTATGTTGTAAATGAAGAACTGTGGTTTTTTCCAAGTGATTTCGCCAATACATCGTAAACCGTCGCTGTGATAATAACCATACCTTCCTTCGAAAAGAGACCTTGCAGTGGATCTTATCAGTTGATGTGAGGATAATGATGATGTGATGTTTATAAATTCAAGCTTATTTAGCTTTCATAAAATGTACGAATTCTACACTCTGTTTTACTTTTTGCTTACGTTTCACACTTGCGTCAGTCCTTAAGGGATTCACTGGGTCTAAATGGTCCTTGGCAACGTCTAATTACGCCACACTTTGTTATTAACATACTTCCATGAGTTCGGTAAAGCTAGATGAGAACGAATCTGGAAGGTCGAGAATAAGAACATTATGAACACCCATTTACAATAAGTAAATTAGCAGGCCCATACATTGGAGTGTTTTTTGGCAGGTTGTTAGACTGCCGTAGGGCAGGGCCTTTCATACTTTATGTACTGGCGTTTGACCACAGTCTCAATCGTAGTCCGGTGAAGCTGTTAAGACCTAGGTCAATAGCGTATCACAGTTCAAGAAAAAAAAAAAAACACAATCTCAACTGATGTTACATGACGATGTGCTTTAAGATTGTAAGGTAACCAGGACTGACTCTCAAGGACAGCTGCCGAAACACACCTGTAAGTGCTTGACGATAGATTTGTGGTGACTTTTGATAGGGGTAGCTAGCCATACGAACTTAGAAAAAGTCCTACTACCATGCGATGGTGTCCTTCCCTTAAAAAAAAAAACGCCGACTTCAATAAAAGGATTCGAACCTAAGTTAACCGACGCAGTGTCCGAACACGCTATCAACTATGCCATCGTCACCTCAAAATCTTATGTTGCTTTATTCCATATTGCATGATATTAGTGGCATTTCACGTAATAGGAAAATGTAGTAACCTTTATTATTGTACACAAGTGTGGAGGGTTAGAAACAATAAATATTACGAAACGTGAATATCTAATAAGTCACAAGAATTCTCTAGAAAGTTCTAAGGTGGTCAGAGTTTCTAAAAAAAATTATTACCCACTTTGTTAATAGGAGGAACGATATTCAATATAGATGATTTGTCAAAGCAACTATGTGTAAAATATATGTATTACTCGGTCTTAATTTGCATTGCACGTTTATAATTTTAAAATTCAATTCATATTCAAAATGCTGAATCTCAGAAATGTGTAATATTTAGACGAATTTTCACAAAATGACAAAGGCGATTGCGGTACATACATGCATTATCCTTAAATGTTACCAAACCCATTAAATCGGATAACAGTGATATGTAGCTAATGTTTTAGGGATGGAAAAAACAGAATACCTAAAATAATTCTGCAAAGGACTCTTGATGGACGTAAAGTTGAAGGAGACCTAGACTCAGGTGATTAGATATCGTATTTAATGCCTTAAAAATAGTTTGTGTGAGAGGATGTACAGAAAATAAATGAATCTAGAGAAAATATTGAACCAGGTTACGGGCAATCTGCAGAGAGTGATGGTGACGTGTATAAACTTAGTAGATAGCGTTCTAGTGGATAAATACTAGGGTGGAGTGAAAAAAACAATTTTTTTTTTTTTTCTTAGCCTGGGGGTCAAATTTATAGCTTATAAAAAAAAAAAATTTTTTAAAAAAAAAAAAAATTTTACTCAACATCTTGAGCCAGCCCACTCATTTTTAAAATTAATTACGAGTAAAAATATTTGGTTGCAAAAAAAAAATTTTTTTTTGTCTTTGAATCTCTTAAAACATCTAAGAACTGGCAATTATGATCATTTCCAACTCAAATTTTATTCTAGTGCCCTAAAAGAATGGACTTTTTGGGATTTTTTTTTAAATTAAAACAAAGCACAAAATTTTTTTTTTAACTTTATTTTTAATTGCAAAAACTCTAAGTTCTAAACCCTCAAAAATTTTTTTTTCAACCAAATATTTTTACTCGTAATTAGTTTTAAAAATAGGGGCGGCCAAATGTTAGAAAATTTTTTTTTTTTTCAAAATTTTTTTTTTTAAACACAAATTTACCCCCACAAAAAAAAAAAATTGTTTTTTCACCCACCCTAAAAATACATGAAAACTTTTCAAATAACATTAATAAGACATCAATGAAGATGACGCAACGGACGTAAAATATATAATTTAATTTAAACCCTAAAAGTATATGGATATTTTATGTCAAAAGAGCTATAAAATATCATGTCGGACAACACCATGCAATAACAATAAAGCTGACAGCGATCGCATGGCATCAGAGCGAGAATTATCTATTGCCAATAAATCCTTCAACGTCATGTGTGATCTCACAGGGTCAATGTTATGCTGTTCCCTCACACATTTTTTAAATTTTACTATTAAGCTGTTTCTTCTAAAAAATAATCATCCAGTAACAAACATTTGTTTTAACTATAGTAATTGGTATGTAATATACATACCATATAAAAGTTACTTCATGTTATGTGAATGCTAAATCTGTCATAAAATTATTATAACTGAAATTAAAATTAAAATTATTAATGCATGGGAAATTTGAGTACGTATAATTAATTAGTTTCCTCTTTAGTTGAATTGTTTGTTAGTTCAAGTAGTACAACAGTCATTGTCAATCTTATTAGACGCCCTAAATATGCCCGTGTTTGCGCATAATATAGTCATAAATGTAATACAAAACAAAATTAAAATAATATTAATAGGAACGTAAATGCATTTGTTTATTCTTAAGTTTTGTCGATGGTATACATATAATAACATATGTATTTATATCTATATTTATGTTCTGTGCATCTATGTTTAGGGCGGCGAAAGGTTTGGCTAGGACTATAAGTTACACATAACTCAATGTAAACGATATAGAAAAAAATGAGTGCGTGTAACCGTCATACGCGATTGAAGTAAAACTTTTTAAAAATTTTATTTTTTCAATAAATAGTTTATAAACAAATCAATCGAAAAGTTTTGAAAAAAAAAATAAAGATTATTGAGTTGAATAATAATAAAAATCATACAATAGAATTAATTTTGTATATATGGACGCCCGACCGTGCTGCAATCTGGTTTCAATGTAAGTAAGTAACATTAAATCAAAGCTTTATTATCTGTATTGCCATCTATCATTATTATATTCAAAGGAAATGTGATTAGCAACTCTTTCTTATAAAGTAAATAAAATATACAAAAATACGAACAGATTAATTACTATGATAAATAACGAATTACATTAATTATGATTTAATAGAAGTTTTGGTTATGTTTAATTATTATCTAACCGGATGCTACTTAAACGTGACGCCATATTGCCGTAACGGACTTCCATTGCATTGTCGTCCAGTTCCTCCTATTGGCGCCTAAAGAAGTTTTACTTCAAAACTTTAATCACTTTAACTTTATTTATATGTGTAGTAGGCTTGAACAACGTAAAAGTCAATGCTATTGATGAAACAGTATCATTTACGTTTCACGTTAATTACTTTTAGTTTGTTAATGAAAACGAAAGAAATATAAAAAATCGTATTGCAAATTCTAATATGAAAGGTGATTTCATCCTGAAACAAGTTATAACACAAAAATGTGTTTCCTTGTGTCTAAAGCCGAAATATGATCCGCATTGTAAATAAAGATTTCCAATTTCGTGAACATCCCTTTTAGCTTATTTCTGGTGTACTTATTTGTACAAATAAAAGAACTTTACTTTGATATTTGAGTACCACAGTATCCCACAAATGGACAATACAATTAATGGACGCGAAATACACGTCGACTTTCAGCAATACATTGTGATCACACAAATACTTGGTTTGCATCACATTCGCACTCACAACGATTAACGCCTTGACATCAGCAATGCCACCACCTCAATCACTTCAAGTACATGATACCTTTATGAGATTAAATTATAAATTCTATAAATAATTAATACAAACCTAATTTTTATTGCAGGTCCTAATAACGGAGACTTGAAACAACAACGTCTTTAAGAACTTTATCAAAAGACTTTCCGGTGTCTGCTACAACGTTCTCGCAAAAATTAACTTACTGATTCAATGTAATTATGTGTTTCATTTGGATTCATTTTTCACTGGTTTTTAATTATAATTTTGTCATTGTACGTGTATAAACCCTTTATTGATTTAAGGTTAATTATATATAGCCTAGATAATACTTCGAATATTTTTCTGTCTGCTGGTAAAGGTATAAAAATAATTTGTTCTCCAAAAAAAAAAAAATCAAGTATCAAAAAAAAAAATTCTTACGGCGCCAATTTAAGCTCAGGTTGACGTCTTTACTAGTCTTGAGACTTGAGGTCATTAAATTCAGTTTAATCCTTTCGCAGATTTATATGGCCAAACCACAAGTAATTCTGTCAAATAAGTCTGTTCTCTGTGAGTTATATTATTTACATATAAAAATAAGTCTAGGTTAAATTATATTTCTTAATTGACTATTATTACTACACGTATAGTAAATTCAATTATAATGAATAGTTCATCGTGTGTATGTTTCCGTTTTCGTAGTGTTTATACCTAAACTAACTAACTTTTGAACTTTTGAATATATTTATCGAACAAAATAAATATGATTAAATAATTTTTCTAACGCTGATTGCTGAAACCATTTTTAATTACATATTTAATTTTGATTGTTCACAAAATAAAAGGGGTTACATAAAATATACAGAACCCGAAAATCGCTTGAACGCTTTTAATCATCATTCAATCATTGCATTTAACTTATTTCTCGCATATAAATTTCACTATCTCCCACATTTGTTTGTTATTGCGAATCATTTATTATTTAATTCTCTCTGATGAATTCAATCAGATTACAGAATGGTATGAAAATAACTTTAATCAGTCGAAATTACAAAGGAAACTCGGTAATAACTTTATGATTAAAACCCGTTCAGTCTGTTAGGGTGAGACGGAGAATGTAAAGTTCTGATTTGGTTCAATCTTGGAATTCAACTGAAGATAGGCTTTCATGTCTTGTGTTTCTAATTTACTACTAGTCATATTACAACTCTAAATTAATTACAAGTTTCATTAACTAATCCTTTCCTTCAGGAACAGTACTTTTTTTATATCATAGGTGGCAAACGAACAGGTGGGACACCTGATGTTAAGTGATCACCACCGTCCATAGGCACTAGCAACACTAGGGGAGTTGCAAGTACGTTGCCAGCCAGTGTTTGCGGGGAGAAGGAGAGGATGGAGGAGGAGGAGGGAAGGGTGGAGGGAGAGGGGAGGTGGTCCTCCGGCGCTCTCACTGACCGAACGAAGCGCAACAATGCAAGCACTGTTACTTCACGTCGGTTTTCTGTGGGTCGGATGGTACTAGGCCGGGCTAGCCAGCCGACCCATTCATGCTGAAACCAGTAACAGCCCCAGTACCAGTAACCAGTACGAGTAATAGCTTCAGCGTGGCTCTACCACCTATCGAAATTAATTTATATTCAACAATAATCAAGATAATTGACAAATTGTAGATATTTCAATATGAAACAGCGAATAATTACGCAGTATCAATTTTGGTATAAATAAATTATTTATTATAGAAATATAAATACATTTACAAATAATAACAAACACACTCAAAGCCTAGGGCGCAAATAGTCAAGAAGTTAAAAGAAATCCAATTAAAGTCTTTATTCCGATCTCAAACATTTCAATCGTAACAGAAACATAACTCAATTAGAATCAGGGTAATTTATCACAAAACTGTATATACTTATTAAATATTGAAGATTGTTATAATTGAAACTGTCAATTATACAATACCACATTATAATATTCAAAATGGTAAATAATTATTAGCAATTGACTTGTTATTAATCAGCACAAATTAAACTAGACTCCAATTTTCTAGAAAATTCAAACACAAAGTTTAGTATTTCATGAAATGCTCTGCAAATAAATTGTATTAAATAATTTATAAAATATGTGACAAAAAATTTAATTTTAATTTAAATTTATTTTAAATGAAATTAATGCCGTGTTCTAACTGAGCAATTCCAACGTTCAGGTGGTAGTCACTTTTCCATCTCTTGCATTTAATTTTCAAAATTCCGTTGAGAACTTTATTGCTTCAAGAAACTTTTCTTGTAAAACTTGTTCATTTGAGTTATCTCCCGCAAAATAAATTCGTTGAAGCGAATATTGTATTCCTCTGAAGTTACGAGCGTGCCAAAACTAGTAAATCGGATGAGATCGGCATCTACCATCGTCTTGTTTATTTTTATAGAAATTGGTTTTTCACATTTACTATCATACGAAGCTTCTTAATTACAATATTCTGAACTCATCAACTCATATGAATATTCTATGAAATAAGTTGACTAAGATATACATAAATTATTTTAAAAAAGTATGTGTGTACTTATGTTCACGCGTTAGAAGTTATACTTCGTTTGGCTTAACAAGATAAAAATAAAAAATACTGTACACCAAATTTAAAAATATTCAAAGAATCGCCTTGAAAATTGGCAAGTGTCGATGTTTGAACACGAATAATATCCATTCATTTTGTTCTAAATAAACAATTAATTACAAGACATAAGAATAGCAAGAAATAATAACAAACTCGTACAAGCCGCGAGCGTAGCTAGTTAATTTCCTGGATATAAAAGTTATTTTGTCTGCCTGCTTTTTTCTTCTCTTTTCACAATAAACTTCTGAATAAATCATAACGAAATTTGGCATAAAGATTATCTACAGACTGCCAAAAAATAGGAATTCTGAATATACCAAAAATCACGCAGACGAAATCGTGGGAAAATGGTAGTTATCGGTAAATTACATTTTCTCCACTTCAGAGTCTAGAAATATCTAAAGTATCTAGTAAAAATAAGGTACAAAATCATATGACAGCAGAGACATAATTAGGAATATCTTGTCGTTTTGACGAAAACTTCACAGCCTTTATCTCTGCAAGCGGTTGACGATCTTCCAACTCATTTTGGAGAACAATACGACATTCGAAGTTTGCAAGTCGTGAAATCCTAAGCTTGTTTATTCTACTTTGACTGTAGCACTCGGTTACTGAAAATAGTCGGGTGATCGCATCTACTGATGATCTGGTAAGTTTTGGAAATTTCGCTTTTGTAACAAATATTACAATATAACTTCTCACAGTATTATAACAAGTTATAATAATCCTTGTTACTATTAGTATCTGGTTCAATAAATACAGTAGTATCGATGGACATGTCATTTTATTTGCATTTATTTTTCTATTATAGTTTTCATATTTTATATTATTATAATGGTTTATTGTAACTAATTTTATATTAATACCCCGAAAGATACCAATTTTATTAATTTAAATCAATATACGTGTATATAATAAACACCGGTTTACGTGATACGAAATCCTGAAGCCGCGCCGGCGAATTCTGTTATGACAGTCACCAACGTTGAACAAAAACCAGGGAGTAATTAACCTCAAAATTTTATACGAAAGCAGTGGCACAATAGAATGCATAGTTGGAAGTACTGAGAAAACTCTGAAACCATGAAACCGGAAAAAAAACCAAAAATGCAGTCCTCGGGAATAGTCTAAAGGTGGCTAGTTTTCTGTTACATAAAAATGACAATATGGCAAGCAAACCAGTATCTTGAAGAACTTCGTGTTTGACCTACAGAAAGTCTACAGAAAAATTGTAAAACTAAAGGATCCTATTAGAACTATATAACAATTAGCATAAATACAGTGGTACAACAAAATAATCCCAAGGAGGGTTGATGTCAGGCAGGCGGCCGATCGTAAAAATTAAGCCAAATCATATTATACAACATGACAAACATGTTGTACCGACCCTACTTATGTGGGATAAGGGTAAGAAGAAGAAGAGCATCGATGGACGTAGGTTCCAAACATAGCAAGTGAGTTAGAGCTTTCGGTAAAGTAAACCATCGCGAGGAAACCATAACACGGTGGTAGGGCCTTTTCTATGTCTGCCTGGATAGCTACCACCCTCAAGTTTAAAAACTATCGCCAAGCACGTAATGGTATGTTCCGGCAGCTACACTTGAGAGTTGTCGCCTCTAGGTTAAGCTTGTTAACCATCTAATACCTACATGGTCATTTAACATCAGATTCTCATCTCTCATGTCAGCTCCTCTCCTCTGGGTAGTTCCGATCACTGTCTGGTAAGGTCCATTTCATCTTATCCCTTTACCGACAAAGATCTCGAGGGCACCAGAAGAATTTGGCGATACAAGTCAGCTAATTGGGATGAATTGCGGCACTTCTTTGCATCTTATCCTTGGAGACAGACTTGTTTTACCTCTAAAGATCCATCAAGCTGTGCAGTAGCTGTCACGGAGGTGATGCGTCTGATACTACATTCCATTTTTGGACGTATCTCTTACTGTTGACACTCGCCCATGGTTCAACTGAGACTGTGCCGTAGCGGAAAGGACAAAGGAGTTGGCTTATCGAGCATGGGTTTCAGCACGTAACCAGAAGTCCCCGGATCTAAAGAGAACAAAAATAGAATTTAACAAAGCTGCAAAAGCTTGTAAAAAAGCTTTTCGAAAGGCCCGCTTCGACCACGTTGGTCATGTAGGATCAAAGCTTGCTAAGTGTTCGACTGGTAGCAAAGCCTTTTGGTCTCTTGCTAAGACAGTTGAGGCTAAGTTTCGAAGGCCGTCGTTGCCTCCAATGTTAAAACCTGATGGAACACTGGCTCATTCAGCTATGGAGAAATCTGACGTGCTTGCGAACTTCTTCGCAGAAAATTCACATTTAGATGTCAATAAAAATTCGCCCACTATTCCTATGTGCGATTATAATATGCCGGAAATTGTAATACGTAATAAGAACGTACGTAACATACTTCGCAATCTAGATGTAAGTAAAGCCAGTGGTCCAGACGGTATTTCTGCTATGGTTCTGCGAAAATGTGCAGCAGAAATGTCTCCTGTTTTTACACGCCTGTTCCGCCTCTCTCTTAAATTGGGTAGAATTCCAAAGTCCATTCTTAAAAAGGGTGATCGTGGTGACCCTGCTAATTATCGTCCGATAGCCATCACCTCTCTCCTATGCAAATTTATGGAACGAGTTATCAACAACCAACTCATGACATACCTAGAGAGCAATGACATCCTAAGTGATCATCAGTACGGTTTCGGCCATAAAAGATCTACTGGGGATCTCCTTGTATATGCCACTCATAAATGGGGAGAGGCTGTTGAGAGACATGGCGAAGCCTTGGCTGTATCTCTCGATATTTCCAAGGCTTTCGATAAAGTGTGGCACGAAAGCCTGGTAAGTAAGCTCAGATCATACGGAATTCCCAACAGTTTGAGGGCCTGGATCAGGGACTTCCTGAGTGAACGTAAAATTCAGGTAGTGGTGGATGGTTGCTCTTCCAACCCTATGAAAATTGATGCTGGAGTTCCTCAGGGGTCAGTACTCTTTGCAACGCTATTTCTGCTATTTATTAACGGTCTGCTCAAACCCGGTACCCTCGGGTACGCAGACGATAGCACCGTTACAGAGAGTTACATATCGGGACCTCGTGCTGACGGGAAAGTAACTGATAGTCTGAGAGAAGATATGATCAACCGCATGAACTCGGCACTTAAAGTTGTATCTGACTGGGGTGATGCAAACCTTGTTAAGTTTAACGCTACAAAAACTCAGGCGTGTCTGTTCTCCGTGAAAAGTAGCCCATTCCATCTTAAACCTACTCTCCAGGGTGTACCCATACCCGTCGCCGATAACCTCGAGCTCCTCGGGATAAATTTAAACGCCAAGCTCAACTATGGACGTTCTATTGAGGCTAAGGCTAAAATGGCTGCAAAAAAATTGGGGGTCCTTTTCAGGGTGAGGCGATACTTTACGCCGGAGCAACTTCTTAATCTGTATAAGTCGCAGATAAGGCCGTGTGTGGAGTATTGCTGCCACCTTTGGGACGGGTCTGCCAAATACCAGTTGGCCTTGCTAGACTCCGTCGATCACAGAGCTCGAAGACTTGTCGGTAACGACCCACTGATAACAGCCAAACTGCAACCACTTGAACATCGATGTAGAGTCGCCTGTCTTGTGGTATTTTATCGGCTACACTTTGGAGAATGTGCACAAGATCTGCACCAACTAATACCACCGTCTCCATTTCATCTCAGGACTATCAGACGCCGTACAGACGTACAGACCGCCATTCATTCGCGGTTGACATACCCTTCATCCGGACGAAGTGCTTCGCTTCATCATTTATTATGCGAACCGCGAGGGAGTGGAATGCGCTGCCTGCGTCTGTTTTTCCTGAAGCATATGATGTAGCAATCTTCAAAAGAAGAGTGAATGTGTATTTACTGCGCGAACGCGTTTTATCCTAGGCCTCGTCCTCACTTTACATCAGGTGTGACTGAGGTCAAGCGTCGCACAGTTTATTAAAA